>CM068386.1:34118671-34718671 GCA_034770075.1 Aralia elata | reverse complement strand
TTGTATCACAAATTCGATGGCCAGTGCACCCTTATTCTTAGATATATGGATTAACGCCGTCAATGTGGCCAATGCGTCGCAAAGTCATTCCTATTTTGTGGAATATGTTTGAAGGTGATATCTTCAAATTCTTTAGCCAATTTGATGACGTATCGATGGTAAGGTAGCAAGTGAAATTCCTTGGTGCTATACGCCCCCATATATTGTCGGATGACTAATTCTGAGTCTCCGAAAATGACGAGTCGCTTGACTCTCATACTCTGAGTCTGTTTTAACCCCAAGATGCACCCTTCATACTCAGCCGTGTTATTAGAGTTGCTGAATTATAACTTGACCACCGCTGGGTATTGTTCTCTTGAGATGGACACGAGAACTACCCCAGCTTCGGCTCATTCCGCATTCATAGCTCCATCGAAATACAATCTCCAAAATTAGCCTTCGTCCTCGTGTCTCATCCGCTGGACTATCATTACTCCTTCATCAGGGAACTGAGTTTCCAAGGGTTCGAATCCTCTCGAGGGTGCCTCAGATAGCTGATTGGCGATTCTTTGACCCTTTTATGGATTTTGGGGTCACGTAGATGATGTTGAACTGTTGGAGGATTAACTACCATCGAGATAATCTACAATTTATCTTGGGTTTGTCGAATATGTATTTTAACGAATCCATTCGAGAGATTAAATTAGTTATGTAGCAATATAGGTAATGCTGCAATCTCATGGCGGCCCACGCCAATGCGCAATAGGTTTTTTCAATCAGGGTGTAGTTTTGTTCACAACTACTAAACCTCTTACTGAGATAGTATATGGCTTTCTCCTTGCCCATGTCGTCTTTTTTCCCGAGCATGCATCCCATGATGTTGGAATTGATAGATATATACATAAATAAGGGAACGCCATCTTGCGGGGGCACCAATACGGGCACCTCAATCAACTGCTGTTTGATGGCTAGGAAGGCTTTTTGGCATTCTTCATCCCATTTCTCGGAGGAATTCTTCCTTAGTAGTTTGAAAATCGATTCGTAAGTCGTAGTCAACTGGGATATAAATCGACTGATGAAGTTGACTCTTCCCAAGAATCCACTTATTTCTTTCTCAGTTCGCGGTGCTGGAATTTCGGTAATGGCCTTTATCTTAGCAGGGTCTATCTCAATGCCCCTGTTGCTAATAAGAAATCCTAGCAGTTTGCCTGATTTAATCCCAAAAGCATATTTTGCTAGATTTAGCTTCAGATCATACTTGCGTAATTAATCAAATAATTTCTTGAGATGGGAGGTATGATCCCCTTCCTTATTTGATTTCATAATGATGTCGTTTACGTATACTTCGATCTCTTTATTCATCATGTCGTGAAATAGGGCCATTATGACCCTTTGGTAAGTGGCGCCATCATTGGTAGGGCCGAAAGCTAGGCGTCTATAGCAAAACGTGCCCCATAGGGTGATGAATTTTTTCCCTATCTTCTTCTGTGACCATGATTTGATGGTAGCCGGCAAGTAGTCGACGAAGGAATACATTTAGAATATAAGGATGTGAATGAAAGGAACTGGAAAATTGTCCTTAAGGCTAGCTTTGTTTAAGTCTCGATAATCCACACAGACTCGCACTTTTTCTCCTGGCTTTGGCACGGGAACCACATTAGAAAGTCATTCGGGGTAAGTGGAGATCATGATGATACCTGCCTTAAATTACTTGATTATTCCTTCCTTAAACTTCAGGCTCCATTTCGGTTTCAGCCTTCTCAACTTTTGTTTAACTGGTTTAAACCCTTATTTGATTGGTAATCGATGAACGACTATATCTGTGGATAACCCGATTTTTTGTGGGACCAGGCGAACACATCTTCGTATTAAGTCAAAAGTTGGATCATTTCATCTTTTTGGTTGAGGGTGAGGTCTGATCCTATCTGAAGTTCTTTGGGTTTGTCGGTGGTTCCAATATTGATGGTGGTGGTCTGTTCGAGGTTAGGTTTGGGCTTGTCTTCGACCTATCCTTTGATTTCCTCAGGTACCTCTTCATTATCCATCTCCTCGCATTCGATTCCCATTAAATCGAAATCTAGTTCTACGTTAAAATCGTAATCATCTTTCAAATTTGGACGATCATCAATAAGGCTAGAACTAATCAAATTGGAACACCTGACAATAAAACATAAATACTCATTATATATAAACCATTTTCAATATACAATATTTCCATTAGATAAGTGATAAACGTAACAAGACATGTATTATAAATAAAACAAGACAGAAATGATAACACCCCCACACTCCCTAGGGTCCAAGACCACATCTCCTGATTTTACCCTTTTCGGATTATTTGAGGCTCGACCATCCAGTTGTTAGTAGTCATGTTGTTATCAACACTGGAAATGGAAGTTACTTCCCTATCAAGGATATCCTCAATGATTGCTGCAACTGGTCCCTCTCCTGGTTGGGTATACTCCTCAGGGATGTTCACATTAGTCCAGTTGATGAAAGGCATAATCTCTAGACTAGTGGGCTGATTGGTTTCCTTCATATTTTTCTTTTCTTCTTTGGGAACCTTTTTCTAATCCCGAGAGACATAAAATTGCTGCTCAAATTGTTATTGTATTTCTTGCAAGAACTTTTCCTTCTTGGCTTTTTCCTTGTCGGACGAGATAAATAAATCTTCATCACCTCTTGAATCATAGGTTGGGATGCCAACCTTGGGCATTAAAATATCTAATAGAATCTGCGTTATTGGGTTTCGGCAACAGGATAGCTGCTAGCTAGGGTAGAACTCTTTTATGAGGATTCTTTCGCTTTGATCCACCATGATAGCCTAATCCTGCTCTTCCCAATTGCATGGGTACTTGAATTGGATCTTTTATTCCTTGACCGTCTTTTCCCAATCCTTAACCAGGTTGAAATTACCACATAATCATCTCCTTAGCTACTGACATCACTTCAGGCGACACTCTTGACTTCAACGCTGGAGATCCCAAAGATCGATACTGGGTGGTGCTTACTTCGAAAGCTTGAAAACTCGCTGGCTCGATGGCCCCATCCAGATAAATCATAGGGATGTCCCCTTGATATGAGAAGGGTACTTTAGCTCTGCAGAGATGGTTACCAGATTCCCGCCAACAATGTACTTGAGCTACTGATGGAAAGTAGATGGGACTACCCCCGCCATGTGAATCCATGGTCTCCCGAGTAGCAGATTATTGCCAGTGGTGATATTCAATACTTGAAAGGAGACATCGAAAGTATAAAGGCCCATTTTCATAGGTAGCTCAATCTCTCCCACCCTGTCTCTCTTTGATCCGTCAAATGCCTTGACCACGACGTGGCTGTTTTTGATTCGACTAGATTGATATTCATTCTCTCTAAGGTTTCGTAAGGGCATATATTGAGAGCTGAACCTCCGTCAATCAATACACCACCCAATATGTATCCTGAATAAATGACCGCAATATGCAGGGGTTTGCGGTGCCTAGTTCTTTCAGCAGGTATATCGTTGTCGGTGAAGGAGATCACGTTCCTATCCAAGATATGGCCAATCAGGTGACTGAATTTCTCTATATCCATGGTTTTAGGGAGATGATTTTCTTCCAATACTCTAACCAATATTCTTCGGTAGTCTTCGGATGCCAACACCAAATCGAGAATGGAGATTTGAGCTAGTGCTTCTTCGAGTTTTCTCACGACCTTTGCTTCGCTATGCCCTATCTTTTTGAGGAACTCTCTCAACTTTTATTTCGACACTTTCTCAGTTATCTTTTTCACTGATTCAGTTACTCGTTTTAGTAAGAACAGAGGATTATATTTTAGCAAGACTATCGTGCATTCCGAGGTTTCCTCTACTCCTTTCCCATAATTCTAAGGTACTGCCTTTAAGTTGATGACAGGGTATTAGGGTCTGGCCATTAGCACAATAGATTCAGATGTTGTTACTTCCACGAGGATCTTTGTCGTTACACTTGTCATTCCCTGAACTATAAGGGGTCTAGTTTGTGTATCTTCGAGATGGGTGATCATTACTACCACCTCGTCTAAATTCTCTATCTCTAGCAGACATATCAAACTCTTCATTTCCACTATGTTTTCCCCAACAATGATGATCACAATATTACTTGCCACTTTTAATTCTCCACTCTCGATGAAATTTTGGACCTTGTGTTATAGCACCCAGTATTCTTCTATAGCATGTCTGGGAGAATTCGAGTGATAGAGACAAATTTTCGTGGGATCATACCTTTTTGCTCGTGGGTTTGGTGGTAATAATAACTTTGTATCTTTCCCCTACTTATGAGGAGGTAGAGTACTTCCTCTTTTGATTGGTTCAACAGAGTAAATTTTTGGTTCATAGCTAATTCATGATTCAACTTCTCTTTGCTTAAAGTTGCGATTGCCTAGCTATCTTATCAGCCCATCTTTCCTGCTCCTTTAGTCTGGCTTGATCTTTTTTGGTCAATGAGATTGTTCGGGGAGGAATTGTGGTCAATCCGGCCTCATTCATGCCTCTCGTTCTTGATATCTGACTGATCAGCTGACGGTGATTTGGTGCTGATATACTATCAATTCCGCTAATTGGTTGACTGACGCTTAATCGCCCCTTACTCTTATTCCACCGGATAGTGTCCTTCTGAATATTCCCATCCTAAGATACCTGTCTCGGACCTCTGGGGATACTCTTCCATTCTCCTCAGGTATTTGTGGTTTGAGTCCTTTCCAACGTCCCCTGTGCCAATCATATTCACACTGTCTGCATTATGCTGTGGCAGGGGGTTATTGTGGACGTTGGGCTGCTCAAGTTATTTCACTACAATGTCCCCACTTTCATTCAGATTTTGAATTTTATGTTTTAAGGACCAGCAGTCTTGTGTGTTGTGTCCGGGGGACCCAGAATGGTAAGCGCATATCTTGATAGGATCGTATCTCTTGCCTTTGTGATCAGCCAGTGGAGCGAGTTCAGTGATTTTCTTTTGAGCCTATAATAGAGCTAGTATGTTCTCAAGGGAGTCACCGAGAGGAGTGAACTCTCGGTTACGTCGATTTTTAAAGTTCTGTTACCTGCCTTGATTCTGATGGAATGTCGGTGTTGTGGCTGTGGATTCTTTCCTTGTATTCGTATGGGTGGATTGTTGTTATTTCTTCTGGATTGCCCTTGTAATACCAGGGACACATCTTCTTCCTTCTTCTTATGGCTTCTCTTGGATGTACTGCCATAGTTACTAGATTGAAGGTGTTTGACCATTGCCTCCAATGCTGTAAGGTCCTTGATTTTGCTTGCTTTAAAGCCCATCTCTGCCATTTCTCTATGCTTTATCATCTCAAAAAATGGTTTGCCTATGCCGGCTAACACCCTTTCAATATGGTGCTTCTTGAATATTGATGAAGGTCATCACCATTTCATTTTCGTCCATTTGTGGGTTTACTTGAGCAGCCATCCTTCTCCATCTCTGGGCATAATCACGGAGTGACTCATTAGGTTACTTCTTTACTTTGGTCATTTGATATCGATCTAGAGCCATCTGGGACTGAAAGTTGTTTGGGTCAGGAAGGCATGGGCTAACTCCTCCTAATTATGAATCTTGGTATTTTCTAATCTAACATACTATGTCCTAGCCTCTCCGGTCAAGCTCTTTTGGAAAATCTGCACTCTCAGCTTTCATCCTCGAGGTAAGATCTGAGCTCCCCTATATAAACCTTCAGATAGGTGTAACGATCTCCTAACCCATTGTATTTCTCAAATTCAGGTACTTGGAATTTGTCTGAATATCTGGCTCCCAGAAATATGCATAAGTCAAAGTAGTTGACACTACCATAAGTCCCTATTCCTTTCATGGACCGTATGGCATCTTCCATTTGTCTCATTTTCTTTTTGATTTCCCTGGTTTCTTTGTCATCTTGGACATCAATTATTTCTTTCGTCTACTCTTTCCCTACAACACCTTTCTTACTACCGAATTGAAATATAGGGACGGGAATCTGCGTGTCACCGACCTTGAAAGGGATTTGATTTCTTCCTTGTGCAAAGGATTCGGGTTGAGTAACTGATTTGGGGTCTTGAGACATCTTGCACTGTTCTTTTAACAGGCTGACCATTTTAACTATTTGTTTCTTGAAGCTTTCGAATTCTTCTCGAGAAATAGGAATTGAATCGGGTGTAGGATTTTTTGACATTTTGAAAGGCGGTGTTTTGACCTTTCGAGCTCGAAGTCGTGTTCTAAGACCTGAAAGTAGTATGCACACAAGTCAATCATATTTGATATGATGTAGCATATACTTTGTAATCTTATTCGGTTATTAAAGGCATTTTACATTATCTACATGGTGCTGTTATATTAAATGTGATAAACCCATAGTTTTGAGCAATGCTTTTAGAATCATAATGGAGATCATGCTAATGAGATCTAAATTCTAGATAGCTCACAAACTAAAATCGTTCCTAATCGATGGATTACTAACAAGGGGATTAGTGAATCCGGATAGATTAGTACATACGTTGCTTGCTCTTATGAAGAAAATGGTTGATCTCATATTCATTTGTGTGGAGACACTAAAGCAAGTATGTAGGTGCTTATTAGAGAATAAGTTCACTGAACGTGGCTTGCTAAGGAATACCTAATGGAGTTTTACTCGCCTGTCAATAGGAATTCCTCTAGTGATAGTAGTACAAGTGATCCTTGGACTTGAGATCATCATAGTATCTTGTGTATGATGAGTTATACTTTGACATGTCCCTTAAGACCCTTAGGGTATATCAAAGGGTATGATTGGGTATAATATGTTGCACATGGAAATAAGTGAATGGTCAACAAAGAATCTACCACTTCTAGTAAAAGGGGAGAATGTCCTATGTGATTCGATAAATGACGGCTCAGAAGTCTTTGGCCAAAGCAGAATGAAATTAGAAAGGAGTTTCTAATTTGCATTAATCAGAGTTGTGCATTTGAGAATCGAAATACATATAATTAAATAAAATAAGACTTGACAGTAATTTCATGTCTTATATTTCATTGGGACATTGTATGGTAGAAGGATTAAATTGTATGGTAACTATTCACTGAAAGGTTCTTTTGTGATTAATGTTGAAATCTATATTATCTGGAAAGTCGTTGATCGCTAAGGGGGCTTACCCTTATTGTAGAATAAATATTATTTATTTAAATGAATTAAATAGTTTAATTTATTTATTTAAATAAGATTAGAATTGTTCTAATTGATTTATTCACAACCGGTTTAATATGGAGAACCTAAAGGGTCACACCACAAAAGGAAAATATTTGTTTAAGAAGTAAATGACATAATTGTAATAATAAGTTATGTGTATTTAATTTAATCTATGGAGATAGAATAAATTAAATAGCTTAATATTTATTATTTAATATTTTGGAAATATTAAATATAAATTAATAAGAGGAGTCTTATTATTATTATTATTACAATTACTATTATTTAATTCCTAATAGGGATTGTGAATTAATTAATAGAAGTACTCTCATAAATTCCTAATTGGATTAGGAGTTCAATTAATTAAAGGAGTTTAATTAAAATAAAACCCTAATCCTAAATAGTTTAGGAGGGTTCCCTATATCTATAAATAAGAGAAGTCTTATCATGATTTAGGGTTAAACAGTTACACACTCTTCCATAAGAATTGGAGAGAGAGAGAGTACTTCCAATTTCTATAGAGATAGAAACTAGGGTTTTGCCAACACCCATCTTCTTGAACAACTATTATTCCTTGGTGGATCACCTCTAAAGGCCAAACACTTGGGTGGCTAACCTTGATCAAAGGAAGGAATTTAATCGGTGGAATTCAAGGAGAACGCGAAGGATTTGGAGGTGAACTCGTACCTGTGAAAGCATGGTTCTACAAGGGTATAATTATATATCTCTATCTCTTTCGTTTAATTGATAATTAATCACAAGGATGATCATGGTAATGGTTTGTATGAAAAATTTTAAAATCCGTTTTATCGCGCTTCCGCACTATTTATGTAATTTGATTGCATGTTTGCGCTATATACAAACTTAACAAGACCAATCTGAGCCTAACCTTGTGCTAATTATCGATTATGATGCTTCCATGTATGTATGGGTATGCGATTGGATCGATTTTCTGGGAAAAGAAAAAAAATTTCGATGTCTGCTACGTGGCGCGGTCGCGCCGCTTCCAGTTCATTCTGGAGCGCGGCCGCGCCCGAACCCAGAAATCGTTTCTGGGGGTGCAGCGCGGCCGCGTCGCTCCTAGTTCATTTTGGAGCGCGGCCGCGCCGATATGTAGATTTTGAAAAAATTTTATTTTGATTTTATTTATTTTCAATTAAGATAAAAGGTTTATTTTGAATTGGAATATAATTAAAATTAAAAGTTTTATTTGAACTTAGAATTGGATTCTACGTTAACTAGAATAAAGAAGTTTATTCACATATGGAATATGATTCCATGTTTCCTAGAATAAAGGAGTTTATTCACATATGGAATAGAATTCTATGTTTCCTTAAAAATAAAGATGTTTATTTTGATAAGGAATAGGATTTAACATATTTTATTTTTCCAAGCAATTTTAAGTTAAAATAAAGGAGTTTATTTTGAACTTGAAATTGGTTTCCATGTTAATTAAAATACAGGAGTTTATTTTGATTTGAAATTTAATTAAAAATAAATGAGTTTATTTTTATTCAAAATTGGATAAAATAAAATAAATAAGTTTATAATGATTTAAATTTTGATTAAAATAAAGGAGTTTATTTTGTTTCAAAATTGGATTTCTAGTAAACTTTTAATTGGTCATTAAATGATATTAATGCATATATGGAATGGTTTTATTATTCATGAGATGAATGTTATTTATTGATACATATGGAGATATTTATAATAATAAATAGGGATTGATTATGGACTACTGACCAATGTGTAATTGGATTTATTTTAGTGGATACTTGAATGAATGGATTTTTTAAATGGGGTCTGCGTACCTCGTCTTCTCTAGTTTTTCTTGATGTAAATTCTATCTTCCTCCTATGTACCTCCCCTTGACTGTTGATCAAGGTTTCTATTTATTGTAAATAGTTTATGTAATAGGTTTAGTTAGAATTACTTGAAGAATTGGAGACAAAGGAGCAAGGAGCGCTTGAAGACCCGTTTGTAATGGAGCCCGAGTTTAAATGTAATCGTTATATTTAAATTTAATTCTTGCACCCTAGGTTTGACCTTTTGGTTCACTTGGTGGCTCTAGTGAACCAAACTAGAATAAAAGTCCATAATCAATCCGGGTAGAATATAGTATTCTATATGTGCATGCTTACTATGTATATATTATATATTATACAACATGCTTCGCATGTTAAATAATATGGCGCGTATTTTATATATATATGTGCATGCGCGCTAAACAAGATGAGACAAATAATAACAAACCCCTCAAAGAAATTATATTAAGTCCTAAGCGTTCAAAGATATTTGGAATATCGAACGTCGCCTTCTAGCATGGTAAAGCGATAGAGTATTAAATATTTAATATGAGTTTGTTGTGTCACACAAGGCAAGTATTAAATATTTAAGATGTTGCTTTATCACATTTGATGCTTATAAATAGACTGAACGATGCTGTTTTGTTGTGTCACACAAGGACAGTGTTTTTCTTTCGAATATATGGAAGTGTTAGGTTGGACTTAACTTGGATAATTTTGATTCGGATGTGTCACACTTGATCAAAATAATCTAAGAGGCAAAATACAAGGAGTTACATAGTGATGTAATTGACAATAGTTGTCTACCTATTTATTTATATATCGTTTGTTGTGTCACACAAGGTTATATACATTTGAAATGGGATCCTTATTCTCACTAGCAAACCTTTAATTAGATTTGCCGAACTATATATATTGAGGGTAATATAGTTTGATGAAAAAGTGAGAGATACCAATTTAAAATAAAGACCTAATTTATTTTGGTAACTAATTAAAATGAATGTATGCTAAAATGTTGTTAAATTGCAAATTCATTTATAGAATTTTACGATGTCTAATTCACTATCACTGCATAGCATATTAGATGTTAATTAATCGGACCGTATTAAACGGACTGGTTAAGAAATTTGAGAATAGTTCTCAAGGCTGAAAAGCTATCTTATGTCCCTAATATGTTTATCCCTGCAATGGTTGCAGACAATGCCTTTGAGGAAGAGATTGCTACTTTTAGAAAGTAGTAAGATGATGCACAGTTGGCTCAATGCATCATGCTCGCATCTATGAGTAACGAGCTTCAGCGTCAGCATGAAACTATTGATGCTCCTACTGTACTCCGGCACCTTCAAGGAGTTGAAGGGTGAGGAAAGTAGGACTATTAGACATCAGATATCTAAGGAGCTTTTCCGATCTAGAATGACCGATGGCACTACAGTATAGACATATGTCCTAAAATGATCAATATGATTGAACAAATTGGGATAACTGGGTTTTAATGGATGGAGAGTTGATCTAAGATTTGATCTTGCAATCACTTTCGGACTCTTTCTCACAAATTGTTGTGAATTTCCACATGAACAAGCTATATGTCAGCCTGCTCGAGTTGCTTAAACATGTTAAAAACTGTAAAGAGTCACTTTCCAACCAAGAAAGACTAAGTCTTACTAGTAGATGATTCTTCCAAGAAGCAGAAGAGGGCCAAAGGATTTTCTTAAAAGAAGAACAATTCAAAGAAGTTAAATAGAAAGGCAAAAACAAAGGACAATAAGAACAAGACTGATGCAGATAGCAAAGGAGTTTGCTTCCACTGCAATAAGCCTAGATACTAGAAAGAAAACTGTAAGGAGAATCTTACATAGGCTAACCAGAAGAAGCTTAATGAAGCTTCGGTTACAAATACAGGTTTGTTCATGATTAAAAATAAATCTTTCTGTAAGTCAAGGTTCTACTTGGGTATTGGATACCGGCTGTAGTTCTAACGTATGCAATCTAATGCAGAGACTAAGCAGAAATAGAAAGCTAAACAAAGAGTAAGTAATCTTATGTGTGGGAATGGAGCAAAGGTTGTTGCATTAACCATAGGAACTTATAGTTTAGCATTACCTACGGGCAAGTCTATTAAGTTAATAAGTTGTTATTATGTTCCAGTTCTCATTAGAAACATTAGAACTTTCGTTGTTGGACAAGGAAGGTTCTGGTATTATATTTAAGAACAATTGTTGTTCTATTTATAATGATAATGTTTTGTTTGAAACTGGAAGAATACTTGATAGACTTTATATACTTGACTTACATGAAAAATATTTTGCAAATTGAATAAACTAATAAAAGAAAAGGAGATGGTCATTCAAAGAGTTGAATGTGTGTATTTGATAAAATACAAGTCTGAATCATTTGAAATGTTCAAAGAATTCAGAAGTGAAACATATTGACAAAGTATTAAGATTCTTTGATCAGATCGAGGAAAGGATACTTATGCAATGAGTTTCCAGATCATCTCAAAATGGTATTTTCTCATAATGGACACCTCTTGATACGCAATAATTGATTGGTGTATCTAAAAGGAGAAATTATACCTTGTTGGACATGGTGCAGTCCATAATGATTTTTATCGACAGTCTAGTATCCATCTGGGGTTATGCCCTAGAAACGGCTGCATATCTACAAAAATAAGGTAACCTCAAAAATCCGAACCCAAGACTCCATAAAGGTTATGGATAGGAAGGATTCCTACTCTTAAGTATGTTAAGATAAGGGGTTGTCTAACTTATGTGAAAAGGTTTCAAAAGATAAGTTTGGGACAAAATCTGACAAGTACAGACTTGTGAGATATTCTAAAGAAAGTTTAGGGTATTATTACTATAATCCTACATGTTGCCTTCTTAGATAAAGGTGTTTATCATTGAAGGAGCTAGTGGGAGGGTAATAAATCTTGAAGGAGTTCAAGAACCACAAAGCACTTTAAGTCGAACCGAGGAACCTGTAGATAGACCTATTGTACCACAACCGAATCGTAAATCTGGAAGAGTACCGAAGATACCTGAGAGGTATGGATTCATCATAAAGGATGATGATGAGGTACGCATCATAGAGGATGATGATCCAGTTATATACGATGAGGCTATGAGTAGAAGACACTCAGAGAAATGGCAGATGGCCATGAAATCCGAAATGGACTCCATATATGAGAACCAAGTATAGACTCTGGTTACTCCACAAAAGGGCATAGTGCCTAGAGGGTGAATATGGGTCTTTAAGAGAAAGACTGGGGCAAATGGCAAGGTGGAGACCTATAAGACCAGACCTGTTTAAAAGGTTTTTCAAGTCAAGGAGTTGACTGTGATAAAACCTTATTACCGGGTAACGCTCAAGTCCATTTGGATTTTGCTTGTGATTGCAGCTTATTACGAAATCTGGCAAAATGGATGTGGAGACGTCCTTCCTCAATGAAGACTTGAGGAGAATGTATGTATGATACGGCCAGAGGAATTTGTTTCAAAGGTTGAAGCAAATCGTGTTTTTAAGCTACAATGATCCATTGATGGATTGAAGCAAGCTTCTCAAAGATGGAACATTCGTTTTGATGAGACAATCAAAAGAGTTTGATTTTATCAAAAACGAGAATGAACCTATTGTGTACAAAAGGGTCAGTGGGAGCACTGTGACATTCCTAGTATTATATGTTGATATACTACTGATAATGAATAACACACCAATGCTACAATCAGTAAAGATAAAATTGTCTAAACATTCCTCCATGAATGACTTGGGAGGAACATCCTATAAATTGGGGATATAAATCTATATAGATAGATTTAAAAGGATGTTCAGCTTGACCCAAGGAACGTATATTCATTTAATGCTAAAGGCGTTTAGCATGGCAAACTCCAAGAGAGGTCTCATGATGATGAGCCATGGAGTGTATCTCTCTAAAATTGTCCCCAATTAAAAGAGAGATCGCATGAGTTACTATCATGTATGCAATGAATATACAAGGCTTGATGTTGATCAGTTATATTCTGGAGATGATCACTGTAAGACAGTGATAAACATCTTTAAGCACTTAACCGGTACTGAAGATGTGATCATGATTCATGGTAGGTCTGAATTAAAACTAGAGGGCTAAACAGACTCAAGTTTTTCAGACTGACCAAGACGATAACAAATCCACTTTAAGGTAAATCGTTACCTTGAAAGGTGGTGCAGTGAATTAGAAAAGTTCCAAACAACAAAGAGTTGCTGGTTTAGTGACAAAGACAAAGTATATAGCTGTAAATGAAGCTGCAAGTTGATTGTTTGGATGAAAAGTTCATTACAGAACTAGGAATAGTTCCTAAGTCTCATCTTGGATTCAAACAAGTGTTGCGACACTTTCATTTGATTAGTAGAATCATTGAAAGAAGAATAATCACTATAGAGATAGTGGACTCTCGAGAACAACATTGCATATCCATCTACTGAAGCTTTATCCAACAGTAGGATGATCGTCACTTAGAGAAGAAGGGTATTAGATACCATGACGATTGATTTTAGTGCAAGTGGGAGATTGAAAGTAGTATGCACATAAGCCAATCATATTTGATATGATGTAGCATATACTTTGTAATCTTATTCGGTTATTAAAGGCATTTTACATTATCTATATTGTGTTGTTATATTAAATGTGATAAACCCATAGTTTTGAGCAATGCTTTTAGAATCATGATGGGGATCATGCTAATGAGATCTAAATTCTAGATAGCTCACAAACTAAAATCGTTCCTAATCGATGGATTACTAAAAAGGGGATTAGTGAATCCGGATAGATTAGTACATACGTTGCTTGCTCTTATGAAGAGAATGGTTGATCTCATAATCATTTGTGTGGAGACACTAAAACAAGTATGTAGGTGCTTATTAGAAAATAAGTTCACTGAACGTGGCTCGCTAAGGAATACCTAATGGAGTTTTACTCGCCTGTCAATAGGAATTCCTCTAGTGATAGTAGTACAAGTGATCCTTGGACTTGAGATCATCATAGTATGTTGTGTATGATGAGTTATACTTTGACATGTCCCTTAAGACCATTAGGGTATATCAAAGGGTATGATTGGGTATAATAAGTTGTATATGGAGATAGGTGAATGGTCAATAAAGAATTTACCACTTCTAGTAAAAGGGGAGAATGTCCTATGTGATTCGATAAATGACGGCTCAGAAGTCTTTGGCCAAAGCAGAATGAAATTAGAAATGAGTTTCTAATTTGTATTAATCAGAGTTGTGCATTTGAGAATCGAAATACATATAATTAAATAAAATAAGACTTGACAGTAATTTCATGTCTTATATTTAATTGGGATATTGTATGGTAGAAGGATTGAATTGTATGGTAACTATTCACTGAAAGGTTCTTTTGTGATTAATGTTGAAATCTATATTATCTGGAAAGTCGTTGATCGCTAAGGGGCTTACCCTTATTGTAGAATAAATATTATTTATTTAAATGAATTAAATAGTTTAAGAAGTAAATGGCATAATCGTAATAATATTTATTTAAGAAGTAAATGGCATAATCGTAATAATAAGTTAAGTGTATTTAATTTAATCTATGGAGATAAAATAAATTAAATAGCTTAATATTTATTATTTAATATTTTAGAAATATTAAATATTAATTAATAAGAGGAGTCTTATTATTATTATTATTATTATTACTATTACTATTATTTAATTCCTAATAGGGATTGAGAATTAATTAATAGAAGTACTCTCTCATGAATTCCTAATTGGATTAGGAGTTCAATTAATTAAATGAGTTTAATTAAAATAAAACCCTAATCCTAAATAGTTTAGGAGGGTTCCCTGTGACGCCCCCAAAATAGGTCCACACAACCCATTTTGAGTCGCCAATAACATTCTACAAAAATACAAATACAAATACGAATTTTCCCATTTATAACTAATATTTGTCGTGCAAAATACGACAACACACATACTGTGACTTTTCATACAAATATCGTACCGTATGGTACTATAATATCCAAACCCAAATTATTACAATGCCGTAAAAAGACGACAACACATGTTTTAAGTCTCCAGTATAATTATTATTAAACTATGCTATAACTTGACGAGGACAACCAATAACTCGGACCATTACTTCACTCCCCGGCTAGTCCCATCTACATTTTCCTTTCCTGAGAAGAACAATGGGACAAAACTGAAAAGGGTGAGCTCAAATAGCCCAGTAAGAAATATCATGACTAAGATAATGAAGAATAAAAATTATCTTTAGTCTTCAACAATAATAAATCAGAGATTTAAAGATATTATATTTGTTCAACAACAACAACTGCAGCGGAACGAACAATCCATTAGAAGAGTCAAGTAGATTATAATATCTACTATCTTCTACAAGTTAAAAGATCACCACCAATATTATGTCCCTGTAACACCAATCAATAATTCATGTTCAACAGCCTCTCTTTGCACTACGTGCCAAAGATATTTATTTGTAACACCAATCAACAATTTCAACAGCCTCTCTTTGCACTACGTGCCAAAGATATTTATTTGTAACACCAATCAACAATTTCAACAGCCTCTCTTTGCACTACGTGCCAAAGATATTTATTTGTAACATCACCGGTCATGATCATGCCAAACGCCAGTTTATCTTTGCACTACGGGCCAAAGAGAACTTTCACCATACGCCTTTGTTTGTAACACCAAAAGTCATGATTATACTAATACACAGTTTGGTCAAAATCATGTCACGCCAGTTCATCTTTGCACTACGGGCCAAAGAGAACTATCACCACAATTTAAGTATGAGGATGAGGATGATGACAATGATACAGTGAGATTAAGGATAAGAAAAGCTCTATAATTTAATCAGTATCAAAGATTGACCAAATTGCCAACACGATGACCAAATTGTGGAGTCAAATTCAAGAATGATATTCAAGAAATTATTTCATGCTTCAACTATAACGTATAAAATGAAATAGAAAGATTCAAGTGAAAAGATATTAGATGAAGTACAAACTATTAAGCTACTAATTTTCAGGGATTTTCACCATTTAAAAATAAGGTTTTGGAAACAAACAAAGATTTCTTATCATAAATGGAGAAATGTGAAAGAAAAAGATATCCTTTAAAGAGTACAAAAGAAATGATACGTTATACGAGTATAACAGAATATATGAAACTGCAAATGGATTTTCACCCGTCATGCGATAATTCGCGTAGACAGATTATTTCCACAACAGATTAATAAGTAATGAATACAAAGGGTTATTCACCAGGTACGACACTCGTACATACAGGTTATTCCCACAGAGTAATAAGGAATGAATACAGAAGGGTATTTACCAGGTACAACACTCGTACATATAGGTTATTCCCACAGAATAATAAGGAATGAATACAAAGGGTATTCACCAGGTACGACACTCGTACATACAGGTTATTCCCACAGAATAATAAGGAATGAATATAAAAGGATATTCACCAGGCATGCGTCATACCGCACAAACAGGTTATCCCCACAAATTAATACAGAATGAATAACAACCTTTATGAGTATAATATCACTTACGAATATGAAAGCAAATGATATTATATATGAGTATGAAAGAAATGATATTCCCTACCTTCGTTAACAAAAGACTGGATGTTGCTTTCTATGAAGTTTACTAACTTTGGACAATACTAGTATTCTCACAAATACTCACAATAGCCTAGCACACTAAGAGAACTTAAGAAATTTAGAGAGAGAGGAAGTATAGGCAATGAAGGTGTGAAAATTTCTTAAAAAAATCCTCCCTATTTATAGGAAAATCAAGGTGAGGGCATTTTGGTTATTTTCCCAACTTTTCTTGGTTTATTACGCTTATACCCTTGGCATATTCTTTTAATATCATCCATCCATTTTTTCTTCTATTTATATCATCCATCCATTTTTTTCTTCCATTTATATCATCCATTCATTTTTTTCTTCCATTTATATCATCCATCCATTTTTTCTTCCATTATCAAAAGATAATTCCATTATCAAAAAGATAAAACCATTATAAAAATAACTCCATTATCATAATAAATCCATTTTTCTGTATTATTGTGTTAAATATATTAATATCACAGATAGCATATACTCGCAATACTGACAACCAGATTATTCCCAGGAAAGAGGGGGTCTTCCATAAAAATGGCGCGCAATTAAATAACCCCTTTCCTTGACAGAATTTCTAGACATTGTCAATAATGCTAAAATATCCTATCAAATAATATGAGTTACAGTGTTGTGACAAATAATAAAAATATTATGCAGATGCTACTGTAACAATTATTGAATCAAAATACTGTGTCATAGCTACTTTATCAATTATTGAATCAATAATATAAAATACTGTGCAACACCGTGTGCTTTGTGAAATACCGCGTACTACTGTGGAATAACGCGTTTTACTGTTCTTTTTATTACCGGGTATTTCAACAGTTATCGGTTAAAGTTTTGCCGCCAATTTCTATCACTTTCTATATCCGACAGAAGGAATATTTCCCGATATACTAGTTTGACTTTTTTTTTTGTATAAATGAATAGTATATTCGTATGAATAGTACTTGCGTATTTATACCGTATAATTTTCGTATCCAGCTTATATAAACGTTATGACGTAATTCGAAGATCGAAGAAAATATAAAAGCGTTTTAACGTGAATAGTACCCCATGAATAGTGATCGCGTGAATAGTGATTTAGCGTTATTACTAGACATCTCAATTATCACATTTCACTAGTAACTTTATCATTATCGATTTAACACCTTTCTGTTTAAAATAATAATAAGAAGAAAATTAAATTCTATTTATTAAAATTTTCGGGGTCTTACATTCCCTATATCTATAAATAAGAGAAGTCTTATCATGATTTAGGGTTAGACAGTTACACACTCTTCCATAAGAATTGGAGAGAGAGAGAGTACTTCCAATTTCTATAGAGATAGAAACTAAGGTTTTGCCAACACCCATCTTCTTGAACAACTATTATTCCTTGGTGGATCACCTCTAGAGGCCAGACACTTGGGTGGCTAACGTTGATCAAAGGAAGGAATTTAATCGGTGGAATTCAAGGAGAACGCGAAGGATTTGGAGGTGAACTCGTACATGTGGAAGCATGGTTCTACAAAGGTATAATTCTATATCTCTATCTCTTTCGTTTAATTGATAATTAATCACAAGGATGATCATGGTAATGGTTTGTATAAAAAATTTTAAAATTCGTTTTATCGCGCTTCCGCACTATTTATGTAATTTGATTGCATGTTTGCGCTATATACAAACTTAACAAGACCAATCTACATGAACAACAGGGTAGAGTTTAACTTTGAGAAACGGTAAATGAGGATGCATGCTCATGCATTATGTATGTCTTAGGGTTTTTTAATGTTTTCATGCAAAACAAGGTTAGTAGTTTTGCTATGACATGACTATTATAACAGGATAAAAAAGATACAATGTATATGAGATCTTGCATATAAGGAGTAATAGGGCATAAAGAGACTTCCTGTATTATCGGGTTTATCTGAGGCTGACCTACCCTAGGGTTACTCTCGCGGGATTTTTAGCATGAAGGTCCCCAGATCTTCGCAACCTACTCGATGGGAATAAATCCTATCTTTCAACTGGAGCGGATCTGAGTGGTGCCTTTCCTAAGCCTCGCGTGGGAACGCCCCCTTGAGTCTAGTAATCAACAACCGACGGGTTCTCCTCTTGGTGGAGGAATCACACAACATACATTCACATACATTCATCATGCCTCACCGTATGCATATGATGACATTATGCTAAGCACTGAAGTATTTAAAAATATAAGGCATTCATCACAATATCCATTCAGACCATTCACATAACACATAGAAAATAACAAGATTGAACGCGGCTTAAGCCCTCTAATGTCCCTAGCAGAGTCGTCATCTGTCGACACTAGGGATTTTTCCCTAGTGTGTTTCTACCCTTATAAGAAATTTTGATTTATTGATTTTAAAGGGTGATTTTTTGGGAAAAATCGACATAAATGCCAAAGGAGTTTTGAAAGATTGATTTTTAATGAAGGGCTAATTACACAGAGTCGCCAGTTGGTATAAAATTCAAATGGATGTACTAAATCATCCGGATTTTAAATTTTTTCGCAATATGGCCCAATATGTGACTATGTGAAATTGGTTTGGAACCAAGATTCATAGAGTTCAGGGGCTTACTTAAGCGAGGGGAAGGTATTAGGCACCCTCCGACTTCCATAAAAAACACGGTTACCGCTTCTTGATTGCTTTCCTAAGAATAGATGTGGGTGTGCGTGTGATTTAGAAGAATACTTAGGATATTGCTACCTAATTTTGAATCAAAATCGTGGGAAATGCATTATTTTGAAAGCATTTTCGAGCCTCTTGGAGCCTATGCACGAAGGATTTGACTTGAAAGAAAGATTCATTTTTAGCTTTGATTTAATAAAAAAACCTTTTGGGGTGACATTTTGGAAAACATGATTTTCAAACCCTTCATCAAATAGCAATCGAGGCTCTCCTTCACTTTCAATTTTAACCTAAGGTCGTTCTAATAACCCAGATCGATTTGATTTTAAAAGATCTTTATCATTTTATTCGAAAATCGTTTTCGGTGATAAACGGTAAAATCAAGCATCGAAATGGGGTCGGAGCCATTCGTGGGCATGTAACCCATCTCAATTGTCCCGAACACCCGCAATAATAATCTTCACTATTACGGGGCCTTAAATTCGACTCTCTCGGGATGAAACCCTTGATACCGCTTTAAGGTCCAAATTTACATGTACAATGATTGGGTAGCCATTTTTACAATAAAAAAATATGTCCATCATGGGAATTACGTCAAGGCCTGATTCAAGGACCCCGACTCCATTCCTAGGCTCAAATAACTCGAAATCACAACGAACAATACATCGAAATGAAAGCTAAAATCTAAGAAAAAGGGCTCCCGAGGACCCTAATCCATAGATTGCAGAACGAAGCCGACATTCCGAGGAACTATTATGTATCAATAAAATCCATCTGAAGGGATCTAAGATCACGAAAATGAGATTCCTAAATTTAGATTCCCATAGATTCAATAATAACGTAATCGGGATTTAAATGAAAATATATCCCAAATTAGTTATCAGGTGATTCAATTTGTTAGAATCCTTTGACGGCCAAAAGGTGGGACCTCCTCACCACTAGATATAGATCTAGGATTTTTCGGGGTAATCCAAATGAAAATGAATCAACTCCCAAGTAAAACAATCAATAAAATGGAGTTAATTCTAAAATATTATAATAAATCGTCGATCGAGCATTATCTGGTGATTAGGAGGAAATTACTTAGAAAATCCTCTCTAATCACTCTAGCCTAGCAATTGATATATTGAAAGAGCTTTACATAAGAATATAATTATAATACAAGGAAATTCCAAGCACAACAATTGGCACAATATATTAGATCTACACCAAATATACACAAAAGATTGGATTTTTCACCTTGGGGATGGTAGATTAAGCCTCCTTAAGCTTGGATCTGTATGGAATCACACTAATCTCATAATTTGACATAATCTAGCTAATCTAGCTTGAATTGTATGTTTCTCTCTCTAGAATTCCTCAAAAATCCTACTCTTTCTCTCTCTAAATCCTCCTCTTTTTTAAAATTCTGCTGAAAACTGCCCTTTATAGGCTTCGGGCTTGGCCGTAGTCCACCTGCAGCTAGCCTGGTGTGGGGTCCACATGTCTCGATTTTCGTGTTATGCGTTAAAATGTTCATAACTTTCAATTTGGGAATCGTTGGGAGATGTACCATACCATTCCAGAAAGCTCTTTCCGAGAGCTACGCAATGGCATAAAGTTTGGCCAATTACGAATTCGGGAAGATAGAGAAAAAAGCAGATAATCATCTTCTTGTATATGTTAGCTAGTCAATTGCCATGCATTGCATAGTTTGTCACTCGATCATCGTTGTGTAGCTTCGCATGCTTGTTTTAAGCCTTGTAACCTCTTTTTGATCGTCTTGACATTAGGGTATAATGACCTTTTTATCCTCCTTCCATGGTTAGATCACAAGTGCAAAATTTCGGGTGTCTACATAGGTTCCTCATGTTTTAAGTTTTCTTGATTTTGTACTATGATTTCATCAAACATGGTAGCTTTACTTAGCTCCTTGGTGTTAGTTTCATCAAATGTAATATGATTTGATACTTTAACATTTAATAATCTTTTATTAATTACTCTATATGCTTTATTATCACTAGCATAACCAAGAAAGATACATTAATCTAACTTGACTTGAAATTTAGTTAGATAACTTTCACCATTGTTGAGGATATAACATGCACAACCAAAGATATGAAAGTAATTGATATTAGGCTTTCTCTCTTTCCACAACTCATAGGATGTTTTCTTAAATGAAGAATGAATAAGAGATCTGCTCTGAGTGTAGCAAGAAGTGTTGTCAACTTCAACCCAGAAATACTCAGGTAGCCTTGCTGCATCTAGAAGAGTTCTTCCTGTTTCTATAAGAGTTCTGTTTTTCCTTTTAGCTACTCCATTTTACTTTGGAGTTCTTGGTGTTGAGAAGTTGTGTGAATACTAAGTCCTTCCGTCTCATCTGTGACTGTGAGTTGAATGAATAAACGGATGAAATCATTGTCTCCACAGAACTTATCTACTTTAGAAAAATTGAATTCTCTTCCATGATCACTCCTAATAGCTTTGATCTTTTCACCATTTTCATTTTCAACTAGTCTGAAAAGCTTGATCAACAGAGAGCTAGTTTCATCCTTAGAGGCTAGAAAGAAGACCTAAGTGAATCGAGTGTAGTCATCTACTACCACTAGAGTATATGTCTTTCCTCTATGACTAATAGTAGGAATAGGCCCAAATAAGTCCATATGAAGAAGTTGTAATAGCCTACTGTTGGAGTTGACTGTCTTTGTTCTTGAATGGGACTTTAGTTTGCTTCCCTAGCTGACAGGCTTGTAAGGCTTTTCCTTGACAAAGTTTAGCTTGGGTAAACCTAAAACTAGATCTTTGGAAGCAAGCTTGGACATATGCCTGAAATTCAAATGAGACAACCTTTTGTGCCATAACCAGCTAACATCTTCTGAGACTTTGGCAAAGAAGCAAGTAGATTCTGTTGAGCTCAGCTTTGATAGGATGACTACATAGACATTTCCTTATCTGGTTCTAGTAAACTTTACTGAATTTGTCTCCAAATCTCTAACTTGGTATTGATTGTTGAGGAAGATCCCTTGCTGCCCTTTATCACATAAGAGATTGTGCTTTAAGCCTTCAACAAATGTTATCTTGCTGAAGGAGACTGCATCATTTCCTATTGTGCCATATCCTCTTATTGTTTCTAAATTGTTATCTCCAAAGACAACAGGAGGACCGTCTTTCTCTCTAAAATTTGATAGAATAACTTTGTTCCCTGTCATATGCCTTGAGTATCCACTATATAGATACCAAATTGAATTAGTGGAGCTGTTATCCCACAAAAGAACTTAGATTTTACTTTGGTACCAAGATTTGTTTGGGTCCTGATAGGTTAGTGTTCTTAGGAACCCAGATCTGCCTAACTCTAGGCTTCATATACGCAAGATAATCATAGAAGTCACACATTGCACCAATATGACCATAATGATGACATGTATAACATTCGATATGATGCATACTTATGTGTGTATGGATTCCTTCCCTTTGAGGATATGTATGGAGTATAAGAACCTTCAACCTTTCTTTTTGGCTCAAACTCTCTTTGCTTCCAAACTGCTCTACGATTTTAAGAGTTCGTAGGGTGAAAGTTAACTCTGTGTTTCATGCATGGTTGGTTCGTAGAGTGAGTATGAGCTAACTCTACGATCCTTCGAGGCTTGAAGGTAGTTTTAGCTTTACCCTACAATTTCTTAAATCCTAAACCAATATGTGATCTATTATTCTTAGGGATCACAATTTGATCAGCAGAGATAATATAGCTTTGAATACTTAGTTTAGCAAATTGTGTAGATTTCACAGACACAATGCTTCTATGAGTAGTCAAAACACTGTTGTTATTAGTCTCTAAAGTTATACCCACATTACGATCTGAGTACATGTTCCCAAATCCTAAATCTGATCGATCTGATATATGTCTCTGACTGGTGATCAGGGAGTCCATAGAAGAAGAAGACTTGTTCCAAGTGGAGATTGTCTTTTCCAACTCCTCAACTTTGGAAATTAGAATTGACTCTCTCTGTGTAGATTGCTCAGTGAGTTTTCTCAATCTCTCATTCTCAGCTTCAAGTGTGGAGAGAGAGCTAGCAGTTCGCTCAGTTGTTTCTTATTTAATTTGTACTTTCTCTTTCTCCTATTAAAAAAAAGAATGGTCTTGTGATAGAACCTTGAACCACTTCATACATTTATGAAACTTAGAAGTTATATACAATAAAGCAGTTCTAAGATCAGATATATTAACATCAGGAGAGTTAAAGTCAAATACCACACTGATATCAATTTCTTTATGATCAGTGATGTTGTCTAAAGGAATTTCCATAGCCATTAGATAGAGATTAGCCATTTGAGGTCCTTCATCATCACTTGACTCAGAACCTAAGTCATTATATGAGTCACTCATCCCTTAGCTATTAGGCATTTCTTCTTCTTCTTCTAGTACTTCTTGTATCCTTTGAAATCTTTTTTTTAATGTTGACTCCTTCTTCTTGTCTTTCATCAGCTTATCTCTAAGAGGTTTGTTGTATTCAACAATATAATGACCTTGTTTTTTGCAGTTGTAGCACAAATATTTTAAAGAGTCTCTTTTGTTGTTGCTATATCTTTTGTTGTTGCTTCTTCCTTTCCTCATGAACTTTCTCAATTTTCTGGCCAGCAGAGCAATGTCTTCATCATCATTATCTACATCAGATTCATCTTCCATGGGGGGCTTTGAAAGATGTTTCTACAACTTTAAGGGCTACACCCTTATCTCTCTTGGTTGTTGTTGTAGTCTCTGTTCTCTGATTTAATTCAAGCTCATAGGTCAAGAGATTCCCATAAAGCTTTTGCACTGTCATCTCATGCAGATTCTTTGATTCCCTTATAGTAGTGGTTTTAGCATTCCACTTGCTTGGCAGAGCTCTCATGAACTTTATATTAAGATCCTTATTGGGATATACCTTTCCAAATGCTCTGAGGGAGTTGACCAATATGTTGAATCTTTCATAAGTGGCTATAATGTCTTATCTAGAAATGTGGAAAAACATTTTATATTGTTGAGTAAGCAGGGATTGCTTATTTTCCCGAACTTCTTCAGTGCCTTCATGCATGACAAGAAGGGTTTCACCTACTTCTTGGGCAGTTTTATAGTTTACCATATTCTCAAACAGTTCATCTTCAAGAGCTATGAACAGAATGTTATTAGTTCTTTTGTCAAGTGCTACAAGCTTCTTCTCGTTCGTGGTCCACTCTACTCTTTGTTTAACTGCTAGTTTGTTTGGATCATCAGAGGTAGGAGCTAGCTTTGTTGGGATGGAGGGGTCATTTAATACAACATCAAATAGCTCGTCATCGATTGCATCCATATACGCCTGTATATGAACCTTCTAGTTAGCAAATTTATCTTTGTTGCACAAAGGTGGCTTGTTTCCACCACCAAACTCATAACTAGCTTTGGTTAGTGTCATGGATCTACTCAAGCGATTAAGCTAGTTTAAGAGAACCAAAGCTCTTATACCACTTGTTATTCTTAAAGGCACAAAGAGATCTAGAGGAAGGGTTGAATATATCCTTTAAAAATTTTGGTTTAGAGAATTATTACCAATGTTAAATTAAACAAGTTAATTTATTGATTATGCATTGCAGAATAATGTTTTGAAAAATCCTTCAAAGATTAATACGAAATCATAATTCTAAATTTAGTGTAAAGAAAGTGTAGACAAGTCATAGGGATAAAACGTAAAGTGCAGAAAGTAAGTGTAGTAAAGTAAATAACACAAAGATTTTTAAGAGCTTCGGAGTACAAAAGTCTTATAGTCCTCTCTTCTACTCCGCGAGTATGGATATTCCACTAAGGAAGGATAATTACTCAGATTACAGTTCACAAATAACTGTTTTACAACTTATTCACTAAGAATCCCTCAAGTCACACAGACTTGGATTACACTGATCACTAAGATCACAATTACAAAGGAATTGAATGGTTTGAGGCGCTGCTAAGTAACGTTAAGCTTCTTTATCACAGGACTTAGCAGCAGATGAGATTTCTAAATCGTAGAGTGAGTAGCCTTGAGTTCAGACATGCGACACTTCAACTTGATCAATTTTTCTCTATTTTTCGTATCTTTGATTTTTTGAGGCTGCTCGCCTTTTATAGTTTCACCTTGTTATCTTCCCGTTGTGATTTGACCGTTATTCCATTCTGACCTAGACACCTATCGATATCCAATTATTTGACTTTGAAATGTTGTCGGCTAGGACCACGTCAGGTCGCTTTTATCGTACTCTGCCAGGTGCAGATGTAGCCGCATGTTTTTGTCCTTAGTAGATATAGCTGGTAGACATAACTTCAGGAATGTATTATCCATATCGACAACCTTTGGGAGGATCATCCTTGGGAGGATCATCCTTGGGATCTTCAATCCGAGGTGTATGGTATTGTCATAACCTGTTAGAAGAGATGAACTCTACGATTCTATTTAATCGCAGAGTTATATATCCAATAATAGAGTGACTTGCCTTGAAGGCTTGACTCTACGATCGATCTTCATGCTTTACAATCTCAGAATACTTCCAGGTCTTCAACTTTACGATCAGTCTTCAGACTTAGCTTTTGAACAATACATTTACATTAAGGAATGGATCAACCTAACAAATTTGATCCCTACACTAAGTCCTTTTACATAAATCGTCTTTCTAAGGACTTTACAAAAGCTACTGGTTTTATAAATATACATTAAGTTCTCATTTTATCATCAAATTAAACATATGCACAAGCTAGAGTACTAACAAATTCTATGGAGAATTGTCTTTTTTTTTGTCTTTTTGTTGTAGTATATCGAAATAAGTTTCTCTCTTAAGAAACGTGTCTACCTAGTTATCTAAATTAGGGGAGAGCAAGAATCGATTTCGCAACCGAAACCACACGTAAAACCGCAAAAACCACACCAATGGTTCCGATGGCATATTGTAATTTTTTCAATAGGAACCACATCTCTTACAATTGCGGTTTAGAAACCGCACCCCTTAACGAACCGCACCCGTTTAGAATTCTAAGTCTTTAATATTTATCATATTTTCGCGTGTGTTTTAGAGTTTTTAAGTTCTATTTAAGTATGATTGTAAATTTAATTTGGAATATATAATTTTGCATGAATTAAGACTTCAAGTTTGAAATAACAGTTGTATTGTAGTAATGAATGCATCTTTCAATTTGAAAAATTAGAAGTTTTGAATAAATTTGTGATTAGTTGTCAAGAATTTAACTTTTTATAGTTGAGTATTATTTGTAGTAGCAAGTTAGCAATATTTGAGATTTATTTGAAATTTAAAAAATATGATATGTTTATTATTTTTTAATTGGTTTTTGAGTCGAAATCGTACCATTTAAAACCGCACCGTATTCTTAAAAATCACACTAAACCAATCCAAGTGGTTTCATATTCTGATTTAAACAACTACATCTAAGCGGTTTTATGGACGATTTTTGTTCGAAACCACAACATGCTGACTCATAATCTAAGTATACAACCTGTAATACCATTAAGTCAATATGGAAGAAATAATCAATAAACTTATTTTTTATCTCAAAAGTGGAAAGTACATTGTGAATCCAACTCCTCCGATACACCTTCACATATATATTATTCTAATTCCCTTCAATACATCTTCACATATATAATTGTTACAATGGTAATTTATTTAAGATGATCTTAGTCATTAAAATATACTTTTAATATTTGTTAATCAGCTAGCTATGTAACGGATAAAATTAAATGAAACATCTAACCACATGTATTCAGATTTATGGTTAAATATCTCAGTTCAACATTCGGCAAGTATTTTTGCAAATTAATAATGTATTATCCTTTAATCCCCTAATATTTAAGCTTCTTAATAAATCATTAGATTATATGATTATGAAATTATGAACCTATAAATTAGTTTTCAGCTAATCACTTGACTTTAATTTATAATGGTAAATCATACACACACACACACACACACACATATATATATATATATATATATATATTTGAAGCAGAATTTGGTTATAATTTCGTTTGAGAAAAATATCTAACATTTAATTGCGTTTTAAAAAAATTTCTTCAAAAATATATATACACTTTCCCCGGTCACCAAATTGTAAGTTATTTGTAAAATATATGTTAGGAATTGATACTCCGGATCTCCTTATGAAACAATACCTCGAGCCCTCTTACGGGTCCGAATATGCTCCATTACCTGACTGGGCAGATGAGCCTGAACCTTATCGAAGGATCCCGAATACAGTAAACATGGGTCGAGTCTCCACAACGCGTAAAATACGTATAAATTAGATTCTTTTCTATTATGAGCTCTTATCTATATCAGTCCACCTATATTTGGACTTATCAATAACGGTTCCATTCTAAAAAGAGAGAAATCTTAACAGACTCCTATCCAAATATTAAATATAACTACAAAAGGGGGACCTCGGGTACGTTTTTACATGCACATTTATTCTCAGACTTACAACCTTCATTGTTATTATTGACTTAATCATCGGAAGCGGACGTAAAGACCAAACCTCTGCGTATACGTTAATTTTCAAATATTTCAAAGCATCTAAATTTGATAATTGAGCCCGCCGAAATACAACATCATCAATATATCTTTAAGATGAATCAGTTGACCACATTTCCTACCAACGTATCTACCCCTAGTTATAATATTTGGCTAACTTTTTATCCCTTAAATATGTCAATACATAATTTCATATTTTTAATTTATGGTCTTTATATTACATGTAACTCATATCTAACAACTAAGATCACTTTAAAATATATTCTAAAAATCACATAATCCACATTTATATAATTGGAAGACTTTTTAATATATATGTAAAATTTGAAAAATATTAAGATCTTCGAAGATCCTTCACAATTCTACAACAAATAAAATAAGAAAATTTCTGTCTCTAAAACGTGAAATTATAGTGATCAAAATTAAGCTTATTTGATTTTGCTTTAATAGAAATGTTACAATTACTTAAATTAAATATTCTTTCTATAAGGTAATGACAGTGAGAAAACATAAGTCCTTACAAATATATATTTTCACTTAATTTATTCCGAAATTTAGTTTAAGTTGCAAATATTTTAAATTAATTTTAAAAATTCATACTGATATTATAATTTTGAAGGAGTATTTAAAACTTGACTTAAACTTGTGCCTGTCAATTTTTCCTGATCTCTACAGGATCCGTCTGATCCTAATCCTAATGATACCCAATTTTATAAATCCTATAGGGCTATATAGGGTAGAGTATGATATATATATATATATACATATATATATATATATATACATATATATATATATATACGGCCCGACTCTAAAGCGAACTTTAAAGAGCGAACCAAAGACGAACCGTCGTCTTTGGTGTCTATGGCGACGGTTCGACCCGTCGCTATAGTCATATAGTCTTTTGCGACGGATCGAATCGTCGTCATAGACACTAAAGACGATGGTTCGTCTTTGGTTCGCTCTTTAAGGTTCGCTTTAGAGCCGGACCGTATATATATATATATATATATATATATATATATATATATATATATATATATATATATATATATATATATATATATACCCTCCTGCCCCTGACCCGATTATATATATACATAATTCTTTAATCGTGTAATTATATAGGTTATTGAATTAAAAATTCATAACATTTGTAATTCAAGGTGTTGATAGTATTAAAATTATTGCATTTTTGTACAAATTTAATATATAAAAAAGAAGAATTTAATATGAAAAAAAAATAAAAGAATCTGGTAAACGGGATGTGGAGCAAGTGTGAGGTAGTTGTTTTTGAAGTCGGGTTAAATTCGGGGGTAATGAATTTATTGACGAGTCGGATTCGAGGATGATCTCGGGTCAAATTTGTTCCGTCGTCAGTCCTACTTAAATCGAAGACCTTCACATTCAAATAATTGTATAAAATTAATATATAAAAAAGAATTCAATACCAGAAAAATCGAATAATCAAGTAAACGAGGCGGAATTGCCATGTGTGAGGTAATTGTTTTTGAAATCGGGTCGAATTCGGAGGTAATGTATTTATTGACGGATCAGACTCGGGGATAATTTTCGGATCAAACCCGCCCCATTGCCGGGGCAACTTAAATCCAAGGCCTTGATATTCGAATGACAGTATTCGTGGGACCAAATGAAAAAGGCATGGTATTTGTCGTAAACGGGCAGTGTGAGCGATACACGCGTGAGCGTGCTCTGGTGAATGGGTGCCCAAAAAGGCAATGCTTGTTTTCAACTTTTTTAGCCTTTTTCAGTTGTATTGGCCTTTTTCAGGTCGGCCTTTTTAGGGCATAGTGCCTCTAGTTTTTAGGGCATATTAAACTACTTCCATCCAATGTTATTTTTGAGATAACAAATGGGTCAAAGGACTTTGTCTTTGTCTGGTGTATATTAAGGAGGGTTCTCTTGGAGACTCAAAAGCATGTTTTTTTTTATTTTATATATACATTTGAAAAAAGAAAAGAAAAGAAAAGAAAAGAAGAAGAAAAGAAATGGCTTACGAACTGAGGCCTTGTTTGCTTTTAGTTTTATTTAGAGGCTAAATTAAATATTAAAAAAATTGACTAACCGAACCTTTTAAATTTATTTGTGAAATTAAATAATACAATAGAAAATAAAATTCGTTTATTAAAAATAGTGGATACCAAACCAAGATACTCGCCAATTAAGTTTAGTATTATGGTTAAGACTAATGCATATATTTTATGTTAACTTCTCATTATGCAAATAACATAAAAAAAATTAAAAATCATATGATTTGATTATTTGCATCAACAACTTGACAGTAATAAATAATAAACAAATATTAACCATTGAAAAATATAATTAATTTATACGGTATAATAATTGTGATGCTCCTAGACCCAGAAACCTTAAAACTGGACATGAGATCTGTCAATCTACAAGCAACAAAATTTACCTCTGTAAGGAAAAATTTTCTTTTTGCCATTTTTTCTAGGTTCCTTCCACGCCAAGCTTACTCTTGTCCGTCTACTCTATCAACTCTTACACTCTTATGGATCTTCTCTACTTAAAACTATAAAGAAGAACCGAGAACCTCTTTCCTTCCTAAAACCGTAAGAAGAACTAACAGTATTTGGCTTGAGTGGTATTTTGGGCCACTTGCTAAGCAAGAAATTTTGGGTTCGAACCCCTCTCTCTCCAAATTAGAAGAAAAAAAAATTGTAAGAAAGATACAAAACACAACACACGAACAACTTTATTGATCAACAAGTATATTACTTATATATAACTATAATTTTATTAAAGTTTCACGTAACAATTTAATTATCAGAGTACTACGTAATGATTATTCAACAAATATGAATAATATAACCTACAACAATGCCTATTGGTCATATCAATTCCACAATTTAAACAATCACACAACTTATTATTTATAACAATGAGTAATAAACACTAGAGTTCTACACTACAATATTCAACAATATGAATAATAATACTCCTTCAGTCTCAAATTAATTGCTCAGTTTTGACTTTTTAAAGTCAAATTGACCATTTTTAAAACTAATCTTTTTACTATTTTTGCTAAAATATAGGTGAAGAGATTATAACCAAAAGAAAGTATATACAATTTATTACTAACCACAATTTTTATAATTTTAGAAATATATTTATATATGCTTAATTATTAATTCTAAAAATAGTCAATTTGACTTAAAAAGGTCAAAATTGAGCAATTAATTTGGGACGGAGGGAGTACTACCGCAACTCATGAACTGATCATATCACACACACCCATTGAACAACTTGACAAGTCTATTTTAATTGTCCATTATATCAGATGCATAAAGTTACCTATCCCAAACTCTTTTTAAGAATTTTTTTTAATAGTGACCAAAAAAATTAAATTCATAAAATAATTTAATATGACTGATCACGTTAACAAGTCTAAAATTAGGTGTCAACAATTAAGTACCCGGTCAATTTAAATATATTTTGTCATCTGATTTGTCCCACAGTTGGGTACTCAACCCCCATCTTCATTCCCATTTTGTCTGATGATTTAACTCTTAATATAGTGGGGCCATTGAACAAATTTATCATATCATAAATCATCACACAATATCACTGGTTATTGAACTTGAATAGCGGACATTTAACCACTTAAACGCTCAACACTTTAATATTACAAATGCACACTTGCCACAACACCACACTTACCACGATACCATAATTATACAAATCAACGCCCACTTAACCGCGACAGTCGTATCAGAACGTATCAACTGTTAATATAGCAAATGCAATATTCAAATATGCATGTAAGTGTATAAGAAACGTAATATAGCTTACCTATAGTATTAAAATGTCCTAAGTCAACTTTCGCTTATCTATAGTATTAAAATGTTCTAAGTCAACTTTCGGCAAAATTAGGTCAAATCAACTTGATCCAATTCGAAACCCTAATTCATAGTCCACAAACATAACTTAATTATGTCTCCATGTTAATCAGTAATCATATTATACTAGTAAAATTATAATAACACTCTCTTGGTCAACTCTTAACCCTCCTATGAAAAAGGCCATTATATTTTAAAGCAACCGATCACACTATCCATAATGTCCCTACACTTTTCAAGTTCACTAACCCTCCAATGTCTTTAGCTTATTTTCTAAGATTTTCCACCAAATTTTACATTTTCCTAACAAATCTACAATTTTCTGCAATTAATTTTATTTATTCAACATATTATTAAATAGCTCAAAAATAGAAATAATACCTCTTAGACTCTTAATTACCACTTTTTGCCCTAACCTCAATAGTTTTCTTATATTTTTATAATATATTCCACAAATTACCACATCTTTCTAATATTGCCATATTTTTTCTTTGATTTCCAGTAATTTAAAACCCTTTTAATTTAGCTTAAAAATGGATTAAATATTTTTGAACTTCAAAAATTCACCATTTTCTCAGTAAATACCAAATAATACAAGAAAGCTACTATAAAAATATCAACTCAAAATAAAACTCCCAATATTTATTTATACTTTATAAAAGTAATTTAACTTATAAAGCTCATAATTAATTATTCCCTTTTTTCCAAAATTATGAAAAAATTACATAAACTCACAACTTTTACGCCCCCACAACTTCGTAGAACAAAGTTCTCTCAAAATGAGGCTAAAAATAGCTTAAATTAAGTTTTCTGCCGCCCACCACCATCTTCTCTAGCATACACATACTTGCACACAAATAGAGGGATAGAGGCGCAAAAAACCTCACCTTTCGAAGTTTGGCAAAATAGAAAGTTTCCTGAAATGGAAACCCCAAAGCACGCAAAGCAACAGTGATAATGTTGTGTTTCGGCCAGCTCAATCACTGGAACTGAGTGCTCCGAGATACTTGAAAAGGAACGAATACGAGAAAGATTAGCTTTCGGATCCGCCTTTGATAATTAAGTCAGCAAGCGTTTATGGAGATTGGTAATCTGAGAATATTAGAGTGTGTCTAAAAAAATATACATGAGGCCTTCCTTTGTATTTATGTCTGATATTAGGATATATGTCTATTAAGGTTTCCCCCTTGTAGGTCGAGAATCTTTGCTAATAAGTCCAAATACAAGTGGACTGATTCAGATAAGAGCCCCTAGTGGGGTGGAGCCTATCTCATGCGCGTTTCACGCGTTATAGGAACTTAAGTCGTATCAAGTAGTATTCGGGGTCCCCTAAGGACCCAGAACCCCAAGGACAGTTCGGGCTTAATAAACAATTCAAGCCCTAGGGTAGTTCGGGGTATCACTTCTTAACAAGCTCCCACTCTCTTGCTGCTTTTGAAATGAGGTGAGAGAGTAGTTACTCCCGACTATGCCTTGTGCCACCATCGTACCCTTGAAAAATTATGTTCGGGTATCTTTTGCGAGTATTGGGGTTCCTTATTGATTCAAGACTACTGGATGGCTCAGGTACTAATCCTCGAAGTAATGAATACAAAAGTTCATTCTACAGATGAACCCTGATGAAACATGTTGATTGAACTGCATAGTGGTTACAATTGTGGGCACGTTACCCAAAGATATCGGATCGATCGACACGTGGTATTGAGAAAAATGATTGCAATCGTTCGATCTTTGTTATAAATAAATGTGAAGTAAACCGACTGTTCACTTTCCCTCGTTGTCAACTCTAGCGATTTTGCTTCCTTCACTCCGCCACTCTCAAATCCTTTCTCCTTTAAGTCGTGTGTTGATCTAGTAACTTTACACAACAAGCAAGTAATCTTGCTTGCTTTCTTTACCTTTTCACTGTTTATTTTCTTCACTTTTGGTGCTCGTTCCTGTTTGTAGATTGTGTTTTATTTTTCTCTTTTTGTCGCAGTGCTTCTTCTTAGACGGGGAGAAATCTTCAAAATATCTTAAACCTCGGGGAGGAGTCTTTAAAACTTCATAGTCCTCGTCTCAAACATCCGTAGGTTTTATTTTTTGGTTTATATGGCCCGTTCCCCGTTTCATCTTCGGAATGAGTCTATAGATGAGCCTCTAGGTGAGGATCCTGAACACATTGACATTAACTTTACTGATTCTATATCTTCGGGGTATACCCCTGACCCTTCTCCCGCAAGGGATGAACAAATGGGTGAGGGTCCCGAGGTTTCCCCATCCAAGCATGTGCCTTTCAAAGATAAATGTGACGCCCCCAAAATAGGTCCACACAACCCATTTTGAGTCGCCAATAACATTCTACAAAATACAAATACAAATACGAATTTTCCCATTTACAACTAATATTTGTCGTGCAAAATACGACCACACACATACTATGACTTTCCATACAAATATCGTACCGTATGGTACCACAGTATCCAAACCCAAATTATTACAATGCCATAAAAAGACGACAACACATGTTTTAAGTCTCTAGTACAATCATTATTAAACTATGTCATAACTTGATAAGGACAACCACTAACTCGGACCATCACTCCACTCCCCGGCTAGTCCCAGCTACATTTTCCTTTCCTGAGAAGAACAATGGAACAAAACTGAAAAGGGTGAGCTCAAATAGCCCAGTAAGAAATATCATGACTAAGATAATGAAGAATAAAATTTATCTTTAGTCTTCAACAAAATTAAATCAGAGATTTAAAGATATTTTAATTGTTCAACAACAACAATTGCAGCGGAACAAACAATCCATTAGAAGAGTCAAGTAGATTATAATATCTACCATCTTCTATAAATTAAAGGATCACCACCAATATTTTATCCCTGTAACACCAATCAACAATTCCTGTTTATGAACATCCAAATCAACAGTTTATATTCAACAGCCTCTCTTCGCACTACGTGTCAAAGATATTTATTTGTAACATCACCGGTCATGATCATGCCAAACGCCAGTTCATCTTTGCACTACGGGCCAAAGAGAACTTTCACCATACGCCTTTGTTTGTAACACCAAAAGTCATGATTATACCAATACACAGTTTGGTCAAAATCATGTCACGCCAGTTCATCTTTGCACTACGGGCCAAAGAGAACTATCACCACAATTTAAGTATGAGGATGAGAATGATGACAATGATACAGTGAGATTAAGGATAAGAAAAGCTTTATAATTTAATCAGTATCAAAGATTGACCAAATTGCCAACACGATAACCAAATTGTGGAGTCAAATTCAAGAATGATATTCAAAAAATTATTTTATGCTTCAACTATAACGTATAGAAAGATTCAAGTAAAAAGATATTAGATGAAGCACAAACTATTAAGGATATTCTACTAATATTCAGGGATTTTCTCCATTTAAAAATAAGGTTTTGGAAACAAACAAGGATTTCTTATCCTAAATGGAGAAATGTGAAAGAAAAAGATATCCCTTAAAGAGTACAAAAGAAATGATACGTTATACGAGTATAACAGAATATATGAAACTGCAAATGGATTTTTACCTGTCATGCGATAATTCGCGTAGACAGATTATTTCCACAACAGATTAATAAGTAATGAATACAAAGGGTTATTCACCAGGCATGCGTCAATCCGCACGGACAGGTTATACCCACAGATTAATAAGGAAAGAATACAAAGGGTTATTCACTAGGTATGACACTCGTACATACAGGTTATTCCCACAGAGTAATAAGGAATGAATACAGAAGGGTATTCACCAGGTACGACACTCGTACATACAGGTTATTCCCACAGAATAATAAGAAATGAATACAAAAGGATATTCACCAGGCATGCGTCAATCCGCACGGACAGGTTATCCCCATAAATTAATACAGAATGAATAACAACCTTTATGAGTATAATATCACTTACGAACATGAAAGCAAATGATATTATATATGAGTATAAAAGAAATGATATTCCCTACTTTCGTTAATAAAATACTGGATGTTGCTTTCTATGAAGTTTACTAACTTTGAACAATACTAGTATTCTCACAAATACTCATAATAGCCTAGCACACTAAGAGAACTTAAGAAATTTAGAGAGAGAGAGGAAGTATAGGTAATGAAGGTGTGAAAATTTCTTAAGCAAACCCTCCCTATTTATAGGAAAATCAAGGTGAGGGCATTTTAGTCTTTTCCCTAAATTTTCTTGGTTTATTACTATTATACCCTTGGCATATTCTTATAATATCATCCATCTATTTTTTCTTCCATTTATATCATCCATCCATTTTTTCTTCAATTTATATCATCCATCCATTTTTTCTTCCATTTATATCATCCATCCATTTTTTTCTTCCATTATCAAAAGATAATTCCATTATCAAAAAGATAAAACCATTATAAAAATAACTCCATTATCACAATAAATCCCTTTTTTCTGTATTATTGTGTTAAATGTATTAATATCACAGATAGCATATACTCGCAATACTGACAACCAGATTATTCCCAGGAAAGAGGGGGCCTTCCATGAAAAATGGCGCGCAATTAAATAACCCCTTTCCTTGACAGAATTTCTAGACATTGTCGATAATGCTAAAATATCCTATCAAATGATATAAGTTACAGTGTCGTGACAAATAGTAAAATATATTATGCAGATGCTAATTAACAATTATTGAATCAAGATACTATGCAATTGCTACTTTATCAATTATTGAATCAATAATATAAAACACTGTGCAACATCGTGAGCTACTGTGGAATACCGTGTGCTACTGTAAAATAACGCGTTTTACTGTTCTTTTTATCACCGGGTATTTTAACAGTTATCGGTTAAAGTTTTGCCGCCAATTTCTATCACTTTCTATATCCGACAGTTAACCCGTTGTGGGGCCCACTATCATTGACAATATTGTCATTTCGGCGCCGTCGTACGGTACCGAATATAATATTCCCCGACAGAAAGAATATTCCTCGACATACTATTTATCAGATAATTTGCATATAACACCCTTAACTATCATTTATAACAATTAAGCACTTCACTATTTAGAAAAATAATCATAAAGAAAATAATAAATTTTTATTTCATAAATTCGGGGTCTTACAATCTCCCCTCCTTATGAAATTTCGTCCTCGAAATTGACGTACGTACCTGGCATTTCGAAGAGGTGAGGATACCTTGCTCTCATTTCAGATTCTAACTCCCAGATCATTTCCTCAACATCATGGTTTCTCCATAAAACTTTGACTTAAGGTATAACCTTTGATCGTAGAATCTGTTCCTTCTTATCCAAGACCTTGACAGGTATCTCTTCGTACGTCAAATCCTCTGCTATCTCGTCTGGTTCTAACTCAATAATGTGGTTTGGATCTTTCACATATTTACGTAGCATGGATATGTGAAAAACATTATGAACACGAGACATGCTTGGCGGTAAGGCGAGTCTGTAGGCCACAGTTCCTACTCGATCGAGGATTTCAAATGGACCGATAAATCGAGGGTTAAGCTTTCCTCTCTTTTTGAATCTTGTATCTCCTTTCTATAGAATAACACGTAAGGATACATGGCCTCCGATTTTGAATTCATCATCCCTTAGATGAAGATCAACATAACTCTATTGACGATCTTGTGCTGCTTATATACGTTGTTATCTTCACGGGGGTTCGTGGAGTCTTTAACTCTATATTCATCCTTTGTAAGTCATCCAAAATAGGCCTTTACGTTGTCAGCATCGTACTCGTACTTGCATACGTTCTTCTACGCAATGCGTTAGCTACTACGTTCGCCTTTCCAGGATGGCATTGAATAGTATGGTCGAAATCCTTCAACAGTTCGAGCCACGTCGTTGTCACATGTTGAGTTCCTTCTAGGTGAAGAAATGTTTGAGGCTTTTATGATCTGCATAGATTTCTATTTACTCCCGTCTTTCTTCTTTACGAATAAAATAGGAGCACCCCAAGGCGATGTATTAGAACGTATGAAATCGGTATCTAATAACTCCTGTAGTTGGGTTCTTAACTCCAGAAATTTAATAGGAGCCAAACGTATGGGATCTTAGAAATGGGTTTTGTATTGGGTTCAAGGTCGATACAAAAATTTGATTTGACGGTATAGGGGTAGGCCAGGAAGTTCTTCGGGAAATACGTCATGAAACTTATTAACAACAGAAATATCAATCAAATTTGACGTATTTTTGTTTAAATCAGTTACATGGGCTAAGGAAGCTTGACATCCGTTTTTCAATAAACGAATGACTTGTTGATAGAAATGACAGCTATTGATTTCAATGGTTTGGTTGCTTGAATTCGCATAATAGGTTGATTAGGAATATAAAAACTAGCGACCTTACGAAAGCAATCACTTTTAACATGATGAGTAGTTAACCAATCAATTGATTTTTCCAAAGAGGTAATATCAATGGGTAAGGTGAGTGTACCGTCTTGAACAAAACAAGATTAATAGACTGTAGATGTAACGAATGTTTGTCCCAATGGTGTTTCAACAAATAAGTCAAAATTTAATTTATCAGGGGTCAAGTTTAAACGTTGGGCACAAACATATAAATTAAAAAAGTGGGTAGAACTAGTATCTAATAAGGTATAGACTCGCAAGAGTTTATGATTAGCTCACCGGTTATGACGTCATCTGTTTTCCACGCATTTTGAGAGGTTACGACAAAAGCTCTGCCTTGTACCACCGGCTTTGACTTGTCCGTGTCAGACCTTGGTGTCATCGTTACGGCTGGACTTGATTTTGCTACACGACAGAATCGAGATATGTGGCCTTCCTTTCCACAATTGTAACATACCTTGGATGGCTGTGTACAGTTTGGACTGATGTGTCCCTCCTTTCCGCACTTGTAACATATGACCGGTGGTCGTTCCTCTTCCCTCGAAACTGGTACTGGTGTTGCTGCTAATGCTGATGCATTTCCCTGGTTATTGTTGAATTTTCTCTTCTTGGAATTGTTGTTGCTTGACTCACTCTTCCTGTTATCTGGGCCAGGATTACCACCGAAGTGGTTACCATTTCCGACCTGATGATTCCCTCCCCGCTGGTTATCACTATTTCGATGATTATTGCCACCATTACGATTATTACCGTGATTTTGCTCTCGTGGTTGGGTGTTGCTTCCTGGTTGTAGTAGTCCTCTTTCCTGCTCCACTACTTGAGCCCTATCCACAGCATCTGCGTATATACAAATTTTATGAGAAACTAGATATTGGCGAATCTCTGGTTTCAAACCTCGTAGGAACATTTGTGTCATCCGTTTCTCAGTATCCACCAAATGGGATGCAAAACGCGACAGCTCGGCGAACTTGGCTTCGTACTGTGACACCGTCATGTTGTTCTGTTCTAGTTTGATGAATTCTACCTCCTTCATATGACGAATACTTTCCGGAAAATACTTCTCGTTAAATAATTCCTGGAACTCGACCCAAGACATCTCGAGTGCCGAATGATGGGTACGTTTCACAGATTCCCACCAATGATCTGCTTCTCCTCGTAACATAAAGGTGGCAAAAGGAACCTTTTGGTCGTCCGTGCAACGCAGTACATCGAATATCTTTGTTAATTGTTTAAGCCATGCCTCTGCCTTGAGTGGATCTGGCTTGCCGAAAAATTCAGGTGGTCCCAATTCTTTGAACTGCTTGGCAGTGACCATCCGTACATTATCAGCGTTTCTGCCAGTATTGTAGACAGGAGCTCTTCTTGCCTGGTTCTGCAGGTATTGCATGAAGTTCCTAAAAAATTCATCATTCATTCGGTTGTTAGCATCATGATTAGCATCATGGTGTTCTGAGTTTGCACCCGTATTATTTGTGGCTTCCTGGTTTTCAGCCACAATGGTCTCATAGTGAATCTCTTGGTTTTCAGATGCCATTCTGAAATGTGATCACAAAACAAAAATTAGTTAAAGAAATAGACATGCCACATCTTGTCCCTATAACCAAACCAATTACTTAAATAACCAAAAATAGCTTAGGTAGGACACACTAGCAAAGGATTTTACTCGTCTCTCCCCTCCTAGTTCTAATCCCAGATCTCTACCAAAGATCATATCCCTAAGCTCTGATACCAACTGTGACGCCCCCAAAATAGGTCCACACAACCCATTTTGAGTCGCCAATAACATTCTACAAAATACAAATACAAATACGAATTTTCCCATTTACAACTAATATTTGTCGTGCAAAATACGACCACACACATACTGTGACTTTCCATACAAATATCGTACCGTATTGTACCACAGTATCCAAACCCAAATTATTACAATGCCGTAAAAAGACGACAACACATGTTTTAAGTCTCTAGTACAATCATTATTAAACTATGCCATAACTTGATAAGGACAACCACTAACTCGGACCATCACTCCACTCCCCGGCTAGTCCCAGCTACATTTTCCTTTCCTGAGAAGAACAATGGAACAAAACTGAAAAGGGTGAGCTCAAATAGCCCAGTAAGAAATATCATGACTAAGATAATGAAGAATAAAATTTATCTTTAGTCTTCAACAAAATTAAATCAGAGATTTAAAGATATTTTAATTGTTCAACAACAATAATTGCAGCGGAACAAACAATCCATTAGAAGAGTCAAGTAGATTATAATATCTACCATCTTCTATAAATTAAAGGATCACCACCAATATTTTATCCCTGTAACACCAATCAACAATTCCTGTTTATGAACATCCAAATCAACAGTTTATATTCAACAGCCTCTCTTTGCACTACGTGCCAAAGATATTTATTTGTCACGCCAGTTCATCTTTGCACTACGGGCCAAAGAGAACTTTCACCACAATTTAAGTATGAGGATGAGGATGATGACAATGATACAGTGAGATTAAGGATAAGAAAAGCTTTATAATTTAATCAGTATCAAAGATTGACCAAATTGCCAACACGATAACCAAATTGTGGAGTCAAATTCAAGAATGATATTCAAGAAATTATTTCATGCTTCAACTATAACGTATAGAAAGATTCAAGTAAAAAGATATTAGATGAAGCACAAACTATTAAGGATATTCTACTAATATTCAGGGATTTTCTCCATTTAAAAATAAGGTTTTGGAAACAAACAAGGATTTCTTATCCTAAATGGAGAAATGTGAAAGAAAAAGATATCCCTTAAAGAGTACAAAAGAAATGATACGTTATACGAGTATAACAGAATATATGAAACTGCAAATGGATTTTCACCTGTCATGCGATAATTCGCGTAGACAGATTATTTCCACAACAGATTAATAAGTAATGAATACAAAGGGTTATTCACCAGGCATGCGTCAATCCGCACGGACAGGTTATACCCACAGATTAATAAGGAAAGAATACAAAGGGTTATTCACCAGGTACGACACTCGTACATACAGGTTATTCCCACAGAGTAATAAGGAATGAATACAGAAGGGTATTCACCAGGTACGACACTCGTACATACAGGTTATTCCCACAGAATAATAAGAAATGAATACAAAAGGATATTCACCAGGCATGCGTCAATCCGCACGGACAGGTTATACCCACAGATTAATAAGGAATGAATAACAACCTTTATGAGTATAATATCACTTACGAACATGAAAGCAAATGATATTATATATGAGTATGAAAGAAATGATATTCCCTACCTTCGTTAATAAAATACTGGATGTTGCTTTCTATGAAGTTTACTAACTTTGAACAATACTAGTATTCTCACAAATACTCACAATAGCCTAGCACACTAAGAGAACTTAAGAAATTTAGAGAGAGAGAGGAAGTATAGGTAATAAAGGTGTGAAAATTTCTTAAGCAAACCCTCCCTATTTATAGGAAAATCAAGGTGAGGGCATTTTAGTCTTTTCCCTAAATTTTCTTGGTTTATTACTCTTATACCCTTGACATATTCTTTTAATATCATCCATCCATTTTTTCTTCCATTTATATCATCCATCCATTTTTTCTTCCATTTATATCATCCATCCATTTTTTCTTCCATTTATATCATCCATCCATTTTTTCTTCCATTATCAAAAGATAATTCCATTATCAAAAAGATAAAACCATTATAAAAATAACTCAATTATCACAATAAATCCCTTTTTTCTGTATTATTGTGTTAAATGTATTAATATCACAGATAGCATATACTCGCAATACTGACAACCAGATTATTCCCAGGAAAGAGGGGGCCTTCCATGAAAAATGGCGCGCAATTAAATAACCCCTTTCCTTGACAGAATTTCTAGACATTGTCGATAATGCTAAAATATCCTATCAAATGATATAAGTTACAGTGTCGTGACAAATAGTAAAATATATTATGCAGATGCTAATTAACAATTATTGAATCAAGATACTATGCAATTGCTACTTTATCAATTATTGAATCAATAATATAAAACACTGTGCAACATCGTGAGCTACTGTGGAATACCGTGTGCTACTGTAGAATAACGCGTTTTACTGTTCTTTTTATCACCGGGTATTTTAACAGTTATCGGTTAAAGTTTTGCAGTCAATTTCTATCACTTTCTATATCCGACAGTTAACCCGTTGTGGGGCCCACTATCATTGACAATATTGCCATTTCGGCGCCGTCGTACGGTACCGAATATAATATTCCCCGACAGAAAGAATATTCCCCGACATACTATTTATCAGATAATTTGCATATAACACCCTTAACTATCATTTATAACAATTAAGCACTTCACTATTTAGAAAAATAATCATAAAGAAAATAATAAATTTTTATTTCATAAATTCGGGGTCTTACATAAAGGTAAGGGAAAAATGCCGGAGGATACGGAAAAAGATCAACTTCTCGAATCTTTGACCCCCGATACCCACTTTGCCCAATTAGATAGCTATCTAGGGTGCAATCTCCCGAATGCCACTTTTGTAAAATTAATAGGAGAGGTGCTCGAGGATTTCAATTTTCCTTCCACCCATTCGGTCATAGTACCAACCCGTCACCAAAGAATATATGAAAGACCTACACACAAGGAAGGCGGGAAGGAGACTGACACCTCTTGGGTAGGGATCTCATAACAATTTTTCAAATGTGGCCTTCATATGCCCTTGAACAAATTTTTGATAACTCTAATAAACCAAATAGGTATGGGTATCGGGCAAATGGCCCCGAATTATTTTACAACCATCAATACATTTCTTGCCCAATGCATCAATCGGGATATCGACCCAACCCTCAAGTTCTTCTGGTATACCTTTAGGTTAGGTCACGACTCCCAGGCGTGGTTCTATACTTTATCCCGAAAGCCTAGGAGAGTGGAGTGGGTCAAGAGACACTCAAATAACAAGGGGTGGACTTCTAACTGGTACTTTATCCATGGCCTTGATCTTTTTTTTCTACCCAGATGGTTCCCTCTCAACCCCACCACCTTTGATGATTATCCCATCTTGACTCCTAAGGAGATTAAGGGGGTATTGGGATTTTTCCACGTTAAGAAAAGATGAGAAGGTCTGGGGCCCGACAGACTTTCGGGATTAGGAATGGCTAGAAAAGTACATAGGCCAGTCCTAAAGATAACCTTTTATAATGTGATGTTAATTCTTTTGTTTCTAGAATTAATCACATGTTTTCATTGTTGTAGTGAGGTGTGCTAGTGAATTGAGAGTTTTGGCAGTTGCCATATCTAAATGGGAATTGCAAACCCCGAGCACTATTAAGAATCTAAAGAAGTTAATGAGCCCAGGGGGTTTCCTCAAGCGACGACCCCGAATATCACAACCTTGGGCACCGCCGTTACTCACCCCGTACTGTGTTCAATCACGAGGGGGGTTAAGAGGTGAGGGAACTTCCCCCAAGGATTAAACAGTCAACTGGACGGGGAAAAGTCTCTGGGAAGAGGCCTCGGACCATTGAACTTGAATCCCCCGAGAAGGATGGAAGGGAGGTAGTGAAAAAGTTTGTTCCCAACTAGGACGTTAGGGTTGACGATACAATTTTTCCCGACCCTTCCAAGGGGTCGAATCATAGGATTGTCACTAGGGACCTACTTCGGGGGTTAGAGTTGCCCTTGGATCGGGAAGTCCTCTCCGATCATGGAGCCTAGTATAGCTTCGGGATGGTTGCACATCTGCTGGTTAAGATATATACTCCAAAATATTACGCTTCTAAGGTTAATCCGAACAGGTTATATTTTTAGTCCTTGGTTCTGACGTGAAATTTGTTTTTGATGTAGTCCGAAGTATGGCTTAACCACACTCTCGAGATGTCAAGCCACAATGACGAGATGCTCGAAGACTTTCTCACACAGGCTAAGAACATGGAGAAAAGTCTTCTGGCAGTTGAGACTCGGGCCAAAGAGGCTGAAAGGAAGGCACAAGGGTTTGATCGTCTTCGGGAAGGTGCCGAGATTTCTCTAGTGACAGAGAAAAGTTCTCGGGAGGCTATGGAAAAGAAATACAAAGATGTTGTCTCCCAAGAGTTAGTCTATTTTGAAGATATCAAGAAGCTTGAGGTTGATGTCACGAGGCCAACCGAGTAAATCAAGAAACTCGAGAGAGTTGCTAAATGCCTAGATCACTACCTTCGATGTTGGGTATAACGATTGTGTCCTGATAGGGAAGGAAAATGGTTTGGACTATAAACTTCTCCTTCTCAATGCAGACAAAGATACAACTATGCAGCCCTCTCCCTAGATTAATCCCGAGACTATTCCCAATAAGGGAGTTGTTCAGATTGAGAATCTCGAAGTACCAGCTGATTAACCCACTACCACCGAGGGGTCAACGGGAGAAGGCGTGGAGGATCATGACGGCGAAGAGACCCCAGAAGGCCATGGCACCGACCCCGCCTGACTGTTTTATTTTTTGAAGATGTAGCCTTCGGGAAATTTGAACCAAGCCTTCAGGCTATTAATTGTGTAGCCTTTGGCAATATACTCTAGCTTTCGGGCTTATTATTATAGTTTTGGATGATCAATCTAGTAATTCTACATTTTTCTTGTTCTGTAAATGTGTCTTGTGTTTGGCAAAATATCTCAAAAAGTTATCAATTAGAAGCCTCGAAGATAATTCGGGCTATTCGTTCTGTGTTGGTTAATCCTATGAGAGTAAAATCTTTGATTTTATCTCGAGAGTATCAGTTATATTTTATGTCAGGCAACTCTTTGGGATCAAAACCTTTGGTTTTCCCCGAGGATTTTCTTGAATTTTTTCAAGTGTCAATATGTCATTCGGGGCGAAATTATTGACTTTTCCTGAAGATTTCCTTAAAAAATTGTTGGTGCTTCTGTCGAGGTTTGAAATATTTAATTTGTTCCCGAAGATGCTCTCCTAACTTAGCTCTCTAATTTTGGAGGATTCTCTCGAGGCTAAGTGCTTGATCAAGAAGCTGTGCTTTTGCTTTTACCCTATGCTTATATTACATTAGGTTTTTACAAAATTTTTGGAGTTTCAACATTACTGTATGTCTTTGTTTGAAGGTTTTTACAGTAATGAGGTGTTTGTACTCGAAATTTTATGAGAGTTTTGCACTAGAGAATTTATTTATGCTAAAGTCAAGATGTCATTCAGCCCTTTATTGAATAATTGGAGTTAGTTATATAAATGTTAAAAAAAGAAATTGTAGATTTTATGATAATACTTTTTGAGTCGGGTGGCATGTCAGGTGTTCTTGATTATCATTCCATCCATAGATTATAGTTTGTAGGTCTCAATCAATGGAGTGTCGATCATTTTATAGGGACCTTCCCAGTTCGACTTTAATTTCCCTATCTATTGTGGAGTGGATGTTTTTGCCACTCGTAGAACCAGATCCCTGACTCTGAATTTCCTTTCCCGAATTAATTGATAATAATGTTGAGCTGTTTTCTGTTGATAAGAGGCAATTTTGTTAACTGCTTCATCCATGGCTTCGTCCAGCAAATCCAAGTTCATTCTTATTCCTTCTTCATTGGTGACTTGGTCGAAGTTCTGGATTCTGTTGGAGGTTATCCTATCTCTAGGGGAATTAAAGCCATTGTTTCATATGCTAACTTGAAAGGTGTTTCTTCTGTAGCAGTTCGGGGTGTTGTTCGGTAGGCCCATAACACGTTCATAAATTCCTCTGCCCACTTTTTTTTGGCATCGTTAAGCCTTTTCTTTATCCCGGATAAGAGGCTTCGGTTAGTCACCTCCACTTATCTGTTTACTTGTGGATGTCCCACCAAACTCTTCTTGTGTTGGATCCTAAGGTCTCCCAAGAAACCTTCAAACTTTTTTTCGATGAATCGAGTGTCGTTGTGGTATAAGAGTACCGTTGGGATCCCGAATCTCAGAATAACAATTTCCTAGAAAAATTTCTTCATATCTTCCTCGGCTATCTTCCTTAGTGGGGATGCCTCCACCCACTTTGTCATATAATCAATTACGACTACATAAAATTTTATCTGGCCTTTAGCGATTGGGAACAGGCCCACAAGGTCAACTCCCTAGACTGCGAATGGTATAAGGCTCATAATGCTCAACAGTTCGATAGGAGGTTGCCTCGGGATTGGAGCATAAATTTGGCACTTGTAACATTTCTTCACAAACTTCATAACATCCCTATTGATTATTGGCCAAAAGTATCATTGTCTTAGGATTTTGAGTGCCAAAGTTTTTTCTCCTAAGTGATCTCCACATAGGCCATCGTGTACCTTCCTAAGGGCATAGTCTACATCTTCGGGACGAATACATTTCAACAGGGCGATGTGGTTGATCTTCTATACAATTCTTTCCCAACTATGCAGAACTTCGAGGACTGATAGATGGCCCATTATTCTTCATTTTGGTCTTCTGGTAGATCCCCCGACTTCATATATCTTATGATTAAGGTCATCTAGTTTAGGTTTCCATCTATTGCCATTACCTCGGTTTGATCTAGTGATGATTTGGACAAGGTCTTTAAGAATACTGATCTTTCCATGCTTGTAAGGTTCATTGTTGCGAGGCAAGAAAGTGCATCTGCTTGGGTATTATCAGCCCTGACTATCCCTTAGAGTTTAAAGTGATCGAACTTTTTAACTGCCTACTTGACTTTGTCTGCATATTGGGCTATCCAAGGTTCCCTTGTTTCATACTCTCCCGAAAACTGTCTTACCACTAACTGTGAGTCACTACAAACTTAGAGTCTTTTTATCTCTAGACTATTTGCCAAACGGATCCTAGCTAGTAAGGCGTTGTACTCGGCTTCATTGTTTGTTGCCCGAAACTTGAATTTCAATGCCTATTGGATCATGAAGTCTTCGAGGCTGGTTAAAATCAGATCAGCCCCACTCCTTTCCGCTGTTGATGAACCATCTACGTATAGGATCCACGTCGGGATCTCAACCCCTAAGGTTACTTGTTTGGTGTTTTCTTCTTTTTTATATTATTTGCAAATCTAAATTCTGCGACAAAATCTGTTAGGGCTCGGCCCTTGATCGCGGTTCTTGGTTTATATCTGATGTCAAACTCTCCCAGTTCTACTACCCACATCACCATTCTCCCTGAGAGTTCGGGCTTATGTAAATTTTTTCTCAGCAGCTTGTCTGTCAACACTGTGATTGTTCTCCCTTGAAAGTACAGGCTAAGTTTGCGTGCCGCTATCACCAAGGCATACGTAAATTTTTCCACGTCTGGGTAATGGGTCTTCGCATCTTTGAGGGCGTGACTTACATAGTAGGTAGGTTTCTATATTCCATCATCCTCTTTGATCAATACTGCCCCGACTTCCTTCGGGGATGCTGTAATCTATAGGTACAGTTCTTCACCTGGAGTACTTTTGTGAGGAGAGGAGGGTTCGACAAATATTTCATAATTTTCTCGAATGCACACTAGCATTCGGTGGTCCATTCGAAGTTTTTCACCCCTCTTAGAGTGTCAAAAAACAGGAGATATTTTTCTGCTAATCTAGCTATAAAACGTCATAAGGGTGATATTTTTCCCGTTAGTCTTTGCACCTCCCTAACACTCCTCAGGGTCTCCATGTCGATCATAGTTTTTTTTTGGGTTAGCTTCTATGCCCCGTTGACTCACCATGTTACCCATAAATTTTCCCGCCTTTACGCCAAAAGTGCATTTACTCAAATTTAATCTCATATTGCTCTCCCTCAAAGCATTCTCAGAGATCCCATATATGATCAGGGATTCCCCTGCTTGTCACTATCATATCATTGACGTAGCACTCCATATTTCTCCTGATCTATTTGGAGAAAACCTTATTCACCATTCTTTGATATGTTGCCCTGGCATTAATCGCCCTATATACATAGGTCCCCCGATGAGTGATGAAGGCTATTGTTGAGCTAAATTTATACTAGCAATTTACGTCCAAGTATACACGGTCAATTAAGTAATAAAGTGTAAGTAGAGTTGTCGATCCCACGAGGAATAATCTAATAATTAATTAATTAATCCAATTACCAACCTTTAATTAACCCAATTCTAGTTAAACAAATGAAATTATCAATATTTAATAAAATTAAATTACGAAGTAACGACGAATATAACTATTAAAATAAAATATCAAGATTACAACTTCCCCCGATGATGTTCCCAATGTTCACTCACTATTTAATTAGTCAATTGTTGCAATTTGCTAACCCAGAATTCATAAGTATTTATCTAACTTATTCCTAAATTAAATAAATGTCTTTATTCCTAATTAATTCACTATATTCTTATGTGAATAATCAACAATGAAGCAAATGACATCAATTCTTATACAAGTTCATGCGACAATTAGGTATATTATTATCCCTCTTGCAAATTGGATATTCACTCCTTAGAAGAATAAATCTAACACATTTATCATATTCCACATCCAATCTAGAATCAATATTCCTATATCATCTAGATTGATAGATTAATTGTTGGCCACACAATTATTGAATGAAATACAAAATATGATAAATAATCTTGCATACAAATGATCATAATTAAATAGAGAATAAATTAATTAAATCCAATCATCGGGTTCCATTGCAACCTTGAATAAGAATTTAGTTCATGAATAAAGAAAAGGGAAACATCACATTATACATCATCATTTTAAAATATAAGAGTCTAAAAGAAGGGTAAGAGAAAGAATCTGTAGCACGGCTTTCGCTTGTATACTCCAGATCTTGATCTTCCATCTTCTTCCTCTTCTCCAAAAAGATATGCTGAATATAATGCTCTGCCTCCTTTTCTCTTCCTAACCCTAGATATTATTTTATTAATTTTCAACTTTCTATATATACTCCCTCGTTCCTTAGGTCTCTCCTGATAATTATCTGGCGAACGGAATGAAATTAACCAACCAAACTCCCTCAATTCCACCACACCACGCGTCTTTCACGCGTCCGCAAAACTAACCGCGCGCCGCGGCCCACATGCCATGTCGCGGCTCGCACAATCAAGCGCCGCGATCCATAAGTTCTGTTACTCCCCTTGGTTTTCCTTATCTTGCTCGCCCAAATGGGTTTTCAATCCTTTTCTTTAGACCATTCTTTGCTCCAAAACCTTGCCTAACGTTCTTGACTTCAACATAAGGCTAAATACTCACCATTTATTGTTCTTTCTTAATTCACGAACATGTATACAATTTCTGTAATAAAATATTAAAATGTATTAAACTGAACTAAAAATACTTAAGAACTAACAAAATAATTAAGTTAAAAGTATACAATTCATGGATATAAAATCCACTCATCAAATACCCCCAAACTTGAATCTTTGTTTGTCCTCAAGCAAAACAACTAAAAACTAAAAACTAACTAACTAATATGCATATTAAACTAAGCAAGCAATTAATCATGAATCTGAAACATGGCCTCAAAGATCTCATATAACCAACTCTCAACAAAACTAGATTATACAGAGCTTAACAATTCAACTCAGTCATTAATTTCACTACAATCATGATCCCTAAAAAGTGTGTGTGCCAACTATTCAAGCTAACCATTCAGGAGACAAGATCAAATAACTAAACAGTTAATAAAAGGAAATCAATATCAATCCCGAAATCTTATTTAAAACATCAATTTCAACAAAAACAAACTTCATAAAAACCAGGAGTATTAAGGGATTCTTCAACCATTTCCTGCCCATATTTTCTATTCACATCATTTTTTTATATTTGGTGAGTGCATTTTATGCTCCCTCTCATATTTAATTAAACGAGTACGTCTTACGCTTCATCTCGTTTTTGTATTCATAAGGGAGTGTGCTTTTAAGCTCATTCTCAACCCACCATACAATGTAATATTCACGGAAGGATAAAAAATTTTATTTTTCCACAATTTTCCCATATTTCCCCCAAACTTAAATGAAGCTTATCTTCGCTTTAATTGAATTTGAAATAAGTTCCTAGGGTCTTAACAATTCCTCTCACAACTATTCAACTATACAATCTCTCTAAAGACACAATCAACTGAACAACAAGATGTATGTGATTGAACTGCAAGGGATCACAACTAAAGTAGAACCAACTTCTAACTCAAAATACTCAAACTAATGCATGATTCAAAATTTTACCAAAGTTTAACCAAATTTCATCACTTCTTATCATTGGCCATCATAAATTCACCAACAAAATTAATTTTTTTTTTTTACTAATATCCAACTAACATGCAAATGTAAAGTCTCAAGTACCAAATACCCCCAAACTTAAAAATTACATTGTCCTCAATATTAAAATAAATAGGAAGAATTAAAACAAACGGACTTCCCTGGGGCAATCAAACATCTGTATTCGTTCTCATTCATGGCTACATCTGTGGTGTTGGTTCGCTTGTTAGTCGCTACGTGGTACCTGAAATAATTAAACTAACATGCAATTAGTATAAATATGTAATAAAAATATTTCTTTTTTCTTTTCTTTTTTCTTTTTTTTTAATTTTTTAGTTAAATCCTAAGACACAAATTAAAAACGTTTGGGTTGCCTCCCAATCAGCGCTTGTTTTATAATCTTCAGCCTGACTTTGTCATTCTTATCCTGGATCAACTTCTTGGATTGAGATTGCGCCATGCAAAATCCCTTTAGATTTCTCTATACATAATTCAACATTCTCAATATGTAGCTCAGCGACCCGAAGATGTTTAGAAATACGATTTTCCAAAGCTACCTCTTTGACTTCTCCTTCCACCTCGTCAACCCAGAAGCACACATCAACATCATTTAGGAACTGCATAGTTTTGAAAACATTAAATGTGACCGCTTGATCGTTGACTCTCATGGTCAGTTCACCTTTTTGCACATCAATGAGCGTTCTCCCTGTTGCTAAGAATGGTCGCCCAAGAATGATTGGAATTTCTTGGTCTTCTTCAAAGTCAAGCAACACAAAATCCGCTGGAAAAATTAACCTATCTACCTTAACCAGAACATCTTCAACAATTCCCTTAGGATAAGTTACTAATTTATCTGCTAATTGCAACTTGATGTTCGTGGGCTTTGCCTCCTTTAAGCCAAGTTTTTGATAAATTGATGATGGCATTAAGTTTATGCTTGCTCCCAGATCACATAGAGCTCTCCCTACAAACTGGTTACCAATTGTACATGGAATTGTGAAATTGCTTGGGTCCTTCAGCTTTGGTGGTAGTTTTTTCTAGAGTATGGCACTGCACTCTTTCGTAAGCGTCACTGTCTCAAAATCACCTAGTTTTCTCTTCTTGGACAAAATATACTTCATGAACTTCATGTAGCTAGGCATTTGTTCTAATGCTTCAGCGAACGGGATGTTGATGTGTAACTTCTTGAATACCTCCAAAAATTTTGAGAACTGTTTATCCACCTTTTGTTTTTGCAATCTTTGTGGAATTGCACCGTTTTACCTTTATCTGCATCAACTTGTGGTTTCTCTTCTTTCTTTTCTTGCTTATTTTCTTTTCTTACTTCTTCCATAACTACATCTTCATCTTTGTGTGAATCATCAATTGTCTTCCTGTTATCTACCTCAGCTAATGCCTTGCCATTTCGTAACACAATAGCTTGACATTGCTCATCAAATTTGTAATCTGTCACCATATTGTTAATTGAAGAACTTGGTGGTCAGCTATTCGTGTTGGTCACAATATGTTCCAGTTGCTTTTCCATTTTAGACATTCTCGCCTCATTTTGCGAAAGATACTTCGATAACATCTCCTCCATTGTTGACTTTTGATCTTGCTGAGAAGCATGTTGACCTTGATATTGCTTATTATTCCATCCTTGATCATTGTTGTTGCGATTATGATTGTTTTGCCTGTTGAATTCTCCAATGTAATGCACTGACTCAACCTTAATGGCACATTGTTCCTTCACATGATTTCCTGCACAAATATCACATACCATCGATACATTCTACATAGATTGAGATCTAAAATAATTCAATTTCTTCGCTAAGGTCGCTACTTGCTCCACCAATGATGAAATTACGTCATTTTGATTCACTCCCACAGTCCCTATTTGAGTATTTCTTGTTGTGAGCCATTAGTAATTATTGTTTGCCATTATCTCCAATAATTCATATGCTTCATCACAATTCTTCTCAATTAAAGCTCCACATGCGGCTGCATCGATGTTGATTCGCATTGTATCCTTCAAACCATTGTAAAAAGTCTGAATTTGCAACCACCTTGGAATGCCATGATGTGGACATTTCCAAAGTAGTTCCTTAAATCTTTCCCATGCTTCATATAGAGATTTGGAGTCTAATTGGGCAAATGTTGTGATATCATTCCTTAACTTTGCAATTTTAGCTGGCGAAAAAAACTTAGCCAACACTTTTTGTGCAAGATTAAGCCATGTAGAAATTGAACCTGCTGGTAGTAAATGTAACCAACTTTTCGCCTTACCACGAAGTATGAAAGGAAAAAGTCTCAATCTGATTGCATCCTCAAAAACTCCTTCATACTTACATGTATCGCAGATTTCAATAAAATTAATCAAATGCCCATTCGGATCATCACTAGGGTCACCTCCAAATTATACCAAACTCTGGATCATCTATATCATGCTTGGTTGTATCTCAAAACTATTAGCTTGTATTGTAGGTCTTCTAATACTGGATTGAATATCCATAACTAACAGTGTATCATACTCTTGCAATGTTTTATGTTCTTCCGCAATCATGTTCTCTAAATCTTGCATTATGAAACAATTTCAATAGTACCTATAAAAGAAATAAAACAAAAATTTGTGTTTAAATGAAAATCAAATTAATTGTAATTGATATTGGAAATAAGAAAATTAATTACTAGAATTATTCTCCGGCAATGGCGCCAAAAATTTGTTGAGCTAAATCTATACTAGCAATTTACGTGCAAGTATACACGGTCAATCAAGTAATAAAGTATAAGTAGAGTTATCGATCCCAGGAGGAATAATCTAATAATTAATTAATCAATCCAATTACCAACCTTTAATTAACCCAATTCTAGTTAAACAAATGAAATTATCAATATTTAATAAAATTAAATTACGAAGTAACGACGAATATAACTATTAAAACGAAATATCAAGATTACAACTTCCCTCGATGATGTTCCCAATGTACACTCCTTATTTAATTAGTCAATTGTTGTAATTTGCTAACCAAGAATTCATAAGTATTTATCTAACTTATTCCTAAATTAAATAAGTGTCTTCATTCCTAATTAATTCACTATATTCCTATGTGAATAATCAACAATGAAGCAAATGACATCAATTCTTATACAAGTTCATGCGACAATTAGGTATATTCCTGCAATAAAATATTAAAATGTATTAAACTGAACTAAAAATACTTAAGAACTAACAAAATAATTAAGTTAAAAGTACACAATTCATGGATATAAAATCCACTCATCAGTTATCTTGGGCATGTCTTCGGGGGCCATACTAATTTGGTTGTAGCCCGAGAATGCATCTAAAAAGTTGAGCAATGCATGTCTTGTTGTCGCATCAATAAGTTGGTCGATGAAGGGTTTGGGATAGAAATCTTTTGGTCATGCTTCATTCAGACCTATGTAATCCACGCACATTTTCCATTTCCCATTTGCTTTTTTTGCCAAGACCACCTTGGCCAACCATTCAGGGTATTCTATCTTATAAATGAATTATGCCTTCAACAATTTCTCCACTTCTTCATCAATCGTTTTTTTATCATTTAGGGGCATAGTTTCTCTTCTTCTGTCTCACTAGTTTTTGTTCTTTGTTCACACTTAACCTGTGGATGGATATGGGTCTGGGGATCCTGGGCATATCCTTCAGGGACCATGCGAATACGTTGAAAAATTCCCGAAGTAGGGATATTAAGTTTTCCCTTGTTCTTGTCTCCAAACATTTCCCTATGGTTGCCAACTTTTCCTTGTTTCCAATCACAAGTTCAATTTCTTCCATTTTGTCTTTGGGCTCTCCTATGGGTTCGATAAAACTTTCCCTAAACCTTTCCATTTCAATATTCTCGATTGCCATGTAGAGTTCTTTTCCTTTTCCCCTCTCTTGGGCAGGATCCACCTGTTATAATTCATCCACGTAATTTTGTTGGGAGGTTTTTTGGCACCCACTGACAACCCTTATCCCGTTGAGGAATGGAGGTGATAGCTTTTAGCACTGTTAAAGTCGTTCACCCGAATATAACATCGTAAGCTGAAGGATCTTTAACCACGTAGAATTTCACATCAATATTCGCTCAACACGAGGCTTGAGCGACCACCACCGGGAGGGTTATTGTTCCCGCGATGTCTACTGATTTATTCTTGAATCCGTACAGTGGGGCTTTTTTGCCTGGCTCTATCTGTATTTCATGTAGATCCATCTTATTCAAAGCGTGGTGGTATAGGATATCCACCGAACCACCATTATCCACCAATATCTTACTAATTATATAGTCAGCAATTAATGTTGTGATGACCAGGGCATCCTCATGAGGGTGATGATCCCGACGTAATCTTCATTAGAGAATGAAATAATTTTATCAACCTGGAATTTTTTGGTGGGTTGTTTGTATAAGCTGTAAACTTCTCAGGCATATGCTTTCTTCGCGTTATTAGACTCTTTCCCAACAGCTAATCCACCCCTGATCGTATTAATGTACCCCCGATTTGGTCTCTCCTCGTTATTTGGTTGAAGATCCCAATAACATTGTATAACCCTATCCCTGACCACATATCTGTCTAGTTCTCCCAACTTTATCTGCTCCTCAATTAGTTCTTTCAACTGGTAACATTGCTCCGTGTCATGCCCCACGTCATGATGGTATTCACAATACCGGCTTCTGTCTATTCTGTTCTTGTCAGTTATCATTCTCATGGGTCTTTTGAAGAATGGGCTATTTTTAATCTCATTCATTCAAGATCTTTTCTCTATCAGTGTTTAGGGGTGTGTAGGGGGTTTCTGGCCTTCGACCCCCTTGTAATAAGTTTCCCCCCGAACATCATCCTCTATCCTGATTCTTTCGTTCATTCTTCTCATCCCGACGACCATCTTTTCGATTTTTAGTATCATCATTTTTCATGGTTCCCAGGGCTTCCTCTATCTCAACGTAAAGCTCTATTCAGTCATAAAGTTCATTCAATGTAATAGGCATCTCCTTGATGCATGACTCTACCAATTGCCCAAACATCTCTTTGTCAATCCCGATGTACAAAAATCTGAGTGCTTGTGCTTGATCTAGTTATGCCACCTTTGAGGCATCCTCTTTGAATCTCTTGACATAGGACTGTAGAGTTTCCTCTGACCTCTGGGACACCTGTAACATAAACGCATTTTATTTTTCCTTCCTTTGTAGTTCTAGAAGTGACTCATGAACTGCTCTTTTAATTGTGCAAAACTGCTTACCGATCGTGTTTTGAGAATTCGAAACCAGGCGTTTGCTAAGTCTTTCAGTGTACTGGTGAATAGTTAGCACATGGCAACATCATCATGCCCGAAGTGCATTATTATTGACTCGTATTTGGTAAGATGATCGTAAAGGTCACCCTTCCTGTCATACATTGGGAGTTTAGGCATTGTTGCCCCCATCTACCCTGGGGCTGTCTGTATGGCCTCAGTAAACGGGGAGTCCATGCTAAAATTTCTCACTCAAGTTATTTTTAATTATCTTTCTAGCTGATCAATTCTTTTGTAGATGGCATCGTCCCTATTTTGATCAATTGAGGCGGGAGTTCAAATCTGTGGGTCGGGAGTCAGCTTGTTGAATACCGAAAACTATTGTTGTGGTGTTTGATGGTTCGTAGTAGGGATCCTATTCTTCCCTGGCTGGGGTTGTTCTATCTGATTCGGGATCCTAATGGGGTTTGCCCCTCGGGATTCCCCTGTGTGATCCCGGTGACTCTTAAAGGTTGTCTCACATTCCATCCTCCTCCTTTCAGCCTTTTCAGCTTCGATCAGAGACATCTCTTCGGTGGTTGCTCTTCTCTGTTCGGCTAGTACCACTAGGCGTGCATCTTCCCTTGCCTCCTTATCGAGGTCATTTGCTCGAGAGTGATTATGGCGATTTGAATGTCCATTGCGAGCCCTTCGCTCATTAAGTGTCGATCGTAGATCCAATGGTTCCAGATCATTAATATCTATAATCCGTTCTCTACACTCCCGCGCACGGTTTCGACCGCTAGTGTTGAGTCCCAAGTTCAGAAAGTCAATTGTTTCCGAATCGAAACATTCAAACGCTGAATTTCTCTAGCCATTTCCTCCTTTATTTGTAACATGAGATCCTTGACCTACCATTCTTTTTTAGAAATGATGAAAAATAAGAGCAAATGTGTACCTGTTCAATTCTCAGAAGGCCCTCTTTTTAGCGTCAAATGATAACGTTGTGTTTCGGCCAGCCCAACCAGCGAAACTAGGTGCTCTGAGATACTTGAAAAGAAACGGATACACAAAGGTTTGGCCTCCAGATCTGCTTCTGATGGTTAAGTCAGCAAGCGTTTATGGAGACTGGTAATCTGAGAATATTAGGATGTGTCTAAAAAAATATATTTGAGGCCTTCATTTGTATTTATATCTGATATTAGGATATCTGTCTATTAGGGTTTTCCCCTTGTAGGGCGGGAATCTTGCTGATAAGTCCAAATACAAGTGGACTGATTCGGATATGAGCCCCCAATGGGGTTGAGTCTATCACATGTGCGTTTCATGCTTTATAAGAACTTAAGCTGTATTAAGTAGTATTCGGGGTCCCCTAAGGACTCGGAACCCCAAGGGTGGTTTGGGGTCAATAAACAATTTGGGCCCCATAAGGTAGTTCAAGGTATCATTCCCTAACAAACGGGATTATAGTATGAAGAAGAGTTTTGCTATGTATTATGATAAATTTACGTCGAATTACAATTGTGAAGCTCATCAATTCATGGGATTGGTAGGAATTATAAGAGGGCCCCACTTATTACACATATCCCTAAAAAGATTACTACTAATACCTATCCACGTAACTACCAATCAAAAAGTCAAAGTATAACATTCGCAATATATATCATTTTTTGTATGAAGAATCACCGCAAGACCATATTACACATTACACCTATTAAAAGTCTATCACTCAATGGATATGTTTTCGACAAAAAAATCTATTGGGAATTAAGTCAACGCACAACACAATATTTAACGTGGAAAATTCTTAAAAGAAAAAACTACGGGCCATACTCTGAATCTCCATTTTATCAAAATAACGGGCTTATAATAATTCTCTTAAGTGGCTTACAATAATCCTCTTAAGTTTTACGCCCTAAAACTTGAGGTTACATAATACTATAATCATCACGCCACAATTTTTTGTATGGAATAAAAGCTACAAAACCTCCCTCCTACGATACAACTTTTTGCAAGGAATATAAAAGCTACAAAAACCCTCTTCCTCACACAAATACAAAAGTCACTAACACCCTCTCTCAACTATTAGGATATTACATGACTTTTGGTTATGCTATACTTGATCAACTAAACATAAGACTCTATTTATAGAGTACCCACGAATATCTTCTTCTTATTCAAAATATATAAGACACTTTCAAAATAAAACTCCTACTGCAAATGGATTTCTTTCAAAAATAATCCTCAAATTAAAAATAGGACTCTTCGTTTCCATAATAGAAAGTTTTTTCTTAATAGGATTCGAGAAGTATCCCAACAAAATCAAGAACAATTTAGACATAATTTCCTAATTTTATACTCTTAAATATTTCATAATTTTCTTGAACATTCACAAACTTAGTTTCAAATAATTGTAGCTAATAGGGGTGAGTATTCGGTTATAACTAAACCGAATTGTCTACTCGGTTATAACCGAAAATTAAATTTATGACAATTTTATTATCTGAACAAATATTCGAAATTTGTACTAACTGAGTAACCGAAACCCGAATAACCGAATTATACTATTCGGTGCTCGAAGATTTTTTTTATGTTATATTAAGAAAATCTTATTCATCAGATCGTTGTACATTTCAACATCGCTCTTAACATCACTAATAAACAGTTTTTTCACTTTTTATTTCATTCTCGATTTGAGACTCTAGTTCTCAAGAACATAATAAAGCACTCCATTGAAGTCCGTGTTTACAGAGACTATTTCTACCATATCATTGGTTATGTTTTTTGATCGTGCGCCCCAAACAAGCAACTAGGTTGTAATGGCATGATTTCGCACTTGAGAAAATTATATATATATATATATATATAGCTAGCGACTTAGTAGGTCTATGGTCAGCCCCAAACCGACCGAGTTGGGATAGACGTCCATGTCACTAAACTTTAGCCCAGAATCTCATTATTGACCGAATCAGGAAATTCATTGGCAAATAAAAAATCTACTGTTTAACACTCAGAAAAACCTAGAAAAGAGGAAGAGTCACTAAGACAAGAGCTAGGTAAGCAAGTAAGAAGGAGAGGCTAGAAAAGGCTGGATTTTGACTACGATGAAAAAAGAAAATAAAAATGAATATCCTGACGTCGAGCTAGCGAATAGCAAAGCAGTACCCAATACACCAGCAACTCATTTGATCTTATAATTCTGTCTCTGATACATATTTATGAGATGAGAATATATGGCAAAAGCTAACCGATATTAAGTACTCTATGGTTCGGGTCTTTAGCAAGTATATTGATAGAGATTAATCGTTTTTCCCAGATGTGTTGACATTCCTTTTTTTTTATTCTAGTTATTGACACAATAATGAATAACAAAGATTAGGGATACAATTAAATATCTATGACTAATCCTTCGTCCTCCCCTTTTTCTCTTTTTTCCCTTTTTTTTTTTAGAATAAGGGAGGAAAGAGGAAAAAAAGAAAAAGTAAAAGTTGTCAGACTTGGGTTCACATATTTGAATTTGAGGGAAAAAAGTTTGCTTGTTATACGGGATCCGACACATCTAGCAGAGCGAAACAACATTCCATTCTTTTCAGCGGCATCCTTTGAAATCATAGGCATCAAGGTTAGACCGACTACTCTAAGAACACTCATTCATAAAGCGATTATTGGGTTATTCGGTATATAACAAAATGAGTATGTTAATTGCTTTTTGCTATTATTACTGTTCATTTGACTGACTAAATTACTTGTAAACATAAGCTAGCTGAAGCAATTTAAGGGATTGGTGAACAATATATTTCATGGATCCAGAAATTTGGTTAGTTATTTGTGTTTTTCATATTGGTGGGCTTCTTGTTCATCTTTGGATAGTTCGTATAGCTATTGATACATTAGAACCAGTGGGAATTTACTTAAAGATAGCATGCAATGACTTAGAAGTTGTGTGAACAGTGTGGTTTTAGGTATTAAGAGTTTGCTCAAGTCTACTGCTATTCAAATTTCCAACTTAACATAGCAAATATTCAGTTACCTTTAAGTATTTCTAAATAGTATATTTTTTTTAAAAAAAATCTAATTCGTTTAATCGGTTATCCGAATAGTCTAATTTTCATAACCATACTCGAAACCGAATACCGAATTGTAAAATGGTTATAACCGAATAACTGAATAATCGAAATAATTCGGTTAAAAAATATGATTTAGTTCTTGTAAGACCCCAACTTTTATGAAATAAAAAATTTAATTTTCTTAGAACTCTTATTTTAAATAGTAAGGTGTTAAATTAATAAAATGATAAAGTTAAGGGTGATATTTGTAAATTATCAGATAAATTGATCTGTCGGGGAATATTCGTTCTGTCGGAAAGTATGACGGCGCTGAAATAACCAATCATTGGTGGGCCCCATAACGACTAATTGTCAGATACTAAAACCGATAGAAATAACATTTTTATAAAAATTGTCTATAGTATTATCACTTGTAACTGTTGAAATACTCAGTAATAAAAGAATAGTAGCACGCGGTATTCCATAGTAAAACGCGATATTCCACAGTAGCACACAGTATTGCACAATATTTCATATTATTGATTCAATAATTGTTACAGTAGCAATTACATAGTATTTTAACTCAATAATTATTACAGTAACATTTGCACAGTATTTCATATTATTAAATCAATAAGTATCACGACACAGTAACTCATATTATTTGATATAATATTATTAGACCAGTTAGCATTATTGGCAATGTCTAGAAGTTCTGTCAAGAAAATGGGTTATTTAATTGTGCGTCATTTCTACGGAAGGCTCTCTCTTTCCTAGGAATGATATGGTTATTAATATTGTGAGTTTATAATAATAAATGAATAGTTGTACATAATTGATGAATAAAATTAAAGGTATTAATAAGTGATGTGTGGTAGATATTATTCATTTTTTATATATAAATAGAGGGGTTTAGCATGAGGCGTTTGTTGTAAGTTTGGCTTATTTTTCAAGGGACCCACAATAATTCAAAATTTCTGCAAACTTTCAAAATGGATGAGACCCACAATAATTCAAAAATCCTACAATTTTCAAAATGACCGGGACCACAAATTCCACTACCAACATTCTCATTTTATCCAAGCATGTATAATTTTCTCTATGAGACTACAAGTTCCACTACCAGCATTTTTATATAGCTCATTTGATTATTTTGTCAAAGCATGTGTGCTAGTTGTCTCCTCAGTTTTCAGTATAAATAGGTTGCTCGGATGAGCAACAAATCACACCATTACAATATCAGAAAAATAAAATTCTTCTACTACATTATTGTGAGTATTTCTTTTGAGTATAAGGATATTCTGAGTGTTTCTAATAGTGCAAGAATTTCTCAAGTTAATCTCTTACATAACAGATAGTATCTAGTCTCCTATTAAGGTAATGAATATCATTTTCTTTCATACTCCTCCATTTATGGTAACAAATTATTATTCGTTTTCACAACCTTATCATTAAATGGTAAAAATTTTTAAAATTAGTAGAATATCCTTAATAGCTTATGTTTCATCTAATATTTTTACCTAAATCTTACTATTAAATTTTAATCGTGATATTTGAATTGTGAACCTTATATTTTCTTGAATTTTATATTCAATCAAGAACTCTAATCGATGTTATGGATATCGTGTTAACAATTTGGACTCTGAATAAATTAAATTAAAAATAATTAATATTTATACTATATTTATTTATGCAGATTATTTCTGTCCATCTTTCATATCATTGTTATCAAGATTAAGTTATTGTACATGTCTTTGGCATGGGTGCAAAGACATTATTATTGTTGAGTGTCTTTTGCCTGTGTGGCAAAGACACATGATGAAAATTCTCTTTGGCCTAGGTGCAAAAATGAATTATTGATTGACATAATCATAACCGATGGTATTATAATTGAATATCTTTAGCCTGGGTGCAAAGATGAATTGTTGATTGGCATGATCATGACCATTTGTGTTATAATTGAATATATTTGGCCTGAGTTCAAAGATGAATTAACCGGCATGATTATGACCAGAAACTATTGATTGACATGATTATGAACAAGAACCGTGAATTGGTATAATCATAATCTTTGGTGTTACAAGCAAAGACAAGTGGTGAAAGTTCTCTTTGGCCTGGGTGCAAAGAGGAACTGTTGATTGGTGTTATAAGGATAAAATATTGATGATGAAAATTTCAAATGGGAGAAGATAGTAAACATTATGATCTATTTGACTCTTCTAGTGGATTGCTCATTTCGCTGCAGTTATTGTTGAAGAATTACATCATCAACCATATATTCTAAATATCTGATTTATCATTGTTGAAAGCTAATGATATTTTTTACTGGGCTATTGTAATGTCCGGAAAATTTTAAACATTGTATCAAATTTATTTTTATAAATAAATTCATTTTATATAATTTTATAAATTTAATTTGGATCCATATAAGTAGTGTTATTCAAATTTCTAAATTAAGTACAAGAAAATTGGGAAGAAAATTAATAAATAATTTTATTCTATCATTATCGGATTTAAATAATTCAAAAGAGAAATTTTGCTGAAACAAATGTTCAAATAATTAATTTATTGAATTAATTATTTAATAAGGGTGTTAATTTAATGGACCCATTTTCCTTTTATTTTATTGGGCCAAATCCAATTTCCTTGTTATTCTTTTCGATTGGGCCACTTTGTGTTTTAAAAAGCCGGCCCAACTCCATTCTATACCATTCCAGTCGGGTTGGGACTAGCAACCGGGTGGGATCCATTTTCCTTTGGGTTAGGATAACCGGCGAATTAGTTGGGAAGGGCTTCAAAGAAACGAAATCAAATTGGGGAAAAATCCCAAATCCTCAGGCAAGACCTAGCCAAACGAGACCCACGCCTTCGATCCAATCGGACGGGACAGGCGCAACTGACGAGAGAGGGTGTCGCCAGGCGTGCGCCGGCGACGGCACGAACAACCAACGGGCGATTCAAGGACTGGAGTGGGCGACCGGGTGTTTAACGATAGGACCAAGGGTTCCAGAGAAAAACCGGTGACGCGACCGGTGAGACGCACGGCTCGAGGGACACCGACTGCGCTAGCTGGACTCGGGTGAGTGGCAATGAAGACCAGTGACAGCTCGCTTCTCTAACCCTTGGATATTGTCCGGATGAACGAGGTAATAGCCAACGAGTTGAGTAATTCTTCCTCTATAAATTGAGCCCCAAAATCCCAAGCCGAAGCTGTCGAATCCCTTGTCTGTGTGAATTGCTAATTTAGAAAATTTAGGGTTCACAAATAAGCGAGAGAGGAAGCAGGGGTGAAGAGTTTAGGGTTTCAAATCCTGCTAAAAGTGGATGTCCAGCTGGGTTGAGTATTTTGGACGAAGGAGAAGGATTTCTAGGCGAACAGCACCAAGGTAATCGAGTGACAGTGTTAGCTTATTCGATTTGTATTTACACAGTGTATAATGGTATTGTTGATATGAAATTGGAAACCTTATCATAATTTTTGGGGTTCAATATCTGTTATCAATTTGTTTGGTTTTAAATTGGGAAACCTGATAATAAGATATTGGATTCGTTTATAGCAACTGTGATGGGTTTGTTTAATTTTCCATCTTGTGACTGGTTATAGTATATATGGTATTGGATTGTATTGCGTTTCTTGCTGGGAACCTGTAATTGAGGAACCAAAATGGTTCGGTAGTTTTATTATAATTTCGAGTTCAAAATCTGGGCTTCTGATTAGTTGTATCACTGTGATGGTGTAATATACATTGTTTTAGGAAATACAGGAATACCGGGATAGTGCATATGGTTAGGACATTATTGTGATGAACCTTAACAGTTCTAGCAGTTGGAAGTATTAAGCTTATGCCATATATTTGTTGGATTTGCATTACGATAAAATCTGTGTTGATTTGTTTTGGTTTTTGGATGGTTCTGTTAAAGTATAACTATAAACACAAATCCTTGACTTTCTTTTGGGTAGTATATCAGTGCTTGAGGTAATGTTTGAGCCAAAACAGTGTTCGGATGGGTTAACTGCACGGTCAATAATATTGTGGGAGAAATTACTGGCGTTTAATGGGTTAATGTAATAATTAATAATTATTTATTATTTATCAATGAATAATAAATAAAGATAATAAATATTCAATTATTATCTAATTAATAATTAATAATTCAATTATTTATTGTTTATTCTTAAATAAACCTAGTAATGTAATTATTTATCCTTAAATAATAAATAAGGATACTAAATGTTAATTATTATTTAATGAATAATAATTAAATAAAATCCATAAGTAATTACTTATTATTATTTAATTAATAAATATTAATTAAGCATGAATAAGTTAACAAAACAATTATTTATTAAATAATAAATAAAGATAATAAATACTTAACTATTATTTAATTAAATAATAATTAAGTATAAGTAAAGTTAATAAATAATTATTTATTATTTATCAATAAATAATAAATAAAGATAATAAATATTTAATTATTATTTAATAATTAAGTATGAACAAGGTTAACAAATAATTATTTATTATTTATCGATAAATAATAAATAAAGTTAATAATTCAATTATTTATTATTTATCCTTAAATAATAAATAAAGCTAATAAATATTTGATTATTGTTTAACTACTATTAAATAATAACCAAGTATGGATAAAATTAATAGATTAAATATTTATTATTTATCCTTAAATAATAAATAAAGTTAATAAATAGTTGATTATTGCTTAATTACTATTAAATAATAATCAAGTATGAATCAAGTTAATAATTTGATTATTTGTCAATAAGTGATAAATAAAGGTAACAAATATTCAAAGGAATAAATTATTTATTATTTATCAATAAATAATAAATAAAGATTATAAATATTTAATTGTTATTCAAATAACATTGGATAATAACTAAGCATAAATAAGTTAACAAGATGACTATTTATTATTTACCCTTAAATAATAAATAAAGATATTAAATATTTAATTGTTATTAAATAATAATTAAGTATGAATATAGTTAATAAAATGATTATTTATTATTTATCCTTAAATAATAAATAAAGATAATAAATATTTAATTATTATTTAATCTTAAATAATAATTAAGTATAAGTAAAGATTATCAATAAATAATAAAAATAATAAATATTTAATTGTTATTCGAATAATATTTGATAACAATTAAGTATGACTAAAGGTAATGAAATAATTATTATCGTGATAAATAAGGATTGTTGAACTATGTTTAGGGACAGATAAGGGTAATAAATCCGGGAAACCAAAGAATAAGTAATCATGATTAGCTACCATCAATTTAATAGCTAAAGATTATTAATTTCTGTTTAGCTAATGTTAAATAGTAATTAAAATTTAGATGGTGAATTTTACCTGTTGAGTAAAAGGTATAGTGAGAGGTGCCAATATACAACTGTTAATTGATAAATCGACTTTATCCAATGATAGGTCACTCGAGATCAATTAATTAAAGCTAAATTTTATCTGTAGCTGAGCAAACAGGCAAGTTCTCTATCCCGAACTTTGATTTTTGCAAGTTCCTAACCCTAAACTTCTTTCATTTTTGCAAGTTCTTCTCACTCAATTTTTGGCATTGAGCAAGCTTTTAAACCTTATGCATTGTTTTAATTCGTGCAAAAAGGTATATATTGTTGCAAATTATTCTTTAAGCTTGAATCTTATTTCTGAGCACGCTTTAAGTGGTCTAATTACTTTTAAAATTATTCCACATCTGTATATTTATTGACATTCGCACTCGTGCATTTGAAATTCGTATATTTAAATTCAGGAAATTATAAACCATTCATGGTTAAGTCTGAACCCTTGTTCGGTCAGACAATTATGTGAGAATTTATAAAAGCTATCCGAACCAATCAATGGTAAGGATTCTTAGACTGTATGAACACCCCTTTATTTATAGGGGAGTACCCCACGTACCGTATATAAGGTACAAACATCAGAATTAAATGTTATGCATATACATAGGGTACGCGAGGCTGATCCCCTCAAGTACGTTATTCTGTAGCCAGTAACCAGAGGGTCAACCAGCTATTGACTCCCCTGGAAGTTATCGTTCAAAGTCTATCTGACTATCAATTGTTCTAAAAGCATTTAATGTCCTTGCTTCTGATTATTCTATTGTTGAAATCCCTTTAATATCCCTTCATCATGATATATCTTTATTGTTGCACTTTAAACTTGCTGGGCAAACTCGTTGCTCATTCTTGCTATATCATGACTTCATTGCAGCTAAACCCGAGACGTCAGGGAAGAACAAAGGAAAAGAAAAGATGAAATGATAGACTTCTCGTAGCAGACTTTAGATTCATGTGTTAGTTAATTACTGTTAATGTAATTTAAACCCTGATAGCTGTTTAGGGTATGGATTGTGTAATTGTTTAAGGTTAATCGTATTCTGGGACTAGTAACACCTTGTAATGAACAACGTATGTTTATTTTATTCCGCATTTTAGATACCATATATTGTTATAGGTGGATGTTTATGTTGGATCGTGATGACCGGATCCGGGTATTTGGAGACCCGAATTTGGGGGCGTCACAGCTATTTGTGCTCACCTTTTTATTTCATAATTGTTGTCTGGAAATAAGAGTGTAGCTAGGTCTAGTAGGGAAAATAGGGAAATGGAGTGATGGTCTGAGACTGTAGTAGTTTCTCAATACATTATAAAATAGTGTAATAATAATTGTATTGAGGACTTAATTTGAATGTGAATATTGTCGTACTATTTACGGCACAATAATTGTACTATAAACTTAAAATATATGTTGTCGTATTTTGCACAATATTATAATAGTTGTAAATAGAAAAATTTGTGTTAGTAATATGTATTTTGACGACTCAAATTGGGTGGTATAAAACCCGAATTTGGGGGCGTCACAGTTCTGTTATTCAATTTTACCCGTTTTTTACTCAACTCTAATAACTAATATACAAAAGAGAGGAAAAGAACACAGATAATAACAAGATGCAAGGAAACATTAACCGAAAGTAATACCCTATATTTTATTGTACATCATCACAAATTTAAATTTATTTGTCAGTAAACCTAGTTAAGTCTACATGGTGAATATAAGTTCACTCCCTAATTCCCTTTTCTCAAGTTATGCATAGTCCCTTAATGCTACGGTTAGATCGGAGGAATGAAATGAAGAAATAAATAAAATAATTATTAAGCCTCTTAAGTGTACATTTGGTTGTTAGTGGTGTTGGGTAGTGCGATAGGATGATAAAATTGTCACATATCCATTCCATGGAATGGATTTCATTCCACTTCCTCCCATGTGAAATGAAAATCAATAAAATGAAATGGATTTTCGTTCTATTGAAATAATTTATCATCTGAAATAATTACCAAATGCACTATTTTTTTTATTTTATTCCTTCTTTCATTTCATTTCTTCAATCTAAATTAGTATTATAGACCGTTAAAATTTTTATAAAGAAACACAAACTTTTGGACTGGAGCAAGAAAAAGCTAGCAAATCACCTTAGAGAAGAATGGCCACTATTATGTGCAAATAAATTAGTCATGAGAAGATCTTTGACCTATGATCAATATTGAGGGTGTAATGTGACATCACCAAGTAGTATTTTAATGGCATATTATCTGCTTAATCGCATCAGCCTTGTTAGGAGAATCTTTAAATCCAACTCAGTTTAAGTCTATATACACATAATCATATCCTAATCAATCTTCAAATCACTCCTTTTCATTTGCTAATACATTGTATAGTGACTTTTAACATTGTCTCAAATAAAGCATTTCAATTTTCAATAAAACTATGTGCACGTTTAAAATCACTTTAGATTATTGCTACTTGTATTATTCAAAATATTGTGATGGTTGTAATGATTTATAAATTATTTAAATGTGCTTACTTAAAATTATTTATAATTTTTTCAATACGTTTAGGTCACTATTATCACAAGGTGATACAACTAGTGAGACGAATTCGAATCCCAAATCTTTGCTATGCAAAATATAGGTGAATGCGATACCAAACTCAGTTCACGGCTTGTGATACACAAAATTATTTGTAAAAACAAAAGACGTATAGTTTGAAAAAATAAATAATTGAATTTGGTTATCATGTATCCACATCAATACCTTATATATAATAGGATGACAAGAGGTCCTAATTTAAAATAATTATGAATTGACTCGAATAGTCCCTAGCTCAATTAACTTAGATAGTCACATTGGTCTGTGTCTTCTAAATTTTCTTAAAGAGCAAAATAAAACAATTTAAATTCTAAAGTTCTTAAAATGAGGACAACTCTATTTCCTTGTATTTTCCCCCGAAATTTTTAAACATTTGCTCTAAAAGGCAATCATCAAAATTAAAATGTCAATTGATACAGGCTGTGCTTATTGACACACTCTCATTATCAAAATGACTTTAGATGGATATCCCTACTTCTCTTTCCTCCTAAAATGAGAGACTTTCTCCCCTTGCTAACTCAAAAATGGTGTTTTTCTTAAGAATAGATTAATAAATGACATAATGCTTCAAATTTTCAATTTTGTATTAAGTATTTCAATGTTTATATTTTTCTAATATGAACTTTTGTGTGTACAAGACGCAAGTAATCACTTATCATACTTCGTAAGAAAGCGATCATAATGATATTATTTCTACTTACACTTCAACAACCAACCGTATGGTTGTAAGAGCATATAAAAATATAAGAGTATGTAAATTTTTATTTGATTTGGATTGTGAAACATCACTTTTTTAAACATAAAAGTTAAATACGTATATTTTTCGACGAATTAAATTTGTTTAATTTTTGTAAAGAAATCTAATTTTGACAACTTCCTTACGGAGCAAGGTAAAGTGATCGCTAACCTCTTTTTTTTCTTAACTTTTATTTAATTAATTAGAGGTTGAATTAAAATTTGAATTTTTTTTAAAATGAATTTCCTAAGTGAGACTCTCATTTTATGGACTTTATCCTTTCTGTGGGTCTGTGGGCCTGTGGCTGCTCAATGCAAATAATGGTCTCTCTCTTTTCCTTTTATCAATGGAAAGTTTGTACCTTAGTCTTTATCCATACATTTTAAAAAACTATGTGGATACTTTAATCTGTACATATTTACATACTTTAATCTCCCATTATGTCCTTAATTTTCTATATTATTCCTACCAGTTAAACACTTGTTTATGCTCTTTCACTTTTTCTGATGAATTTTAGAAGAATAAATTTAAAATTTTATATTCAATTTGATTGATAAGACAAAAATTTAATTATAATTATAATTTTTGTGTTTATATCTAAATCGTAGTATTTCAGAACAATTAAGTACGCAAATTCAATCTTGAAATAAATTTCATAATTTATTACAACAACAAACCTCTTGCATCAAATATTGGAACAAAATTCAAAATTCATGAATGTGAAATTCCTTCCTCAATTATTGCTAAAATAAAAATTCAAATTTACATCAAAGACCAGGGAAACAAAGGGATCATCAATGCCTCCACGCGTATGAAGCTGACAATAGAAACACGAGCCAATTAGAAAGTCAATCTTTTAAAAAGAAAATAATAAATAATAAATCTCATTTATGAGTCTTGTTATGTGTTGCGTTGCGATAAATTTGTGTCGAATTACAATCGCAAAACATATCGATACATGAAATTGAATTGAATTATGAAAGAGTCTCACTTATTGCACATCTCTTTAAAATGATTACCACTAATAATTATTCACCTAATTAACAGTTAAAAAGTCAACGTAAACATTTGTCATATATATCATTTTTCTCTAATATTTATTCGCTACTAATTTTAAAATTTTAGAGTAAAAGCTTTATATTTAGGGTTTGAAAAACTTTTGACTAGAGCCCATCTGCTAGAATTATTTATTATAAATAAAATCTTGAGAATTGTTATATTAAAAATCATTTTATAAAGCTAAAGTTCTATTTTTTATTTTATTTATTTTTTTAAAAAAAAGACGAACTTAGTTTACTCATAATTACCACAAATTACATTATTTATGGTATTTGAGTGTTAAAATATGTAAACATTAAAAAATTAAGAAAGACAATTATTTGATAAAATAAAATAATTTGTAATGTCCAAAAGTTTGATATATGGAATGAGGTCATGAAAAGTTTATATTTACTTGACAAAATTTCTTAGAATAGAGTTTCGGGAGTTCAACACTCCTTGAACAAAACATGATCAAATTGTTTGCATATATATATATATATATATATAGATATATAGAGGCCGGATCAGGTCCGGACTTCCGGACCTGATAAAATTCGGACCCCAAAATTTTTTATTTATTTTTTCGTTTTTTTTTTCAAAACAACTAATAAAAAATGTATAGTTATTTTTGGTACTGAAAAAAATTTGTTAATACAATATTTTGGGTATGATTTGAATACATATAACAAACAGTGTTATACAGTCGGTACAACACTTTTTGTTATATGTATCCAAATCATACCCAAAACAGTGTATTAACAAATTTTTTCAGTACCAAAAATACCGAAATATTTTTTATTAGTTGTTTTAAACAAAAAAAGAAAAAAAAAATTGAAGGTCCGGATTTTGATCAGGTCCGGGAGTCCGGACCTGATCCGTTGCGCACACACACACACACACACAGATATATATATATATATATATATATATCTATATATATTCCATGGCAACCGGTTGTCATATGTACTATTCCAGTAACCAATATCTCATCCGTTGATCTTGATATTGGATGGTCTAGATTAAAAAATTAAGTTCCTCTGCTGCTACACCACGTAGCGGCAATTCAACAGATACTACCGTCAGTGCAAATTACGAACATACCCTCCAAAAGTAATCAAAAAATCAAAAAATAATTAAAAATCTAAAACCCACTCGATGCTTGCCACTACAATTTGTAGCGGCTGGAATTAAGTAATATTATTATATTATTATGTAATATTATATTATATCAGTAATATTATTATATTGAATACATGCATTGCCACTGCATAATGCAGCGGCTGCCCTCGACAATGAATGTAATATAATATTAATTATATAATATAATCAATATAATATTATATCACTCAGTTGCAGCATGATATATTCTATATTTGCATTAGAGATCAATTAAAAAGATTTAATGAAACTCGTTAAAGATTCGCATAATAGCACTTGAAATTAATTAATTAATAAATAAAATTAAACAAGTAGACATGAAGAACTAATAACAATATTGCGTGAAATATATTGATGACAATGAAATAAAATAAATAAATATTAATAACAAACAAAATTACTTGTAATCTGCTGAGATTTTAAATTTTGAAGTGGTTGTTGTAATTCACCACTTCAAAATTTAAAATTTCATAACTAAATTACAACAACCACTTCAAAATTTAAAATCCCAGCAGATTACAAGTAATTTTGTTTGTTATTTATTTATTTATTTTATTTCATTGCCATCAATATATTTCACGCAATTTTGTTATTAGTTCTTCATGTCCACTTGTTTAATTATATTAATTAATTAATTTCAAGTGCTATTATACGAATCTTTAACGAGTTTCCTTAAATCTTTTTAATTGATCTCTAATGCAAATATAGAATATATCATGCTGCAACCGAGTGATATAATATAATATTAATTATATTATATAATTAATATTATATTATATTCATTGTCGAGGCCAGCCGCTACACTATGTAGCGGCAATGCATGTATTCAATATAATAATATTATTAATATAATATAATATTACATAATAAATATATAATATTACTTAGTAAATCATGTCCAGCCGCTACAAGTTGTAGCGGCAAGCAGCAAGTGAGTTTAATTACTTTTTGACTTTTTTGATTATTTTTTGGGGGTATGTTCGTAATTTGCATTGCCGGTAGTACTTGTTGAATTGCCAACTTAATTTTTTAATCTAGATCATCCAATATCAAGATCAACGGATGAGATATTGGTTGCTGAAATAGTACATATGGCAATCGGTTGCCATGGATGCATACCCACATATATATATATATATATATATATATATATATATATATATATATATATATATATATATATATATATATATATTACTGTATTCATGTTTATTCTTTTACAAATATATACACAGAATACAAGATATTTGACTTATTATCAAGACTCTTGAGCCCCGACCTATTTTCTCTTTAAAATATTCAAATATTGATATTAAAATATACATACGATTTAAATAGAATATTTATCACTTAAATTGACATGGAGAATTATTATATACCAAGATTTTTATATTTCACTGCTACTATATATTTAAAGTAATGTGGGCTTTTTACCTTCTCTTGAAATAGTCCAGTTCTTGTCATTTCCAAGGGCCCAGAAAAAATATCCACCCAAAGCCCGAGCCCGTGCAAATTGGATCTTCAACTTTGTGGATAGGATATCATCATACCCGATCCATGAATCTCCAGCATAAGAATAAATTGATACAGATTGTTTGTCAAACTTGACCACTGCATTAGTCTCACTATTATAGTCTATTATCTCTGAATATGACAAAATGCCATTTCCAGGGCCCACACCAACAGTGGGTGCTCCAACCCCATTCACTTTCGGGTCACGGAGGGTCCAAGTGTGTCCATATAACGGTAGACCCATGACTATTTTCTTGGGTGGTACTCCGGATTGAATCCATGATAAAATTCCAAAGTCAGTATTTATGTTACTATTCGGGTCATACAGAGCTGAATGCTCACCCGTAACTGAATCCCATGACCCGTGATAATCGAAGCACATTGGACTGACCCAATCAACATATTTGCCTATACTTTTACCGGGGTATGTCGGCGTGGCACTTAAAAACATAATTTTCGAAGCATAATAAATTGCTGATGTTAATAAGAGACGTGGACTTTTGGTAGTTTCAGCTTCGTATTCTAGTGCATTTCGCCATTGTTTAAATAGAAAAGCAAGGTTTGACATGTCAAAGTCATTTTTAGGAAATTCCCAATCGAGATCAACACCATCAAATCCATATTCTCTAGCAATTTTAATTGTGGAATTAATGAAAATGGAACGCGTTAACTCCATGCTTGCCATTTGTGAAAATACTGTCGAATTATTACCAGCTCCTCCGATGGATAATATAGTCTTAACCGTTGTGCCATGGGCACGGAGTGCATTTATAAACTCGGATATTTTTACTTGGTGGAATGGAATAATATCAAGTTTATAAGTAACCGGGTCGGGTAGGACAAAGGCATAGTAAATGTGGGTAAAGTAAGATGTGTCAATGGAGGATGCAGGAAACCCATCAAATGATGGCCAATATGCAGCTTTTATCCCTTGAGATGGAGGGCCTAATGGAGATGGGCTTGGTAGCAAAGGCTTTGGACATGGAGATGGGCTTGGTGGCAAAGGCTTTGGACTTGGAGATGGTGAACTAGCTACACTTGGAGCTGGCCCAAAAAAATTTGGTGGTAATGCAGGGGAGGCTGCATTTGGAGATGGCCCAAAAATATTTGGCGGTATGGCTGTAGTTGGAGATGACCCAAAAAAATTTGGTGGCAAGGCTGTATTCGGAGATGGACCCAAAAAATTTGGTGGTAAGGCTGTTATCGGATATGGCCCAAAACAATTTGGTGGTAAGGCTGTATTTGGAGCTGACCCAAAAAAATTTGGTGGTATTGCCGGAGAGGTCGAATCGGACACATTGACTACAATATAAAAAACTATAAGAATCAATGGTAATTTGAATTTTGGGCTAGCCATGGTTGGTATGGTGAGGTGAGTTTGTATAAATGGCTGTGGTATCATTTTCGAAATGACAATATTTATAGCATTTGTACAAGCTATGATCTCATCGATCATTTTTTGTTGCATTGTTGTTGAGCTTGGAATGTTGCATTGTTGTTTTGTTTGTGAAGTGCATTTGCAAATTGACAATTTAACTTGGAGTTTACTAGAGAAAAATAAAGTAAAAGTTAATTACTTCAATCCAAATGGTCAGCTTTCTTTAGGCTGTACAACATAGTTAATTTCATTATAATCTAGTACAAGGAATTACAAATTGATTAGATTTTGGAAATATCAAATCAAAATTAAGTCTATCTAGTTAGTTCACATGTAAGGATATATTTATGGGGAAGTGACATGGAACACATGTCTCTAAAGAATAATTTAAGTGAGCAAAACAAAATTGTCCTTAAAAAATGATCGAAATACACGAGTCCAAACTATGAAAATTGTATCACATGTAAAAGTATTTAAACTTATTAAAATAACTAAAAATATATTCTTTTGGACTTCTTAATGGAAAAAAGAGTATAATTTTTAAGTTAAGTATTATATTGGTTTTTTTTATTATGGGTCTAATGATTAGGGAGAGAGTGTTGAATTTTTAATTTGTGTAATTAAATTACTTAGAAGTCATTTTTTAAGGTAGGGTATTTGTTCTGAATGCAATAAACAGAGTTATAATATATATATATATATATATATATATATATATATGTGTGTATATATATATATGTGTATATATATATATATATGTGTGTATATATATACAACACGGATCAGGTGCGGGATCCCGCATTTTGTTAAAATGCGGGACATTTTTTTTTTTTTTTGGATTTTTTTTTAAAAAAAACAAAAAATAAATAAAAAAATAAATATGGAACTGAAATTTTCACATAATACAGTGTTTTGGGCGTGATTTGGATACATATAACAAAACATGTATGTACAGACTGTACATACATGTTTTGTTATATGTATCCAAATCACGCCCAAAACACTGTATTATGTGAAAATTTCAGTTCCATAATTATTTATTTATTTTTTTTTAGTTGTTTTTAAAAAAAAAGCAAAAAAAAATAAAAAATGTCCCGCATTTTAAGAAAGTCCGGGATCCCGCACTGGATCCGGACTATATATATATATATGTATATATATATATATATATATATATATATATATATATATATATATATATATATATATATGTGGGGAATGATCCATAACATGTATTTGTTATAGATACTTATATGACATACACCATCTATACCATTAAAAACAAGAAAGAATGGTCAGGATTAGAAACTGAAAATCGACGTCGGCTACTATTAGTAGCAGTCGATAAAAAAAACACACACCATTCGCTATTAATAGTAACGGACGCTAATCAAAATAAGAGTTTCACTTTATTAACAAGGGTTTAGGTGTATAAACCAGGGTTTAGAGTTTATTAACCAGAGTTTATTAACTCCTTTTTTGACTAGGTTTAGGGTGTATTAACCTTACTAACCTTTGGTTAATAAACCCTAAATCATGATTGATAAACCTTAAACCTTGGTTAATAAACTATAAACCCTAGTTAATAAACTTTTAACCCTAATTAATAAACCCTTAACCCTAGTTAATAAATCTTAAACCCTAGTTAATAAATCTAAATTCTAGTTAATAAAGTCAAACCGTCCGCTACTAATAGTAGCAGACGTCGATTTTCAGTTTTTAATCCTAGTTGTTCCTTCTTGTTTTCAATAGTAAAGATGATATATGCCCTATAAGAATCCATAGCCCTATAAGAATCCATAACAAATACATGTTATGGATCATTACCCTATATATATATATATATGTATATATGTATGTATATATGTATATATGTATGTATATATGATGATTGATCCATGGCTAGTGTTAATATAAATATACTATTTCAGCTAGTGTATTTAAGACCGTCTAAAAGAAAATCCAAGGGCTGAAATAATATATTCCCCTCCTCTAAGGAGCAAATGGTAAAAAATAAAAAAATAATAAGCCATTTCGCTCATTTAAGGGGCAGAAGGAGAAATTACTTTATTAACCATATTCTTATTAATAAAAATAACAAAAGGCTTACATTAATTATTTTGCATGAATTATGACAAGGGGAATTTTTAAAACCAACTATTTTTAAATTTTTGTGATTCAATGCAATCCGTAGTATTCTATAATTATTAATTTATCAAAGAATTTTAATTTATTTTTCTTAAATGCATTTTTTTTCATAACATAAAATATTTTTATTAAAATTTAAAGAAAAAACGCATTCACATAATTTAATTTAATATTTTTGTACCAATTTGTTTTGATCTGATAATAAAAAACACATACTTATACAATAATTGTGGATACAATAAATTTTATTTAAATATACATATGTGAACTAATAATATACATTCGACTTATTTTATTGATAATAATAGGGTCAATAAGATAATTTTTCCTTCCGCTAGATAGAATAGTTTTACCATCTAATGCTAGCCATGGATCAACTCTCTCTCTCTCTCTATATATATATATATATATATTTGCACAAAAATCCTGGGGGCCCGATGCCTAACCTGGATCGACCTAAGCCTAGCCTAAAAATCTTGGTCTGGTCAATGTCTGGTCTGCAAACATGTAACAGATAGTGGCCCAATGCCCAACTTGGTCCGAAAAAAGCCTGAGTCCAGCCTGACCTGTCACATTCCTGGCCTTGCACACTCCCACGCAGCCCAACATCTCAGCCCATAGGAAAAAAGAAGAAACTCAGCAGCAAGCATCAACAGTCTAAAGAAGGAAAAGTGAAAAAAGAAGAAGAAGCTTAAGCAGGCAACCCGACTAGCAGGCCCTAAACATCCAACTTGCAAGTCCTAAGCATCTAAGTTCCAAAGGCGACACGTCATAAGGCCTACTAGCCTAAGCAGCTAAGCAGCCACGCAACCTATACACTAGAATATTAGTAAATATCTAATATGTTTAACTATTCTTTTAATATGTTAACGTTGAGATTCCGCTGCGCGTCCAATCACCAAAAACGCGCCAAATCCTGCACAGAAACGAGAATATATTTAGAGAGCTGACGACTTGGGACGCTGGGGGATAGCTCCGATATGAGAATAAGTACAGGCTGTTCAAGGTATTAACTATGAAGGCTTAATGCTTTAGTGCTGAAAATACCTGTGAATTAGGGTCTAGCCTTGTATTTATAGTGATCACACAACCAACTCCACGCCCGTCCCCGTATGGAAATAGAACTCCTCATTAGGATAGATACCTTAATGGGTTTAAACTGAATTTCCTTAAAGAAAGGAAGTTAGATTATATCCTGACACTTTCCTTAGGAGTTGAAAATTAAATACAGTTAGGAATCCTAGATTCCTTAATATTCTCCCACTGCCCAAATAGACTCCTACGTGGGGAGATTCCTCCACGTGGACTATGGCCAACCAAATCATTCGGCCCAAACAAACACGCTCCAACATTGCCCCCAGTCTTTCATTACAATGAGACATTTAATGGAAGAATACATCATTAAAAGCCCAATAATTGAATAATAAATGAAAAATTATAAAGCCCGAGATCAAATACTCTGGTAACGTACCCAACACTCATTACCAGGCCCTACCATCATTACTCATGAAAGTAGTATGCACACAAGCCAATCATATTTGATATGATGTAGCATATACTTTGTAATCTTATTCATTTATTAATAAAATAATTGATTTTCTTAAAAGGCATTTTACATTATCTACATAGTGCTGTTATATTAAATGTGATAAACCCATAGTTTTGAGCAATGCTTTTAGAATCATGATGGTGATCATGCTAATGAGATCTAAATTCTAGATAGCTTACAAACTAAAATCGTTCCTAATCGTCAGATTACTAAAAAGGGGATTAGTAAATCCGGATAGATTAGTACATACGTTGCTTGCTCTTAAGAAGAGGATGATTGATCTCATAATCATTTGTGTGGAGACACTAAAGCAAGTATATAGGTGCTTATTAGAGAATAAGTTCACTGATCGTGGCTCGCTAAGGAATACCTAATGGAGTTTTACTCACATGTCAATAGGAATTCCTCTAGTGATAGCAGTACAAGTGATCCTTGGACTTGAGATCATCATAGTATCTTGTGTATGATGAGTTATACTTTGACATATCCCTTAAGACCTTTAGGGTATATTAAAGGGTATGATTGGGTATAATAAGTTGTACATGGAGATAGGTGAATGATCAACAAAGAATCTATCATGTATAGTAAAAGATGTGAATGTCCTATGTGATTCGATAAATGACAACTCAGTAGTCCTTGGCCAAGGTAGAATGAAATTAGAAAGGAGTTTCTAATTTGCATTATCTAGAGTTGTGCATTTGGGAATCGAAATACATATAATTAAATATAATAAGACTTGACAGTAAATCCATATCTTATATTTAATTGGGACATTGTATGGTAGAAGGATTAAATTGTATGGTAACTATGCACTGAAAGGTTCTTTTGTGATTAATGTTGAAATCTATATTATCTGGAAAGTCGTTGATTGTTAAGGGGCTTACCCTTATTGTAGAATAAATATTATTTATTTAAATGAATTAAATAGTTTAATTTATTTATTTAAATATAATTAGAATTGTTCTAATTGATTTATTCACAATCGGTTTAATATGAAGAACCTAAAGGGTCACATCGCAAAAGGAAAAATATTTATTTAAGAAGTAAATGGCATAATTGTAATAATAAGTTAAGTGTATTTAATTTAGTCTATGGAGATAGAATAAATTAAATAGCTTAATATTTATTATTTAATATTTTAAAAATATTAAATATAAATTAATAAGAGTAGTCTTATTATTATTATTATTACTATTACTATTATTTAATTCCTAATAGGGATTGCAAATTAATTAATAGAAGTACTCTCACATGAATTCCTAATTGGATTAGGAGCATAATTAATTAAAGGAGTTTAATTATAATAGAAACCCTAATCCTAAATAGTTTAGGGAAGGGTTTTCCTACATCTATAAATAAGAGAAGTCTTATCATAGATTAGGGTTACACACTCTTGCATTAGATTGTGGAGAGTACTTACAATTTCTATAGAGATAGAAACTAGGGTTTTGCCAACGCCCATCTTCTTGAACAACTATTCTTCCTTGGTGGATCACCTCTAGAGGCCAAACACTTGGGTGGCTAACGTTAATCAAGCGAAGGAATTTAGTCGGTGGAATTCAAGGAGAACGCGAAGGAATTGGAGGTGAACTTGTACCCGAGGAAGCTTTGATTCACGATGGTATAATTCTCTATCTCTATCTCTTTCGTTAATTGATAGTTAAACACAAGGAAAGATCATGGTGATGGTTTGTATGCAAAAATTTAAAAATCCGTTTTATCACGCTTCCGCTCTATTTATGTAATTTGATTGCATGCTTGCATTATATACAAACTTAACAGTGGTATCAGAGCGTAATCCTTGTGTTAATTATTGATTTTGATGATTCTATGTATGAATTGATATGCGATACGATCGGATTTTGGGCAGAAAACTTTTTTCTTGAATCTGCATCGTGGCGCGGCCGCGTCGCTTCCCGTTCATTCTGGAGCGCGGCCGCGCCCGAACCCAGAAAACGTTTCTGGGGGTGCAGTGTGGCCGCGCCGCTCCTAGTTCATTTTGGAGCGTGGCCGCGCCGACATGCAGAGTTTGAAATTTTTTTGTTTTTCTCAATTAACATAAATGGTTTATTTAATTGATAAAAGTTTAAAATAAAGATGTTTATTTTATCTGAAATATGATTTCAGATTGCTAAAATTAAATGTGTTTAATTTGGATTTGGTTTTTTGATTAAAATAAAAGAGTTTATTTTGTTTCAAAAACTAAATATTAGCAAAACTTTTGCCCATTAATTGATATCAATGCATATATGGAATGATTTTATTATTCATGAGATGAATGTTATTTATTGATGCATATGGAGATATGTATGATAATAAATAGGGATTGATTATGGACTATTGACCAATGTGTGATTGGAATTATTTTAGAGGATGCTTGAATGTATGAGTTTTTATAAATGGGGTCTGCGTACCTCGTCTTCTCTAGTTTTTCTTGATGTAAATTCTGTCTTCCTCTTATGTACTTTCCCTTGACTGCTGATCAAAGTTTCTATTTATTTTAAATAGTTTATGTAATAGGACTAGTTAGAATTATTTTGAAGAATTGGAGACAAATGAGCAAGGAGCGCTTGAAGACCCGTTTGTATTGGAGCCCGGGTTTAAATATAATAGTTATATTTAAATTTAATTCTTGCACCCTAGGTTTGACCTTTTGGTTTACTTGGTGGCTCTAGTGAATCAAACTAGAATAAAAGTCCATAATCAATCCGGGTAAAATATAGTATTCTATATGTGCATGCTTACTATATATATATATATATATATATTATATTATCCAACATGCTTCGCATGTCAAATAATATGACGCGTATTTTATATATATATGTGTGCATGCGCGCTAAATAAAATGAGACTAATAATAATAAACCCCTCAAGAAATTATATTAAGTCCTAAGCGTTCAAAGATATTCGGAATATCGAACGTCGCCTTCTAGTATGGTAAAGCAATAGAGTATTAAATATTTAATATGAGTTTGTTGTGTCACCACAAGGTAAGTATTAAATATTTAAGATGTTGCCTTATCACATTTGATGCTTATTAAGGAATTGAACATTACTGTTTTGTTGTGTCACCACAAGGACGGTATTTTTCTCTACATATATGAAAGTGCTAGGATGGACTTAACTTAGATAATTTTGATTCGGATGTGTCACCACTTGATCAAAATAATCTAAGAGAGAAAATACAAGGAGTTACATAGTGATGTAATTGACAATAGTTGTCTACCTATTTATTTATATATCGTTTGTTGTGTCACCACAAGGCTATATACATTTGAAATGGGATCCTTAGTCTCACTAGCAAATCTTTAATTAAAATTGCCGAACTATATAATGAGGGTAATATAGTTTGATGAAAAAGTGAGAGATACCAATTTAAAATAAAGACCTAATTTATTTTGGTAATTAATTAAATAAATGTATGCTAAAATGTTGTCTATTTCACATGCAAAATTTAAAAATGTCAAACTCACTATCACTGCGTAGCATACTTGATGCTAACAAACTGACCGGACCGAATTACATGGACTGGTTAAGGAATCTGAGAATTGTTCTCACTGCTGAAAAGATTTCTTATGTCCTAAATTTGCCAGTCCCTGCAAATGTTGCAGAAACAGTCTCTGAGGAAGAGATTGCTACTTTGAAAAAGTGGCAAGATGATGCAATCCTGGCTCAATGCATCATGCTCGCATCCATGAGTAACGAGCTTCAGCGTCAATATGAAACTATGGATGCTCCTACTATATTGCTGCACCTCAAAGAGTTGTATGGTGAGCAAAGTAGGACTGCTAGATATCAGATATCTAAGGAGCTCTTCCGATCTCGTATGACCGAGGGCACTACCGTTGAGACTCATGTCCTTAAGATGATCAATCTGATCGAACAACTTGGACAGCTTGAGTTCGTGATGGATGGGGAGTTAAGTCAAGATTTGATCTTGCAGTCACTCCCGGACACCTTCTCATAATTTGTTGTGAATTTTCACATGAATAAGTTGGACGTCAGCTTGCCTGAGCTACTTAACATGCTGAAAACTGCTGAAGGTCACTTTTCATCTAACAAGAACCAAGTCTTACTAGTGGATGATTCTTCCAAGAAAAGGAAGATGCCCAAAGTATCTTCTGAAAAGAAGAAAAACAAGAAAGTTAAGGGCAAAAAGAAACCTGATCCAGATAGCAAAGGAATTTGCTACCATTACAATAAGCCGGGACACTGGAAGAGGAACTGCAAGGAGTATCTTGCGGACTAAAAGAAGCTTGGAGAAGCTTTGACTTCCGATCTAGGTTTGTTCATGATTGAAATTAATTTTTCTAAAAGTCAAAATTCTACTTGGGTATTGGATACCGACTGTAGTTCTCACATATGTAATAATATGCAGGGACTAAGCAGAAGTAGAAAGTCGAACAAGGATGAAGTCGTCCTACGAGTGAGAAATGGAGAAAAGGTTGCTGCATTAGCTGTAGGAACTTATTGTTTAACACTACCTACAGGCAAGTCCATTAGTTTAAATAATTGTTATTATATTCCAACACTCATTTGAAATATTGTTTCAATTTCTGTATTGGATATGGATGGTTTTGATATTATAATAAAGAACAACAGTTGTTCTATTTATAATAAAAATGTTTTATATGGTGTTGGCAATTTACTGAATGAACTTTACATACTTGACTTGCATGAAAATATACTTCAAATTGAACAAACTAAGAAAAGAAAAAGAAATGATGTTAATTATACCTTTATGTGGCATTGTAGACTCGATCACATCAATGAAACAAGATTAACCAAGTTGCATAAAGATGGGCTTTTAGAGCTATATGATTACGAATCATATCCAACTTGTGAATCTTATCTCATGGGTAAGATGACTAAATTCCCTTTTAGTGGAAAAGGAGAAAGAGTTACAGAGTTGTTAGCGTTGGTACACACAGATGTATGTGGACCTATGACAACGAATGCACGAGGAGGGTATTCTTATTTTATTACTTTCACTGATGATCATTCTAGATTTGGATATATGTATTTTGTGACAACCCAAATTCTCAGTAATTATTAAATGAGAATTTAATAAATAAATTCTTATTATGAGAGGTATTGGATTTGAATAAATAAATATATGTGTTATATATTTTGAAATATATGATTCGATGTGAAGTGGTTAAGTGTGAATATAAAAGAGAAATATATATTTATGTATTAGAAAATGAATAAATAATGAGAGTAATTCACTTAATTTAAATAGTGAATTAATGTAAATATATATTTGTTTTGATAAAACGAGAAAATAATATGTTACATGTTAATGTATTACGATTGTGAATTTCGTAAATGGATAAGATATTTATTGAGTAGAATAAATATTTTAATTGGGATGCTTATTTAATAAAATAAATATTTGTTGAGAATATTGTGTGATAATTTATTTGTATGAGAATATTAAGTAAAGTGATAATAAATATTTTTATACTTGATGCGTATTTTATTACGCATGGATGTTGATAAGATGTTGGTAATTTATTAAATGAGAGGATGAATAATTTTATTAAATAAAATTATTTATCAAGTGAAAGATGAATTTATTAAACAAAATTATTTATTAAATAAAAATTATATTTTTGTGTGACTAAATTAATTATTATAATTTTATTGGTATGAAATAATTGAATTATTAATAAGAAGAGTTATTTGTATTTAATTAAATTTAAGTGTGACAAATGTATCATATAGTAAGAGTTTTATAAAAATAAATTAAAGGGTGTTTTAAAGGGTCAGCCAAACATGGCCTTGTGACCCTTGGTGTTTGTAACTACTGAGCCCCTTGATTTGCATAACTGCTAAGCCTTCAGTTTATACGTTAAAAAAACTCAGAAGAAGTGTGAGGAAGAGAGGAATGAAGAGAATACTCTGTAAATTGAAGAAGAAGAGGAACCCTAGAGAATCAAAGGAGGATAATCAAGCTCCTAGTTGTGTATCTAAACCTAGAAGGATCAAAGGTGAATTCTATTTCTAGTTCTTATTTTTTTTCCTAAAACTAGTTCTCTGTAATTGGTCTTGATGATTAATTTGTTGAGAAATTAGTTATAGATGTTGTTGGATTGTGATACTCTGATTATATGTTGTTTATAAACGATTTTGATTGAATTAAATCCATGAAACTATGTTTAATTAGAGTTTAGAAATTTACAGAGAAGAAAAATGTGAATGTGGCTTAAATGTATGAAAATTGATGTCTAATTTGAGTAATAATCTGTAAATTGGCGGTGGATTGTTGTTATGCGTTAAAAAACGAAAACAACGGAAGTTGAACGGACCAAATTGATTCAGAAACGAATCCGTAGCGAGTGATTGCGCTAAATTTATAAAACTTTATAGACTAGCATGAATATTGATATTTGAGGCTTGAAATTGGTTGCTTGAGCTGTTTAAGATGTTAGAATCATTGTATATATGTTGGGTATTGATTCTATAAAGATTATAAAATTTGGGTATGTCTAAATTGTTGTTAAAATGAAGAAATTGGGAAATTTTGGTCTGGAAATTCTGCAGTTCACGAACTGCAGAATCTGGAATTCATGGAGCTCGCCCCGGCGAGCTCAATAGGCTGATTTTCTCGCCCCGACGAGAATTTTTTGAAGAAATTTCCCGCCCCGGCGAGAGCTCGTCCCAGCGAGAATTTTGTGTAGTAATTTTCTCGCCCCGACGGGAATTGTAGAAATGGAAAATTTTCTTGTTTTTAATTCTTTTCTTTTTGGTCATCATATGTTACCCTAAACAAGATTTACTTATAAACATTATACATTTAATGTAAAGCGAAGTTTAAGAATTAACTAAGGGTTAAGTGTCGATTAAAGTGGAACGAAATAAAATGAAGGATTATGATATGTTAAGTAGAATTAATACCAAGTGTTGGTATGTGGCTAATAAATGATATGCATGATTATATATATCGTGTAGGATGCATGAAGTACAGATTAATATAAGCTGGTTATGGTAATTGATAAACTACGAACCAGGCAAGTCTTTCAGTTCCTATTTGTTATGTGAACTAAATGATTAACTGTTTTATATTTATGGGCAAAAGCATGTTGTATTTTATATATGTTGCAATTATGAAACGACAAAGTCAAAATATGACTACGTTCGTTAAGTAAGGAATATTGATTGAGTTATGGGACTCAATCTTTACTTGATATGTGTTGATCATTATGTATAATATGTTTAGTCAAATAATTATGATTTAGATGATGAGCATGTTATCTATGTGCTATGTGATGCATGCAAACTGTTAGATTTTGCTGAGCTGTCGAGCTCATTCTTGCAAATAACCAATTTTGCAGGTTAAAGATACAAGGTAACGTTAAGTGCTGCTTGAATGGCATGACTCAGATGTTATGCATGAAGATTAATTGTTTTAGCTTAACTTATGTTTTTGAACCATGATTAAGGTTCTGAATAATGTATTTGAGAATGTATTGGATGTAACAGATGTCGAGGTGTAAAATTTGTATTGATTTATAATTTAATATTATCCGATGTATAAAGGGTATTGAATCTAGAAGTTTTATTTTTATTATAACTCTGATGAAACGAATCAAATATGATTCTAGAATATGTAAATGATTAAAGGTTATGATTCAGGGAAAGCAAAAAAAAGAAAACTGAAAAGTTTTTATTTATTCCGCATTTTATTAAGTTTATTATCGATTAATGATGTAAAGTTAGAATATAGATGTATTGTTAACGACCGAAGTCGAGAGTTGGAATTGTATGAATTTTGGGGTCGTTACAGTTGGTAGAGTTTAGAGAATTCATGTGAGACAAGATTATGATAAAATGATTAGGTTCAAAGAAGAACCTGAAGAGCTAAAAGAACAAAGAACACCTGAGTTGATTAATCATAAGATAATGTGATTACAGAGAAGAATAAAGAAGATCGTAGGATGAGACGATCATGAGATAAGAAATAATCGTAAGAAGAGTTGATGATAAAACGAGATCACGCCGTGATCTGTTAAGGTTGTAAAATGTCAGAAGATCTTAAATAATTGAATAGTTATAGCATGACGCTATAAAGAGATGGTACTATGAAATAGTACGAGATAAACTCACGAGGAGTTATGGATGATGAAATACGCGAAATTCGTATCAAACAAAGAGTTAAGTTAAGAGCAAGATGAAATTAGGTGGGATTTCAATTGAGGACTCATGTTAGTGGTTGAGTTGAACAAATCTTGGTATGGGACGAGATTTGTCCATGGTTTAACAACCGCTCAGCTTCCTATATTGATTAGTGGTCGAGTTAGTTCGACAACCACTTAGCTTCCTATATTGATAATCATTGAAATATTGGTGTCGCACTATCGATATACATATGACGAGAAGGTGATTCTTTTCTCATATTTATATTTGATAGTTAGAGAATATTAAGATTAGGTACGGTTCTTAAAACTCATACTTATGGTAGAATCGTGACTCATAATTGTATGGTGGAACCCCTCAGCGAATGGACGATTTTGGTCTGACTAGGATAAGTTCCTGAACCCATATGATTGTGGTAAGTTCCTGAACTTCCAAAGTGTGATAAGTTTGATGAACTACATTGGGTATAGAAACGTTATGGAATAGAGAGAATTAATGATATTAAAGAATGATAGAATGATTGAGTAATGGAGCAATGGAGTAAAAAAAAAATTTGAAGTTGATGGAGAGAAAATGGATATTCCAAATCTTCTAGCTATGCTAGATTTTCGAAATTTATTGACATTGTGCTGATATTCGCAAATTTTGTGTTCTCGAAAATATATTGGGTCAATGTTTGAACCAATAAGTTTTAAAAAGGTGCTATTAATTGTACGTCTATGCTAATTGTTTTAGCTAGACAAAAATGGTTTGAAACTATCAAAATATATTTTGATGGACTGAGCCATCAATGCAACTGAACCTAGTGTTGGATATGATCGGAGGATCGTCAGCCCACTATGGTATGATGTAGTATGACAAAGTCCTAAAATGACGGCATCCTCAACGTACTATTAAGACGGTACCGTATCATGACGTTATAAAAGAATTTTATTTTTTCTGTTAAGAAATGAAAAGATATGCCAATTGTATTGGCTAAAAATGTTTTGGCTAATATCCGAATTGTTGTTCAAGGTCTATGCTAATTGATTCGGCTAGATGACTGTTGAAAGATATTTATGAAGTTTAAGAGTTCTTTGAGATTCCATGCCAAACCAGTTTATTCTGGTGTGGAATTTGTATTAAGTCTGAGGTGAACCAACCCTATAATAGGGGAATACGCAATAGCGTTAATATGTATGTGCACAATACATAGTACGAAGGGCTGATCACTTAGAGTACGAGAAGAGATGGTCCATAGTCTTTGACTGTTAAAGGTTACGGTAGAAATATCTGTTAACCTAGGACAAGGTTCAAGTCTTTACGACTCCTCAGTAGAATATTGAAAGTTTTTAAATGTATCTTTATTCCGCATTTTATTAAGTTTATTATCGATTAATGATGTAAAGTTAGAATATAGATGTATTGTTAACGACCGAAGTCGAGAGTTGGAATTGTATGAATTTTGGGGTCGTTAAATATTTAATGAAATACAAATCTGAATCATTTGAAAAGTTCAAAGAATTCATAAGTGAAGTAGAGAAGCAAACTGGTAAGAGTATTAAGATTCTTCGATTAGATCGAGGAAGGGAATAGTTAACCAATGAGTTTCTCAATTGTCTCAAAGAAAATGGTATAATCTCACAATAGACTCCACCAGGGACGCCACAGTTGAATGGTATATTTGAAAGGAGAAATCGAACATTGTTGGACACGGTTCGTTCCATGATGAATTTTACCGACCTTCAAGTATCCTTCTGGGGTTATGCCCTAGAATCGGCTGCATACTTACTTAACAAGGTACCTACCAAATCCGTCCCAAAGACTCTATATGAGTTATGGACAGGGAGGAAACCAAATCTTAAGTATGTTAAGACTTGAGGTTGTCCAGCTTATGTCAAAAGGTTTGATCATGATAAGCTGAAGACTAGATCTGACAAATGTAGATTCGTGGGATACCCTAAAGAAACACCAGGGTATTATTTCTATCATTCTATTGATCAAAAGGTGTTTGTTGAAAAACACGCTGCTTTCTTGGAAAAGGAGTTTATCCTTGAAGGGGTCAGTGAGAGTAAAATATATCTTGAAGAAATTCAAGAACCACAAAATACTATGGATCAAAGTCAGGTACCTGACCAAGTAAAAGAACCTACTGTACCACAACCTATTCGTAAATCTGGAAGAGTACCGAAGATACCTGATAGGTATGGATTCATCATAGAGGATGATGATGAGGTACGCATCATAAATGATGATGATCCATTGACTTACGAAGAGGCTATGAGTAGTAAAGACTCAGAGAAATGGCTAGAAGCCATGAAATCCGAGATGGACTCCATGTATGAAAACCAAGTATGGACTTTGGTTTCACCACCTGAGGGCATTAAGCCTATTAGGTGTAAATGGGTCTTTAAGAGAAAGACTGGAGCAGATGGCAAGGTAGAGACCTATAAGGCCCGACTGGTTGCAAAAGATTTCAAACAAAGACAAGGAGTTGACTATGATGAAACCTTCTCACCAGTAGCTATGCTCAAGTCCATTCGGATTTTTCTTGCAATTGCAGCTTATTATGACTACGAAATCTGACAAATGGACGTGAAAACGACCTTCCTCAATGGAGAGCTTGAGGAGAATGTATATATGATACAGACAGAGGGTTTTGTTTCAACGGTTGGAACAAACCAAGTCTGTAAGCTATAACGATCCATTTATGGATTGAAGCAAGCTTCTCAAAGGTGGAACATCCGTTTTAATGAGATAATCAAAAAAGTTTAATTTTATTAAAAATAAGGATGAACCATGTGTGTACAAGAAGGTTAGTGGGAGCGCTGTTTCATTCTTTGTATTATATATTGATAATATATTACTGATAGGGAATGATGTTCCTATGCTACAGTCGATCAAAATTTGGTATCTAAACACTTCTCCATGAAGGACTTGGGTGAGGCATCCTATATTTTAGGGATAAAGATCTATAGAGATAGATCTAAAAGGATGCTTGGCTTGACCCAAGGAAAGTTCATTGACTCGATGCTAAAGAAGTTTAGCATGGAAGATTCCAAGAGAGGTCTCATGCCGATAAGCCATGGAATATATCTCCCCAAGAAACAGGCCCCAAAGACACCTGAGGAGAGAAACCGTATGAGTAAGATTCCTTATGCTTCAGCAATAGGATCTATCATGTATGGTATGATATGTACTAGACCAGATGTAGCTCATGCACTTAGTGTAACAAGCAGATATCAGTCAAATCCAGGAGAAGAGCACTGGAAGGCAATGAAAAACATCCTAAAGTACTTAAGGAGAACTAAGGATGTATTTCTTGTCTACGGTAGGTCTGAATTGAAACTAGAGGGCTATACAGACTCAAGTTTTCAAACAGACCAAGATGACAGTAAATTCATTTTAGGGTATGTGTTTACCTTAAACGGTGGCGCAATGAGTTGGAAAAGTTCCAAGCAACAAACAGTTGCTGATTCAGTGACAGAGGCAGAGTACATAGCTGCAAGTAAAGCTACAAAGGAAGCTATTTGGATAAAGAAGTTCATAACAGAACTTAGAGTGGTTCCTAGCATTAGAGGAGTCGTGTCTTTATTCTATGACAACATCGGAGCTGTTGCGCAGGCTAAGGAACCCAGGTTTTATCAGAAATCCAAATACGTGTTGCGGCGGCTTCATTTGATTAGAGAGATCATTGAAAGAGGAGATGTCACCCTTGAACGTGTGGACTCTCAAGACAACATTGCAGATCTATTTACTAAAGCTTTAATACAACAGTAGTTTGATCGTCACTTAGAAAAGATGGGTATTAGATACCATGACGATTGGCTTTAGTGCAAGTGGGAGATTGAAAGTAGTATGCACACAAGCCAATCATATTTGATATGATGTAGCATATACTTTGTAATATTATTCATTTATTAATAAAAGAATTGATTATCTTAAAAGGCATTTTACATTATCTACATAGTGCTGTTATATTAAATGTGATAAACCCATAGTTTTGAGCAATGTTTTTAGAATCATGATGGTGATCATGCTAATGAGATCTAAATTCTAGATAGCTCACAAACTAAAATCGTTCCTAATCGTTGGATTACTAAAAAGGGGATTAGTGAATCCGGATAGATTAGTACATACGTTACTTGCTCTTAAGAAGAGGATGATTGATCTCATAATCATTTGTGTGGAGACACTAAAGCAAGTATGTAAGTGCTTATTAGAGAATAAGTTCACTGAACGTGGCTCGCTAAGGAATACCTAATGGAGTTTTACTCACCTGTCAATAGGAATTCCTCTAGTGATAGCAGTACAAGTGATCCTTGGACTTGAGATCATCATAGTATCTTGTGTATGATGAGTTATACTTTGACATGTCCCTTAAGACCTTTAGGGTATATCAAAGGGTATGATTGGGTATAATAAGTTGTACATGGAGATATGTGAATGATCAACAAAGAATCTACCACGTCTAGTAAAAGATGTGAATGTCCTATGTGATTCGATAAATGACAACTCAGTAGTCCTTGGCCAAGGCAGAATGAAATTAGAAAAGGAGTTTCTAATTTGCATTATCTAGAGTTGTGCATTTGGGAATCGAAATACATATAATTAAATATAATAAGACTTGACAGTAAATCCATATCTTATATTTAATTGGGACATTGTATGGTAGAAGGATTAAATTGTATGGTAACTATGCACTGAAAGGTTCTTTTGTGATTAATGTTGAAATCTATATTATCTGGAAAGTCGTTGATTGTTAAGGGGCTTACCCTTATTGTAGAATAAATATTATTTATTTAAATGAATTAAATAGTGTAATTTATTTATTTAAATATAATTAGAATTGTTCTAATTGATTTATTCACAATCGGTTTAATATGGAGAACCTAAAGGGTCACACCGTAAAAGGAAAAATATTTATTTAAGAAGTAAATGGCATAATTGTAATAATAAGTTAAGTGTATTTAATTTAGTCTATGGAGATAAAATAAATTAAATAGCTTAATATTTATTATTTAATATTTTGAAAATATTAAATATAAATTAATAAGAGGAGTCTTATTATTATTATTACTATTACTATTATTTAATTCCTAATAGGGATTGAGAATTAATTAATAGAAGTACTCTCACATGAATTTCTAATTGGATTAGGAGCATAATTAATTAAAGGAGTTTAATTATAATAGAAACCCTAATCCTACATAGTTTAGGGAAGGGTTTTCCTACATCTATAAATAAGAGAAGTCTTATCATAGATTAAGGTTACACACTCTTGCATTAGATTGTGGAGAGTACTTGCAATTTCTATAGAGATAGAAACTAGGGTTTTGCCAACGCCCATCTTCTTGAACAACTATTCTTCCTTGGTGGATCACCTCTAGAGGCCAAACACTTGGGTGGCTAACGTTGATCAAGCGAAGGAATTTAGTCGGTGGAATTTAAGGAGAACGCGAAGGAATTGCAGGTGAACTTGTACCCGAGGAAGCTTTGATTCACGAGGGTATAATTCTCTATCTCTATCTCTTTCGTTAATTGATAGTTAAACACAAGAAAAGATTATGGTGATAGTTTGTATGAAAAATTTTTAAATCCGTTTTATCACTCTTCCGCTCTATTTATGTAATTTGATTGCATACTTGCGTTATATACAAACCTAACAACTCAACCCACTTATTACTTCACCTTTGGGAAACTGCGCAAAACGAAAAGTCACCCACCCTTAAAACATTTTTTCCCAAAATTAACCGCTATATTTCATTTCCAAATTTTCAAAACACCCAAACACTCTATGCAACTTCTTCCTCCTCTACTGCAAATTCATCCTTCCCCTGGCGAAAATCCAATCACGTCAACCACTTGTCCACCAATGGCCGCTGCAAACATCACATCCTCAACCACTCCCACTGTCTCCTCCACCATTCTAGCCTCTGTAACGTCCATTCCCACCTTAAATACTTCCATTACAACCGAAGCCACCACTATCACCACAATCACCTCAGTCCCCCAATCCTCAGGCCCATCTAAGGTCGAAATCGACATCCAAAAGATGCTGAAAGAATACTCTAACGAAGAAACCTTCACTCATATCAATACTACCTCCTTAATTAACAGCCAAGATGATGAGTAGATTTTATATCTATTAATTAGGTGTGTTTGATTTGAGTATTTTATTTTTCTTAAGAGTTTTTAGTAGTATTTTAGTGTATTTTTAATAGTTTTTGTGAATAATTGATTTCAGCCTGTGAATGTGTAAATAACGGATATTATTGCAAGTTTAGCCTGAATTTGTTGCTACAGGTGATGATTATCGTTTGGCGAAAGTTAAACAGGTGAATAAGTTTTAGTAGCTGCAATTCATGAGGAAGATTGGCCAAAACAGATGAACAAAGGGAGATTTAAAGAAGGCTAGGGTTCTGGAGCCACGATGCCTAAGGATATAAGCTGAGGCATTTAGATAATGTATAGGAGCCGCAGCGCGCTAAACCAAGAGCCGCGACGCATGAAATATTAAGGGTGGAGCCGCGGCGCATGAATCTGAGAGCCGCAACGCTTACTATGTACCTGGCGTGCGCGAGTGAAGCTATGCGCCCGGTTGATTTGTTTCCTTTGGCTGAAGATTTGATTTTATTTGTACTTATCATGTACTGGTTGGAACTTATCAGTAGTTAGGGTTAGACTATTATTTAGAGGTAAAATTTTATTCATTGAGATATTCATATTTTTCAGAATTACTAGTACGTAGAAAATAAGGGTTTCAGCAAAACTTTATTCTAGAGGAGAACTAAGGCTTAGGAGGAAGAGCAAATTCGACAGAGAGTTTATTTCTTCTCTCTTATTTCTTTATTTGCAATATAGAATAGGTTCTAATGAATCATTGATGTTCTTTACTTTCAATATGAACTAATTCTTTTAGTTAAGGATTTAATAGAACCCGATGATGATTTTATTTAATATTTATTAGTTCTTTTATTGAAGTTGATATGAAAGAATTATTTATTGTATCTTGTTTTATTTGCATAATTTGTTGATCAACAATTATTAGATGAACCTAGATGGCATTTGACAATGGAATTAATGTTAAGATCTGGATATAATAACTTGTGATTAGTAATTCTTTTAAGTAATAATGATTGCTGTTGGAATACTAATTCTGTGGATGGGATAGGAATATACCTGAATACCGCAAGCAACTATAAGAAAATGAATCTTAATGAATTTATTATTATTATTTCTCATAGGAATATAGGGAAATTAATAATAATAGATATGGTTTATAATTATTCGAATGGTGATTATAATAATTATTAGTGATTTTCTGTTGACAATTCTGATTAGTCAATTTAATAGAAGAATGATAGTATTACTTAAATGATTCATTGGGGAAATTGCTTCCTTAACCTCTTTATTTATTGATTTAATATTTCAATAGTGATTTTTCAATTAAGTTAGTTATTTGATATCATAATAATCTAGATTAAATTAATTGATGCAAAATTAGTGTTTAGAGTTATTCAAGTTGTAATTCGCTCCTCGTGGGTTCGATACTCTACTTTCACTTTATTACTCGATTGATCGTGTATACTTGCGCGAAAATTGCTAGTACAGATTTAGCCCATCAAGTTTTTGCCGCCGTTGCCGAGGAGCAATAGATAGCTTAAATTTTTCGTTTTATTAATTTTCATCATTTAGTTTTAATTTAGATTTTGTTACGGATTTACAAATTTGGTCTTTACTCACAGGTAGTTTTGTATGCAAACTAGGTCAAAGGAGCAAGAATTACTACCGTTTGAAGACGAGATCGATAGAAGGCTTCGAAGAATACGACAATTTTGCAAAGAGAGAATTAAGCAACAAGCTATGGCTGAGGAAGAAGCACCAAAATCACTTAAGGACTATGCAATGCCGCAAGTCACTGAAATTCATTCGAGCATTAGGAGGCCAGCAATTCAGGCCAACATTTTTCAAATCAAACCTGGAACGATTCAGATGGTGCAGAATTCAATTCAATTCAATTTGGGGGTATGCCAAATGATGATCCGAACGATCACCTTGTAAGTTTTTTGGAGATATGCGATACATTCAAATACAAGGATGTGACTGATGATGTAGTGAGACTTAGGCTCTTTCCTTTCACACTTCGTGATAAGGCAAAGAGTTGGCTACATTCGTTACCATCGGGGTCAATCACTACTTGGGATGACTTAGTTCAGAAATTTTTAGCTAAATTCTTTCCTTCAGCAAAGACAACGAAAATGAGAAATGAGATTACATCTTTCACACAATTGGATTCTGAATCATTATATGAAGCATGGGAACAATTCAAGGAAATGATAAGAAGATGTCCACATCATGGCCTTCTGAAGTGGTTGCAAGTACGAACTTTTTACAATGGGTTGTTTAACACAACACGAACTAGTATTGATGCAGCTGCCGGATGAGCCTTAATGGGTAAGAGTTTTGAAGAAGCGTATGAATTATTGGAGACCATGGCTGCAAACAATTATCAGTGGCCAACTGCGCGAATGACTCAACCAAGGACCGGAGGAAAAATTGAGGTAGATGCAGTGACAGCTCTGGCTGCACAAATGCTAAATTTATCAAGAAAAGTTGATGCAATGGGAACATAATCAGTGCAACAGATAGCTGCAGTCTGTGAATTGTGTGCATGGAATCATCATACAAAACAGTGTGCAATCAATACTGAATTAGTGAATTTTATAGGAAACAAGCAGGGTACGTATTCTAATACATACAATCCAAGATGGAGGAATCATCCAAACTTTTCTTGGAGCAACAATCAGAATCAATCATCGGCTCCAAGACAGTTTCATCCCCCAGGATTCCAAGGCCAAGTAAACCCACAACCGGAAAGGAAGTCTAGTATAGAAGAAATACTAACAAAGTACATTGTTGTGAATGACACGAGGATGAATAGCTTAGAAGGTTCACTTCGAAATTTGAAAAATCAAATGGGACAACTAGCAAGTGCAGTGAATAGTCGTCCACATGGTGCTTTACCGAGTGACATTAAAGTCAACCCGAGAAGAAAAAATAACGAGCAATGCAAGGCTATTATGTTAAGAAGTGGGAAGAGTTTGATGAATAAGGATGTCGTACCAGCCGAGAAGATTGACACTACAAATGAAAACGGAATTAACAGTGATTTGAACAAGGAGGAAGAAAAGAGGAATGAAGAATTAGAATTGAAAAAGGCGAGGGTAAGCAAGAGACAGAGAATCCCGTCACACTATATCCACAACGGTTAAAGAATCAGAAGTTTGACAATCAATTCTCAAAATTCTTGGAGGTTTTTAAGAAATTGTAGATTAATATCTCTTTTGCAGAGGCAGTAGAGCAGATGCCAAGTTATGTCAAGTTCTTAAAGGGAATTCTCTCAAAGAAAAGAAAGATGGAAGATTACAAAATAGTAGCCTTAACAAAGGAGTGAAGTGCAGTTATTCAGCAGAAGCTACCAACTAAAATGCAAGATCTAGGGAGTTTCACAGTTTCGTGCACTATTGGAAAGCAATTCGTGGGAAAAGCTCTATGTGATCTTGGCACAAACATTAATCTCATGCCTTTATCAATTTATGAGAGACTTGGTTTGAAAGGAATAAAACCGACAAACATGACTATACAACTAGAGGATAGATCAATCACACATCCAAAAGGAGTTATCGAGGATGTGCTAGTGAAAGTTGATGCATTTGTTTTCCCAGTGGACTTTGTCATTCTTGATTATGATGAAGACGAGAAGATACCATTGATTTTGGGACGACCATTCCTAGCCACCGGACGCACTTTGATTGATGTAAAGAACGGAGAACTCACGTTGAGGGTTAATGACCACGAAATCACAATCAGCATGTTCGAATTAATAAAAATGCCAAACGATGTGGAGGAGTGTTATGTCGTATAAGAGATTTTCGATAATGAGACATGGGAAGATGACCACGGTGAAGAAAGGAAAGAAAATGAAAAGCAAGGGAAGATGGAAGAAATTGGGCAAGTGAAGCATGATATGGGATGTGCAACCGAAGGCATTCTCGACCATGCCAACGAGCCCGAGTGATTGAAAAAGAAGAAGTCAGGCTGACGACTTAAAAACAAGCGCTACTGGGAGGCAACCCATGAGTTAATTAAAAATTAGATTTGAATTCATTCAATTTATTCGTTTTTGTTTAATTTCTATATAATTAATTGATTAAGTTGAGCTTTGTTGGCAAATTAATTTAGGGGATACAAGATGTTCATCAAAATCATGGAGATTGAAAATTAATTCATTGTGTGAGAAGCATGCATTGGAATGGATTTGGAAAGGGGAAATTTTTTGTCTAGCAAGCTTTCAGCCGCGCACTATCAGAGATCAAAGGCTGCAACACACAATATTAAGAGTTGCGGCAAGCTTTAAGGGTCGCGACACCCACTTTCAAAAGCTGTGGCGCTCAAACCTTTAACACAAAATAAAAAACTCAATCAGAGATTAGGGTCGCGGTGCGCAAACTCAAAGGCCATAACGCTCATTTAGGAGTCACGCCGCACATATCAAGAGCCGCGACCGTCGTGCGTGTATTAGCAGAAATCAGCGCGGCACCCGCGCGCCATTTCCCCCCACTCCCCCCATCTCTCAGCACTCCATCTCCCATTTAAACACAACTTTCCCAAAAACAATCACTCACATTCCATATTTACCCAACCAAATCAATTCCTACCATAAATAGAGATTCAATTCCATAATAAGTCAACAATTTAACCCTAATTCCATCACTGCAAGGAGGGTTTAAGTATTTATAGCAGAAGAAGGAGTTAAAACCTCAAGTTCATAAGTTTTTCCTCTTCATCAAATATACAAGGTATCAGGTACATGCAATCACTTCTATCTATCCTTGTGATTGAATTACACTAGTTGTGATTCTTTTAGTGTTTGAAACAACGATTTGAGGAGATTAAAGTAATTGAGAGGCTTTGATTGTGGGCTAAAATTTGGGTGCACACCAAGTGTTCGATATATTGCCCAAACCACATCTTTCATCACTATTTTGGTTTTCAAGCATTGTCAAGTTTTCCAATGGCACCCAAACATCAACGCACATCTCAGGCTTCTTCTTCCACCTATGATCATTCAAAATTTGTTAGTGAAGAAGCTTCAGAGAGATTTCATGCCTCATTGGTGCACAAAAATTTAATTCCGGAACATAGATTAGTGCCACAAGAGGCCAATGGGCTTGAAATTCGGTGGATGTTCAGGAACGTGGCTGAAGGGCATTGCCATCTCAACCCGAAGCCGTTGTAGTAGCAATTGTAACGGAATTCTATGCTTATGCGGTTGAGGCGGTGAACAAGGTAGCCATGGTTCGAGGCAAGGCGATACCTTTTGATAGCAAGACGATCAATGAATACTATGGCCTACCAAACATTGAGGATGATGATTATACGAAGTTCGTTCAGAATGGACCAAACTGGGACGAGGTTATTCAAGGCTTATGCAAGCCTGGGATGCAATGGACAATTCGAGTAACTTTTGCAGTTTCTTTCCCTCGGAATAGACTGAGTAGATATGGTAAGGCTCAGTTTTATTTTATTAGTGCTAAATTAATGCCTTCCTCTCATGTTTCAGAAGTAACCAAGGCCAGGGCATCCCTCATATATGCAATTGTAACTGGAAAAAGTATTGATGTGGGCAAGGTGATCTATAGCTCCATCTGTCATGCATTACAAAGTGGTACATATGGCGGATTTCCACACCCATCTCTCATATGTGGGTTGTGTAAGAATGCCAGAGTTGTTTGGCAGGTAGATGAAATATTTGAGCAACCAAAGTCAGTGTTAGACAACAACACCATCAACAAATTCAAGGAGCCCGTAGGCAGTTATCTAAATATTAGTGGAGCTGGATATAATGAACCTTTTGATGTTGCTGCCGCCGCTGGTCAGATAGAAGGGGCAGGTCCATCGTAAGAGGCGAGTGCATCTCATGGAGCTAGGTGAGCAGGACGTGGTGCTTTGTCTGATGCTACTTTGGACCTGATTCTCGCTGAGGTTCGAGCTATAAGGAGGACCCAAACGAGCTTGGAACGCGACCAGGACAATTTGCTAAGTTTGAATCGTCAGCAAACACGCCGAGTTGATCTAATTACAGACCGAGTTGATAACTATGTGAACTATAAGAACAACATCATAAACATGTTTGCAACTCGGTTCAATATTAACAATCCAGATCCCATTCGTTTCCCTCCATCCCCACTGTTTCATGATACTGCTTTTGAGACGGAGGAGGAGTCCGATAGTCTTGCTGATGATGAGGATGATGCTGGTGATGCTGGTGATGCTGCTGGTGATGCTTGATTTCCAGGGAAGTTTCTGGTATTACATTGAGGGCAATGTAATATTCAAGTTTGGTGGAATGGTTTGATGATACTTTACGTTTTAATTTGCTGGATTTATTGGTTTAAGACTTATTTAATTATTTGCATGGTTAATTTTAGGATTTAATTATTGTAGTTTTTTTAGGATATTTAGTGTTGTTAATTTTTTGCATATATATTTGCATTTTATTAAATAAATAAAAAAATGGTAAATTAGTAGTGAATCTTTAGAATAGTCGATGATAAGAGATGATTAAATGTGTTAGCGAGATAGAAAAACTTTTGAATCTTATGATAAACCTTTATATTATTTTAAAAGTCGATTTTGCGTAGTTATGATCCCTATTTGAGCACTTAGATTCCACTGAAATTGATTGAATCTTAAGGAGACTATAGTTCAAAACCTTGGTAGGAGATATTGTCACAAGTTAGGATTATGTTACAGCTTTAATTGAAGTAGGGGTAGTGAATTGTTTTAGTTTGGGGGAAAAGTATGGTTCTAATAAAAAGAAAGAAAAAGATGCTATGCTCCCTAGAGTACGAATTGTGATGGAGTGAATTGAGCTTAAAAAGTGTACTCCTTGATAATAATTAAGACGAGATGGAGCGTAAAACGCACTCGTCATGCATGTGAGAAGGAGCATAAAACGCACTTACCTTGAAAAAAAAGAAGAAGAAAGAATGACAATAGTCTAGGAGGAATAGCAGAAAATTAGATTGAACTGAATTCTCTTGATTTGAACGATGAATATCCTGGCTGAGATTACTGTTGTGATATGTCATGTCGGTCGATGACTTCTTTATACCATGTGTTCGTGATATAGTCCTTTTAAGGTCTGAGTGATTTGATGGAGATTACACACACACACACACACACACTATGGGATTGTAACTATTGTGAATTGGCGATTGAGTGGTTGATAAGTTTACACAGATTTAACTGTTGTAAGTTATTGTATGATCTTGGAGGCTATGAATAGATTCATGATTATCTGAAGAGTATGATGCATGTTCTTAATTTTTAGGATTTATTTATTGTCTTGAGTTTTGCTTGAGGACAAGCAAATATTTAAGTTTGGAAGTATTTGATGAGTAGATTTTATATCTATTAATTGGGTATGTTTGACTTGAGTATTTTATTTTTCTTAAGAGTTTTTAGTAGTATTTTAGTGTATTTTTAATACTTTTGTTGAATAATTGATTTTAGCCCGTGAATGTGTAAATATAACGGATATTATTGTAAGTTTAGCCTGGATTTGTTACTACAGGTGATGATTATCGTTTGAAGAAAGTTAAACAGGTGAATAAGTTTTAGTAGCTGCAATTCATGAGGAAGATTGACCAAAACAGATGAACAAAGGGAGAATTAAAGAAGGCCAGGGTTCTGGAGCCGCGACGCCTAAGGATATAAGCCGAGGCGTGCAGATAATGTACAGGAGCCGCGACGCGCTAAACCAAGAGCCGCAGCGCATGAAATATAAAGGGTGGAGCCGCGACACATGAATCTGAGAGCCGCGACGCTTACTATGTACCTGGCGTGCGCGCGTGAAGCTACGCACCCAGTGGATTTGTTTCCTTTGGCTGAAGATTTGATTTTATTTGTACTTATCATGTACTGGTTGGAACTTATCAGTAGTTAGGGTTAGACTATTATTTAGAGGTAAAATTTTATTCATTGAGATATTCATATTTTTCAGAATTACTAGTACGCAGAAAATAAGGGTTTCAGCAGAGCTTTATTCCAGAGAAGAACTAAGGCTTAGGTGGAAGAGCAAATTCGACAGAGTTTATTTCTTCTCTCTTATTTCTTTATTTGTAATCTAGAATGGGTTCTAATGAATCATTGATGTTCTTTACTTTCAATATGAACTAATTTTTTTAGTTAAGGATTCAATGGAACCCGATGATGATTTTATTTAATATTTATTAGTTCTTTTATTGAAGTTGATATGAAAGAATTATTTATTGCATCTTGTTTAATTTGCATAATTTGTTGATCAACAATTATTAGATGGACCTAGATAGCATTTGACAATGGAATTTAGGTTAAGATCTGGATATAATAACTTGTGATTAGTAATTCTTTTCAGTAATAATGATTGTTGTTGGAATACTAATTCTGTGGACGGGATATGAATATACCTGAATACCGCAAGCAACTGTTAGAAAATGAATCTTAATGAATTTATTATTATTATTTCTCATAGGAATATAGGGAAATTAATAATAATAGATATGGTTTATAATGATTCGAAAGGTGGTTATAATAATTATTAGTGATTTTCTGTCGACAATTTTGATTAGTCAATTTAATAGAAGAGTGATAGTATTACTTAAATGATTCATCGAGGGAAATTGCTTCCTTAACCTCTTTATTTATTGATTGAATATTTCAATAGTGATTATTCAATTAAGTTAGTTATTTGATATCATAATAATCTAGATTAAATTAATTGATGCAAAATTAGTGTTTAGAATTATTCAAGTTGTAATTCGTTCCTTGTGGGTTCGACACTCTACTTTCACTTTATTACTTGATTGACCGTGTATACTTGTACGAAAATTGCTAGTATAGATTTAGCCCATCACAAGACCTTGCCAAAATACGAGAGTAATGGGTGGACCGTCATCTCCCTCAGTGCCCTCAAATATAGGGTTCGTGTTCCTCCATGCCTTCATCATCACCCTCCTAGGGTTTATCAGAGTAGACTTTGCCTAATTGGTGCCAAACTCCTACATCCATATCATCTCCTTCATCGTCTTTTGCCACGAGCTTGACATTCCACCCACCATCGATCTTTTCTTCTCCCTATTTTCTATGAGCCGATCCAGAGAATTAGGATTTCGGCAAATAAATAAACAACAAAGCAAGCAAATCGAGAAACACCCACTGATGAAGACCCCTTCAAGCAACAAGGGATGACATTCATTATGGTTCTTCATTCGAGGCCCTAGTACCTACGAAATTCTTGACTGGGCCGAAGCCTCCAGATCCAATGTAGCCATCGGAGAACTACCTCGAACCCGCCTTGAGGAGCTGGTGAAGATCATGGAAAAGTTGTCGATGAAAGAATGGGACCTAGAGCTCCTAAGCAACCAGACCTGGCTATACGACCATAAATGTAAGTTCCGAACCTCCTTTTCTCCAATTATAATGTTGTATCCGTATATTAACTCAAACCTCTATTTTTTATAGTGTCTCTTATCAAACCAACACCGATTGCAAACATTAGCCATCCGTCACCCGACAACACACCAACCCCTATCGAAGAGATAACCCCCCAAACTAACCGACTAACCGGAGCCCCTATTTCGGTAAATCCCATCTCAACCGTACCGATGGCATAATCTTCCTCTATCATCCTAACACCAACCTTCCGTGAAATAAGCCTATTAGACATGCCCCTTTCTGAAAGATCCACCCTCCTCCGAGTAAAAAGAAAACGTCTGATAAAGACTTCCGACCGAAAATCTACACCCGAAACATTACAAAGTTTTCCTCTAAAACCATCCTCTTCTCAACCCGAAGACACACCTGCTTCCTAAGCCCCCAAATAATCACCGTCGATCCGACCCCGTCAACCGAAACCCAAACTCAATCCCAAAAAAGGAAAGAGCTTGAAGACCCTTCGTCCGAACCTCCAGCCAAGAAACCACACACAGAAGCTTCACCCGAACACCAACCTCCTCTCCCCTTTCTTCTCCACAACTCGAAACTTCAACTAGCCAAATCCGAGAGGCTCGAGCCTCAATGACGCTATAGCCCAAATATCCCGAAGACTTTCCCAATGAGCTCTTCGAGAATTTCGTTCTTCCTGCAGACGAAGAGAGGTTCGAAGATGCAAGTATCAAAGAGCTCATCTATGCCAACTTTATACACCAAGGCCGGGTAAACATCTTTAATCCATTCTTCTTCTAAAAAACACATTAATTATATCATTCACTAATCCGCCTTTGTCTACAGTCAGCTGTAGTTTTCGCTCGAATCATTCATCGATTCTCCCAAATCGATAAAAGAGAAAACGAGCTAGAGGCCGAAGTTGCACATCTGGAATTCAGACTTTAGGCTGCAATGACCGACCTTGAAAAGGAGAGGAGCCTATATGCCAACACTATTTTTCATTGTCAAGAGCTACAGGCTGAACTGAATACGGTTAAACAAGAAGCCTCCGAAGGTGAAAGATGCCGAAGAATGCTTCTAGAAGACCGGGAGGAGATGAAAAAAGAGAATGAGCAACTGAAGAAGGGGAATTTATCCATGCATAGACAACTCAAAGAAATGCTGATAGACTTCACGACATACTTGCGTGAGGTGGTCGTCGTCCGGATCGTTTCTAGCAAAGTTAAATAGTGAATTGCTCGCAACACCTTAACCCCTCGTCTATATGTAGACGGTAATCTTGGTACAATTGCTCGCGTTCAAAAATCTGCGTTGAATAGACACTAATGACACCTTGACCCCTCGCTTATATTGAAGCAGTAATCTTGCTACACTCGACGATTAGTGCAGTAGAAGATGCCACACACAACTATATATTGTTGTATGATAAGTCAAAGTTGAATCTTAAAGAAAAACTAAGAAAATTTTAGGAATTCTTCAAAGAACCAAAGTAGAGAATAATCTCACAAGAGAAATTTTATTAATCTGAATTGTATTGATTGAATGAATGATTACAGTACTCATGTCTATTTATACTAATAACATGAACCCAAATCCTAAATGGAATCAACTAGTTTGATTGAAAATAGAAATCCTAACTAATAAGCAATAAGGAAATTAAACCCTACTTATCAAACATTCTAATTACATTAGGAATCTAAAACATGCTGAAAATAGCCTAATAATTAAGAAAATCCACGTCCAAATTTGAATCAGAAAAGTAGCTGGAATCCATTAATCCGTGGAGAACAAAATCAGCTAGTTGTTTACTTGGAAACCGCGTGGCCCACATGATATAAGAAGCTAATATGTTAAGTCCTTCATATGTAAATGTTAAGTCCTGAATATGCTAGGAAACCCGTGTGATTGGCTTATTAGAATTAGAATGTCCGTTGCCCGCATGAGAATTTGCTAGAATGTAAATTGCCGCATGAATGGATTAAAATTGGCCTTGAATTGGACTCCATTTTAAGCATCCTTAAATAAACTTCAGCCTAAATATTTAAAATCGCTTGATAAATCCCTGGGACTTAAGTTAAGTTATTAAGGTTTGATGTGAGCCTGATCAGGATTGTATCATTCCCCTCCTCTTGAAAAGGATTTGTCCTCAAATCTGATATCCCCTCCTCTTAAAAAGGATTTACCCACAAATCTGATCCTACATGAAAACAAATTAAGTTAGTAGCATCAAACAAATCATAATCACAATTCTCACTTTGCACATAACATATAAAAGTAATATCAATATCACAAGTAAGAATATGAAAATAATTATCAAAAACTCCAACTCCTGCAAGGAACACTTCATCGTCTGGCAACTTCCCCGAATTGACGTGAACAACTTGTTGATAGGTGCAAAATATTCTATGTTTTTGGTTCCTTTATGCTTAGTATTATTACATGTTTTTTGTGTTTATGAGCTTAATTAACGAAACTCAATTTAGAGAAGAATCTAGCGTGATTCTGCAAAAATGGAGTTTAATGTTGAGTTTTATGTTATTTTGCAGAAGTACTCTACGACTAGGCTCACAACACTCTACGTTTTTAGTCTAGTGGCGAAGTTACTCTACGACTGGCGAGGTTACACTCTACGATTCTGAGAGAAGAGTTTCACTCTACGATTGGTTACTCTACGATGGTGCTGTCAACTCGACGATTGTCCTAGTTCACTCTACGATGTCATGATTACTCTATGAAGTGCTGGTGCGGAGTATTACTCTACAATTTTGGTTGATTTTGCAGGATTCCTATTCTGAGTAGGATTTGGAGTATTAGAGTGTTAGAGTTCAATTCGTACGAGGATTTGGAGATGAAATTATAATCTTACATGGAAAGTATCTCTGATTATGTGAAGTAGAGTCTGATATGGAATCTGATCAAATATGGAAACTGAATCTGAGCTAGAATTGGAAAAGGAAACGGAAGAAGAATTGGATTTGGAAACTAAATTCTAAATTGATAAGGAAGTTACTTAAAGCTGGATTTCAGAGATTGAGAAGGATTTAGAATCCTACCATATCTGCAGAGTGAAGACTTTCAAAATAGAATTGGGTTAGAATTCTTCTAGGGTTACAAAGTATCTATAAATACCTTTAACTTGTAATCAGTTGAGAGCATCTTGGGGATATCCTGGATCATCATCTTAGATCATATTTTATTTATTCTTCAGCATACTAGGCTAGTTTATTTTTATTCAGTTCTAAGGGAATGTGGAACCTTATTTTCAGTTAATAGTATAATTGAGTTTCGTTATTTATTCCTTCGTATATGAGATTTATTCTGATAATCTGTTTTAACTATTTATATGCTATTTATTTTGATTAATTTGATGCGACCAATTAAATTAATCTGATTAATATCATCTGCTAGATTCAGGATTAGTATTACGTAATCGATATTGTTTCTAATCATAAGTAGTAGTTAGTGATACTGATTATGGTCAAGCTTTTGGTTATTGCTATGGTTATCAGAAGACAGGTTAAACAAACCAAGCTTATGTGTTTGTTGCTTGGAATAGTCTATTCCTTAGTTCTTAATGGTGTTGTTATATTAAATCTAGAGAGCTTATTCTAGGTTGTATAATGGTTAGAATCTTGTGAAGAGCTTATTTCATTAAGTGATAATCTAAGAGGAATTTCGGGTAGCAGAGCTTGTTGTTGCCTAGGACTATTAATCTTATGGAAGGGAGAAATAATGTTAACTTGATTACACTGTTGCTGTAAATTGGTGAAACTGAACTGAAGAACTGAAGCTTTAATTTATTTGATTATCTTTATTATTTTAACTTTGTTTTTTTTAGTTAATTATAATTCAAACCCCCCCAATCTTTCATTTATTGTTTATAGTTAGAAACAAAAGAATAGATTAAAAACAATATCATTCTCTGTGGGATCAATCCTTACTTACTACTGTGCTTATTATTTGAATTTGTAGAGTAAAAGTGAGGTTTATTTTTGGATTGCTTAACGACAGTTTCCCACTTGTAAACATCTCTTTCCAAGTAATGCTCGAATCGATATAGCATCCTGCAAACTCCTCGTAACACAACTTGGAAACTTAAACTTTCGAACTCCCTTAATCAAGAACATGTCCACATCATCATGATACTTTTTCACACGTAGACCAAATATTTCCACAATGCTAACTATATTAAAGCAAACTAAATTAGCAACTATAGCAAAAATGCAATCAAAATTTCTATCTGAAAAATCAAATGTATATATAATAAAATAAACGTAAATAAAACTATGAAAAACTCTATATCCCCCTGGATCAAAACTCAGTATGTAGAACTCTTCACATTGTAGCAACTTCCATTCACGAATTCCTGGATCAAAAATTAACGTGATGATCTCGTCCATATGTAAATATATCCATTGACAAATTTCCGGATCAAAGGACAATCTAGTGATCCCGTCCACCCGTAACATCAAACACTTCACTGTACCTGGGTCAAATACCCATCTTTGCAATCTTGCACATCGTATATGTAAATACTCATGAATTCCTGGATTAAACACAAAACAAAACAAATCAACATGTTCCTTTTGTCTAATCACAAAGAAATCAAATAATTCAAATTCACATGCATAGTTTACTAGAACAATATTCAAAACACTTCCCTGTAGACTTTCAATGCATTGTCGGAATGGATTTACCCAATGATCCATGCTTTTCTCCTCAATGAGTCAGAATCCATCTCGAATCTGCAAAACAAAATTAACCTTTCTCTTTCCATTGACATTAACAAATTTAAAATCACGTAATATCATCAATAGAATAAAAAGGTCACTTCCAACTTCACAAGATGAAAACTTAATAGCATATTGACGATGATCACAAACAAACTCAACAACTGCTAAAGAATTTTCCCAAGCATTGACAAAAATAGGAATATCATTAACTAACGACAAATCATGTAAAGATTGACTAGCATGAAAACCTAACTCAACATATGGAAAATAAAACCTAGAATGAATTTCATGCAAGTAAGAACATTGAGAACGAGAATATACCAAATGATAGTATGAATACTGAAAACGAGAATACAACGCATGTTCATAAACTAACTCAACAAATATCAAATATCCCCCATAGTTTATGACAAAGATGATTCTACCATCAAAATAGCTAAACACAAATTTACCAATGGAAGCATGTAAAACATGTTTTAATAAACTCATGAAAACACTAGATGCATTAGTTAGTCTAATAGAAATAACTATCCACCTATACAATCCACATGTTAACACAATTTCCCATTTAACACATTCTCTCATGCTAATTTGATTAGGCATTATCATCACATGATCATCATCAAATATAGATAAAACACAAGTACTATGCAATACATCAAGCATATTATCTAAGTAAAGAAAATATCAACGATACTTGTTTACCAATTTAAAATCAACGCACAAGCTCGATGTGCTATCCTCCTTTGGTATTATGGTCTCTTCAACGGCACAAGAACTCATGTCTTCATCCATGATACCCGCCTTGATCAACTCTCCAACCTGCCTCGGTGCCTCCATCGTTTCCTCAAGAACACTATAAGCTGAATGGTATGAAATTATAGCACTAGGTATATAATCCCTCACCTATATAAGAGAAACAACAGAACTAAACAAAGAAGAGTTAACCTGGTTAGTATTCAAAAGCGCCGTCTTGTACGAATGTACAATCATTGGCTGTTCAAAATACAATTCCTCTTTCAACACAGTCTCTTTATCATAGTCACATATTTCTCACTTTTCTTTTTACTCACTTTTTCTCTCAACTATTTCTTTCTCTCGTTTATTTTTAATCTCACTTTTCTCATTCTCTCTATTTTTTTCATTCTCTCTATTTTCAATCTCTTTTTTTTTGGCAAAACTAATGATTTTCCCACTGTACTTGACACGTTTTACTTAATACACCACTTAACTTTTAATTTTTCAAATTACACCATTAAACTAATTAATATTTTTAAATTGGGTCATTCCGTTACAAAAATTGGATGGACGTTAAATCTAGGAATTAAACTCTCAACATGAAAGTATTTTTTCTCTTTTTCATAGTCAATTTTCTTTACTCCGCTGTAGAAAAACTACAAAAAAGTCAATTTTCTATACTCTGATTTACTTCACCCTTAAATCTATGAATTAAACTCTAAGAAAGTCACTTTTCTATACTCTGCTTTAGGAAAACTCCTCGAAACACATCAAATCAAGATATTTGGGTAGATTAGTATGAGAAAAAGAGGAAAAATACTTTCATGTTGAGAGTTTAATTTCCAAATTTAACGTCCATCCAATTTTTGTAACGGAATGACCTAATTTAAAAATATTAATTAGTTTAATGGTGTAATTTAAAAAATTAAAAGTTTAGTGGTGTATTAAGTAAAACGTGTCAAGTACAGTGGGAAAGTCATTAGTTTTGCCCTTTTTTTCATTCTCACTTTTTTAAAATTTTTCTTTTTCACTATCAATCTCTTGATCAATTTCTTTTTGTCGCTCACTTGCTTTCTCTTGATCACAATCTTTTCGTACAATCTCGATATCTTCATGGACTTCATCATGTACATTGGAACTTAACAATTCTCCTTGGATTGCATATTCTATTCCACCATCCACCTCCCTCGGCTGATCTTGCTCCTTTTGCGTCTTAGAGAAGTTTTGTCACCGCTTCAAATAATCTTGCCACATCTCGCTAAACCATCCCATGACTTCTTCTTATTTCTCCTTGGAAAATACTAGTCCCTATACACCTTAGAAGTGTCTCTTAGCTGTCTCCACTGCAAATCTTCATGCCTATGAAACTTCTTTTCATTATCCCAAGTTGAACGCCTTGAAGGTTGCACTTTATGTATTGGAGATACATGTTCATTCCTCCTGCTAGGCTGTACTGGGGCATACCGCTTTCTTATCATAGTTTTCAACTCTTTCCATGTATCAATCGGATGCTCTCCACATTTTCTCCTTTCACGTTCAAATTGAGCCCACCATGTAGTTGCATGACCGAAAAAATCTTGAACTGCAAGTTTGAATTTTTTCTGCTCGGAATAATTATAATAGCCAAACTCTCGTTCCTTCTTTTTTTTCCCAACTCAAATAAGCTTCTGGATCCGCTCTACCTTGAAAAGATCTCTTTTGCCACTCATAATTATTTTCACAATTATATCCATACATGATTGCTGCAAAACAAAGGTTAGTAGATAAAGAAAATTTTCTTCACACACTCCCTTACGTGTTTCACTCAAACAATGTATCACACAATTATGAAATCGCTCGTGTATACACTCAATAAGGCTTTTACCCTTTAATAAGCTCACTACTCTTGCCTTTTACCTCTCAATATTCTCCCTCTTATAGGTTCTTATTGAATTCACGAAACAAATATCACAGTTTTCTATTTAATTCAATAAGAACTTATCACAAAACAAAATATAGCAAGTGTGACGTACGATAACCACCAAAATTTCACGATCACCAATTAGAATCCTCTTGAGTGAAATCCTAATATCCTTAAAAATTCACGAAACCAATCAATTGAAAATATATAATAATTCCTTCAATTTTTCCTTCTTTTTTTCACGATTTTTTTAATACATATAATCAGCAGAAAATTAAAGATAAGTAACTAGTTAGAAAACGTAGCTTTGATACCAAATGATGGACTCCACGGAACGCTTGCGTGAGGTGGTCGTTGCCCGGATCGTTTCTAGCAAAGTTGAATAGTGAATTGCTTGCAACACCTTAACTCCTCATCTATATGTAAGCGGTAATCTTGGTACAATTGCTCGCGTTCGAAAATCTGCGCTGAATGGATACCAACGACACCTTGACCCCTCATTTATATTGAAGAGATAATCTTAGTACAATCGACGATTAGTACGGTAGAAGACGCCACGCACAACTATGTATTGTTGTATGATAAGTCAAAGTGGAATCTCAAAGAAAAACTAAAAAAATTACTTAGGAATTATTCAAAGAACCAAAGTAGAGAATAATCTCACAAGAGAAAGTTTATTAATCTGAATTATATTAATTCAATGAATTAATGATTACAACACTCATGTCTATTTATACTAATAACATGAACCACAATCCTAAATGGAATCAACTAGTTTGATTAGAAATAGAAATCCTAACTAATAAACAATAAGGAAATTAAATCCTACTTATCAAACATTCTAATTACATTAGGAATCTAAGACATGCTGAAAATACCCTAATAATTAAGGAAATCCGCGTCCAAATTTGAATCAGAAAAGTAGTTGGAATCCATTAATCCGTGGAGAACAAAATCAGCTAGTTATCTACTTGGAAATTGTGTGGCCCACATGATATAGGAAGCTAATATGTTAAGTCCTGAATATGCTAGAAAACCCGTGTGATTGGCTGATTAGAATTAGAATGTCCGTTGCCCGCATGCAAATTTGCTAGAATGTAAATTGCCACATGAATTGATTAAAATTGGCCTTAAATTGGACTCCATTTTAAGCATCTTTGAATAAACATCAGCCCAAATATTTAAAATTGCTTGATAAATCCCTAGGACTTGAGTTGAGTTATTAAGGTTTGATGTGAGCCTGATCAGGATTGTATCAAATGCACACCAAGCTTGGCAAGATGGTATGTGCTTTCAACACCTTGGAGAAGGAATTTGCAGATTACAAGGCTTTGGGTCCTTCTTGACTGAGGCGCTCAAATAGCAAGTATGCAAAGAATACCGAAAGTCCCCTGAGCTCTCGAAGGAAGTCATTCAACAATTTGGTGACGGATATCAGAGTGCTCGGGATAAAGATAAAGAAAGAATGCTTGTTGTCGGTCTTGATCCTTCCATCCTAGATTCCTCCGATGATGAAACTGAAGGCTAGGGCGATCTCCTTTTAGTTATACCAAAAGTTTTGTAACATATAATCAACTCCTCAATGTACAAACATCCAATATCAATGAATATTTTTTGAGCAAAATTGAAATTTTATTTCATTAAGTACTTAGAAAGAATTATAGAGTCATAAAAGAAACTACTTAACATGCACTACTGATAATACTTCCTAAGTCTCCCAACATGCTAAGTGTTTTTGACTTCTATTCCATCCGTTGCCCGAAGCCGGTAAGTACCTAGCTTCGGCACCTTAATAACTTCATATGGTCCCTTCTAGTTGGGCATTAACTTTCCGAGGTTCTGGGGCGTCGACGCCTCCACCTCTCGGAGGACTAGATCTCCAACTTTAAATCTTCTCAACTTTACACCCTTATTATAATGCCTGGCTGTTCTTCTTTGGTAGACTGCTATCCTTACCAAGGCTAACTCCCGAACCTCCTCTATAAAATCAAGATTGAGGTGAAGGCCTTCATCATTATATAATTCCTTATATTGGCTGACCTAAAGAGAAGGAGACCCGATCTCAACTAGGATAAGAGCATCAGTCCCGTAGGTTAATTGGACGACGAATCGTCTGTCGTTGTCCGAGGATTGGTCCGATATGCCTATAGAATACTAAGCAACTCCTCGGGCTATCTTCCCTTAGCTTCATCTAACCTCCTTTTAATTCCATTGAGTAGAGTCCGATTAGTGACTTCTACTTAACCATTGGATTGAGGATGAGCAACCAAAGTCCTTCGATGCTACATGCCCAAATCCTTCAGGAACTCTTCAAACTTCGATCCCACAAATTGTCTACCGTTGTCTGACACTAACACTATAGGGATACCGAAGCGAAAGACCACGAACTCCTTAAGAAACTTAAGACATTCCTGCTCCGTGATCATCCAAAGTGGTTTGGCCTCCACCCATTTAGTCATGTAGTCTATCGCCACAATCACAAAACTAACATGCCCTTTCGCCTTTGGCAATGCTCCCAAGATATCAATCCCCTAGATCGCGAACGGAATCAGGGACAAAACCGAGTATAACTCTTCGAGCGGCTGATGGGGAATAGGACTGTTCAACTGACATTTGGACACTTTTGAACATACTCTTTAGCTTCTTGAAAAATAGTAGGCCAATAGTAACCCTGTTGAAGCACCTTGTACGCCAATGCCTTAGCTCCCATGTGATTCCCATAAATTTCTTCGTGAACTTCCTGAAGTACGTACTCTGCTTCAGATGGAACCAGACACTTTAGCAAAGGCAAAGAATATGCACGCCGATATAAGTCACCATCAATCAGTATGAAGTTCGAACTCCTGTACTTTATCTTCATCGCTAATATCCGATCCGAAGGTAACTCGCCATTGGCAAGATAACTTATATAAGGTGTCAGCCAACAGCCCGAGCGTTCCACCACCATCATATCTGTCCTTTGAATGCTCGGAGATTCTAGAACCTCCAAATACACCGATCCACCAAAAGAACTCGTACCCGTGGTAGCTAACTTGGACAAGGTATTGGCAATAGTATTATCGGACTGATCCACTACTTGAAAAGCAAACGAACTGAAGTAAAGTAGCCAATCCTTGACCTCAGCCAGATACTTAGTTATCCTAGCCCCCGGGCCTTATACTCCTCTGATATCTGTTTAACCACCAATTGAGAGTCGCTAAAAATGATCAACCTCTGCACTTCCAAACTCTTTGCCAAACGCAACCCAACCAAAATTGCCTCATACTCAGCCTCATTATTTGTTGCCTTGAACCCAAAGCGAATGACCTGCTGCACCTTGAACCCTTCTGGACTCGTCAGAATTACCCCCACTCCGCTGATATCCGAAGTCGATGAGTCATCCACATACATCGTCCACGAAGTCCAAACTGGATGAACATTTGAAACTGAACCCACCACCTCAAGTTGATCAACCGAGTCAGGTTCAGAAAATGAACACTCCACCACGAAGTCGGGCAAACCTTGACTTTTAATTGCTGTCTGAGGATGATATTCCAGTACAAACTACGTCAACTCCATAGCCCAAGCTGCAAGTCATCCTGATATGTCTGGCTTGTTCAATATCGTCTTCAGAGGTTGATCGGTGATACAACTATCAATTCTTCCCTGAAAGTAATGTCAAAGCTTCCGACTGACTATTATCAAAGCATAGGCGAACTTTTCCAAATTCGGATACCTAATTTCAGCATCCCAAAGAGCATGGTAAACATAGTAAACTGAATATTGTTTTCCTCCTGTCTCCCGAACCAACACCGCTCTGACTGCCAGTGAACTTGTTTCTAAGTACAAATATAAAGGTTCCAAAGGGACTTCATTAATAGAGGCGCCGAAGATAATTATTTTTTGATTCCCTAAAAAGCGTCATCACACTCCGAAGTCCACTAAAATGTCTTCTCGTTCTTCAGCCCCTTCAGTGTATCAAAGAACGACAAACACCTTTCTGCCAACTTGGACATAAACCTCCTCAACGCCGCAATTTGACCCATCAATCGTTGTACATCCTTGAACGTTTGAGGAGACTTCATGTCCAGAATAACCTTGATATTTTCTGAATTCGCCTCAATACCCCTTTTGCTTACCAGATAACCAAGGAATTTACCCGAACCGAGGCCAAAAATGCACTTTGTCGGATTTAGCTAATGTTGTAATGCCTTATAGTTTAGAAATAGTCCTCCAGATCATCCAAATGTTCCCAAACAGATATGCTCTTGACAATCATGTCATCCACATATACCTCCATGCTTTGGCCCAACTACTTCCGAAACACGTAGTTCATTATTCTCTGGTATGTCGCCCCGACATTCAACAATCCAAAGGTCATCTTCTTGTAAGCATAGATCGCCCAATGTGTTATAAAAGTCATCTTTGGGATGTCCTCTTTATGCATCGAAATCTAATTACATCCCGAAAAGGCATCCATAAAGCTCAACAAAGCATACCCCGAAGTGGCATCAATCAATTGGTCGATGTGCGGGAACGGGTAGAAATCCTTCGAACACTCCTTGTTTAAATTTGTGTAATCAATGCAGATCATCCACTTCCTGTTCTGTTTCTGAACCAACACCACGTTAGCCAACCATTCGGGGTAATCAATCTTAAATATAAAGTCGGCCGCTAGCAACTTGGCCACTTTATCATCGTTATATTCTGCCGCTCCGGGGCAAAGATCCTCCTCTTCTAGTGGATTGGTTTCCTGGCAAGGTTTACATTCAGTCTATGCATAGTAACTTCCTTATCAATCCTGGGCATGTCGCTAGGTTCCCAAGCGAAGATGTCTGCATATACCCGAAGTAACTCGATCAGTCCTGTCCAAAAAGGCTCCTGTAAACCTGATCCAATATTTATCGTTTTATCCTTCTTTCCCGGGATCAACTCAATATCTTCAGTCTCTTCGGCTGGCAGAGCGAGGGGTTCCGTGCTTCCTTCGGTAAACGGTTCCACCTCGATTGCCATTATCAGCCTTTGCTTACACCTCCCGACCCCAGATGATATCAGCGAGTTCTTATAGCACTTCCGAGCCATATCCAGATCTCCCTTAACTTCGTCGACTCCGTACGGGGTAGGGAACTTTAATTTAAAGTGAGTAATAGAGGTCACCACTTGTAACACTGTCAACGTCAGTCGTCCTAGAATTACATTATAAGTTGAGTCCACGTGCACGACGAAAAACCTAACATTGATTTCCACCTATCGAGGAGCCATCTCGAAGATGACTGGAAACTCAATAGTTCCTACTACCCGAACCGAATCGTTGTTGAATCCGTACAGCAGAGGCTCCTGCCTGACCTCCATCTTTTTCCCTTCCAAATCAAGTCTTTGATAAGCATGGGCATATGATATGTCGATAGAAGAGCCACTGTCAATCATGATCTGCCTCATGTCCATCGATCCGACCTGGGCAATAATAGCCAAAGCTTCTTTATATGGTTCGATAGGTTCCGATGGGTAGTCCTCATCAGTGAAAGATATTACCGTACCAAGGTACAGTCGTTCCCTCCTGGCAGGTTGCTCTGACACTGTCAAAACTGAATCCAACACCCCACGCCTTTTCTTTCTAACTACCTTCCCAATTGAAGCCCCTGTTATCACGTCCACCATGTGCTGAACCGTTGCTGCCTGTTCGATTCGTGGTTGAGGGGTCTGTTCGGTATTATTGTTATTCGTTGTCCTTCCCGAAGCCTCTCACCCAATAATATATTGAACCAACTCCCCACTCTGTATATTCTTCTCAATCAGATTCTTCAAATTCCTACACATTTCAGTGGAATGTCCAGCAGTCTACTGGTAATTGCAATATTTACTTTGATTTCCCGGCTCCGGGCGAGTGTTGTTTGGATAAGATTCAAAGTACAATTTATCCCTCATATGTTCCAGTATCATTGCCCGATCCGTGTTAAGGCGGGTATACACTTTGTTAACTCTTCGGTTCGGGAAGGGCGGGCGTCCTCCTCCCGAACCCCCATTAAAACTCTTATTGGGCTGATTGTCTGTCTTATTATTATTGTCTGACCTGGGATAGTTATTCCTATCCCGATCTTTTGGTTTCTCCATCGTATTCGGCTTTAGACTACTCAATGAATTTTTTGGCTCTGTCATAGGCTTCAGCCAAGTCCTTCGGGGTATCAAACATCATGTCCTTTACTAGCTTCTTTAATTTTACCACATCTAGCCCCGTAGTGAAGTATCCGGGCTTGGGGACCATTTAAATCTGACACTGTTCCAACTGCCTCACGAAACCGTTTCACGTACTAGCCCAACGTTTTGTTTGAGTATTGCCTTATCTACATCAAAGAAGCTGTCGGCTTTCCCCTCCTTTTGTTACTCCTGAACCGGCTATGAAACTTGTCACAGAGCTCCTTCCACAATGATATTGAGTTCGGGGCTAAAGACGTCATCCACTGCTGAACCTCCTTCCTCAAAGTCGTGATGAACATCTGACACTTGGCGGCGTCAGAGTAGTCATAATACTTCATCAGCCGGTCATACGCCTGGCTATGATTATACGGGTCTCCGATTCCATTATAACTCTCCATGTGTGGAACCTTTTTATTAGGATCGGCCCGAACCCGATCAATCTCTAGAGAAAACGGTGATGTTGAATCAATTGAAGCCTCCTCCTGATTGACTGTTGCGAGCATCTTCTCCAGTTGTGCAACCCTTCAAGCTAATGCCTCGGGATCTTCCCTTCGAGGGGATGACTCTTTCCTATCCCAACCATGATCTGGAGAGGCCCACCTTCTCCATTCAGATCTTCTTCTATTTTCATTACTTGCTTTTCGAGAGCGGCTTCGACGCTTGCTCCTTTCACGAGATCGGCTCCGTCGCCTGATCTTCTCCTAAGAGCGGCTCCTATGCCTGCTCCTATTATGTCAAGAGTCGTCCGAACGATGTGTCCTGGATCAGTCCCCTGTTGATACTTCCCGATGCCAGTGATGACTGGAGGAAACTTCTTCTTCGTCTAACAGTGACGCCATCTGCTTGTCCAATTCTATCTGCTGAAGATGTAGGGCCTCTATGATGTCTTTGTCCTGTTGCATCTTTTTGGCTAAGATTGTTTCCCTTTTGTCCTGACCATGATCTGGCTTAGAGTTCTGGTCTTCGGCACGACTATTTTGGTCTGCCGTCCTCTGCGCTGTTGAAAATAATTTCTTTGGACAATTACTGTTTGAGGATCGGTTAGTCCCACCGAAAGACTATGGGGTCCCAGCCTATCTGACATGTGAAAGTAGTATGCACACAAGCTAATCATATTTGATATGATGTAGCATATACTTTGTAATCTTATTCATTTATTAATAAAAGAATTCTTTATTAAAGGGATTTTATTTTATCTACATGCTGCTGTTATATTAAATGTGATAAACCCTTAGTTTAAGCAATGCTTTTAGAATCATAATGATGATCATGCTAATGAGATCTAAATTGTTAGATAGCTTAAAACTAAAATAATTCCTAATCGTTGGATTACTAAAAAGGGGATTAGTAAATCCGGATAGATCGGTACATACTTTGCTCGCTCTTAAGTAGAGGATGATTGATCTCATAATCATTTGTGTGGAGACACTAAAGCAAGTATATAGGTGCTTATTAGAGAATAAGTTCACTGAATGTGGCTCGCTAAAGGAATACCTAATGGAGTTTTACTTGGCTGTCAATAGGAATTCCTCTAGTGATAGTAGTACAAGTGATCTTTGGACTTGAGATTATCATAGTATCTTGTGCATGATGAGTTATGCTTTGACATATTCCTTAATATCTTTAGGGTATAACATATGGTATGCTTGGGTATAATAAGTTATACATGGAGATAGGTGAATGATCAACCGAGAATCTACCGCTTCTAGTAAAATGAGAGAATGTCCTATGTGATTCGATAAATGACAATTCAGTAGTCCTTGGCCAAGACAGAATGAAATTAGAAAGTTGTTTCTAATTTGCATTATTTAGAATTGTGCATTTAAGAATCGAAATACATATAATTAAATAAAATAAGACTTGACAGTAATTATATGCTTATATTTAATTGGGACATTGTATGGTAGAATGATTGAATTGTAAGGTAACTATTCACTAAAAGGTTCTTTTGTGATTAATGTTGAAATCTATATTATCTAGAAAGTCGTTGATCGCTAAGGGGGTTTACACTTATTATAGAATAAATATTATTTAATTAAATAAATTAAATAGTTTAATTTATTTATTTAAATAAGATTAGAATTGTTCTAATAAATTTATTCATAACCGGTTTAATATGTAGAACCTAAAAGGTCACACCACAAAAGAAAAATATTTATTTAAGAAGTAAATGGCATAATTGTAATAATAAGTTAAGTGTATTTAATTTAAACTATGGTGATAGAATAAATTAAATAACTTAATATTTATTATTTAGTATTTTGGAAATACTAAATTATAAATTAATAAGAGGAGTCTTATTATTATTATTATTACTATTATTATTATTTAATTTCTAAATGGGTTAAGAATTAATTAATAGGAGTATTCTCATAATTAATAAAACCTTAATCCTAAGTAGTTTAGGAGGGTTGCCTACATCTATAAATAAGAGAAGTCTTATTATGATTTAGGGTTGCACACTCTTCCATAAGTATTGGGAGAATACTCATAATTCTATAGAGATAGAAACTAGGGTTTGCCATCACCCATCTTCTTGTGTAAATATTATTCCTTGGTGGATCACCTCTAGAGGCCAAACATTTGGGTGGTTTGCGTTGATCAAAAGAAAGAATCTTCATGAAGGATTTTGGAGTAGAACTTGTACCTGAGGAAGCTAGTTTCTACAAGGGTATAATTCTAATTCTCTATCTTCCTTTGTTAATTAATAATTGCACATAAAGATCGATTCTAGTTATGGTTTGTAAATTTTAAATTCTGCTTTATCACGCTTTCGTTCATTTGTATAATCTGATTGCATGCTCATGGATATTACAAACCTAACAAGATGTTCTTGGAAGGCCCCAGCTTATCTTTGACCGAGCCTCTAGGTTGAGAAAGACTGACCATAGATTTATCATGTGCTGACACCGTTTTCCCTTTGCTTGACGCCATTACTTCTGATCAAACTACTAAGTGATTGAAAATTGACTAGCACTAAACGGCCCTCCTTCTAGCGCCAATGTTAACGCCGAGATTCCGCTGCATGTCCAATCACCAAAAATGCTCCAAATCCTACACAGAAAAGAGAACACACTCAGAGGGCTGACGGCCTAGGCCGCCGGGGGATAGCTCCGGTGAGAATAAGTATAGGTTATTCAAGGTATTAACAATGGAGGCTTAATGCTTTAGTGCTGAAAAAGATGTATTATCTGTGAATTAGGGTCTAACCTTGTATTTATAGTGATCACACCACCAACTCCATGCATGTCCCCGTATAGAAATAGAACTCCTCATTAGGATAGATACCTTAATGGGTTTAAACTGAATCTCCTTAAAGAAAGGAAGTCGGATTATATCCTGACACTTTTCCTTAGGAGTTGGAAATTAAATATAGTTAGGAATCCTAAATTCCTTAATATTCTCCCACTGCCCAAATAAACTCCTACGTGGGGAGATTCCTCTACGTGGACTATGACCTACTAAATCATTCGGGCCCAAATAAACACACCCTAACATAATACAAAGTCAAAGATTTTAATTAGATTCAGTACATTACTATTAATATTTGATATGTTAAAATTTAAAATTGTTAATTACTCATTAGATACTTTTATTATTTATATGAATGATGTTCAAAATTTTCACTTTTTATAATTTAATTTTTTTAATAGTTTTTAGTTTATATTTTTATTATTTAATATTCTAAAATTAGAAATTTAAAAAAAAAAGGGAAGCTTGGGCTTGAGCTTAGACCGGCCTTGGCCCGGTTAGCAAGCCTTAAACAGGTGTCCTTTATGCTGAAAATATGGCTTGGTCGGTTGACATAGGGCCTGGGCCTGGTTTAACCTAGTCAGGCCAGGCTAAGCCTTATAGTTTGTTTGTCCATATATATATATATATTACTTTCTCTCTCCTTTTAATGCGTTGCTTTTTAAAAAATGACAAGTGTATATCTTTTTAAATCTAGAAAAAAGATCTCCTTAAATCTAAGTTCAAAATTTTGGATGTTAAAGTTTATGTTAGAGAGAAAAGAGAAATATTTTGAGTTACCCCATTTTATTTCACTATTAAAATTGCTTAAGAAATGCTACTTCCGTCCTAAAAAATATAAATTTGTTGTTACATTTTTTTCTCCAAGTATTAGGTCTGTAGAGTAAATACATTAACATTTTTTTTCTAAAAAAAGTAGTTAAACTAAAAACAAAATTAGTCTTCAAAACTTTATATTAAGAAAATGAGAGTTGGGATAACTAAAAAGCTAGTCTGATTTTCGTATTATTGAAGAGAAAGTTTGTTTCTAGCATTTAAGAATTTACATGAGTGGTCATGATTAAAAGAAAAAAGAATGGAGAGTAGAAAGCTCAAGTGAAATGAGAGGAGAGTGTTTATATTTTAAAATTCACATTTGTAACGCCCCCAAAATCGGGACTAACTTAATCCGAAATCAGGACTATTCTTAATCCCGACCTTGTGCGTTAATATTGTCTTGTTCTAGCTTTAATACATTATTCAATGTTAAAATAGCTAAAAATACGGAATAATTTAAAACTTTTTATATCTCTCTTCCTATTCCCTGAATCGCAACCTTTACGATTATATATCGAAGTAGATATGAGTATATACAACTCAATTTTAGACTTGAATTCTTTATTATATAGTATTATCACTATATTGATTAACTCTATACCATCCAAAACAATGGTATTGAAGCAAACATTCTTTTGTATATTGAATATTTCAAATTGTCAATTACCTCGTATATCGTACACCATTTTCATGATACAATAAAAAAATTTCAACTAAAAAGCAGTATTCTTTTATGCGTCTTCTAGACATTATCATCTTGAAAAGGTGATTCTCTTCTCATATATATATATATATATATATATATATATATATCTTTAAGACTTGTTGGGCATTCTTATGCTCATTCTTGCAATTATCTTAAAACAATTACAACTAAGGAAGAATTACCAGACGATTCTGGCGGTACAAAGAAAGTTAAAGATGTAGAAGTCATTTTAACTATGCTAGATTAACATTATTGGCAATGTCTAGAAAGTTCTGACGAGGAAAGGGGTTAGGTCATTTAATTGTGCGCCGTTTTAACGGAAATCCCCCTCTTTCCTGGGAACTGCCTGGTTGCTAATACTGTAAGTCTCGGATAGATAAATGGAGATTTGTTGTTAAGTCTTTTAGGACTTATTTGTAATAAGAACAAGTTATCTAGGAATGTTGTAACAATGAACAAATGATATTATAATATTATCACTTTTCTGCATTATACTCTGATTATTAGAAGTCAAGATTTCTATAGTATTATGTAAAGGTTATACACGTGAGCACGAAGTCCGACCTGGTTAAAAGAAGCTAGTAGGTAGATTTTCGGGGCTTCACATTATGGTATCAGAGCCATAGGTTATAATCCTTAGGTAGAAGTACCTTAGGTTATAATCTTGAAAGAGAAAAATAGAGATAAGACAAATAAACTCGAAATGAGTTTTAAGAATAAACGAAAAAATTCGAGGAAGAATCTCGATGCGTAATCAAGAGTTAACTAACTTCGACAATAAAGATGAACAACCCTAGAAGTTTGAGGTATTGTTAAACAAGTGAACTAGACACTAGTGCTGTGTCATAAGAAAGTAGACACCAAGGGTGTCAATACAAACGCAAATGGTCGTTTAAGATGTAATAAGAAATCCAGAAAGCTTTGGGAGTAAGAAGAGAGACCTCAAGAGAAGGGTCAGGGGATAAAGAATGAAGAAGATGATAAACATAAACCCGAATGAGGGTTAAGTGTTATAAAAAAAGAATTTAAGAAATTTATAAAGAAGGAATTAAAACATGTATGGGAAGATTCAAAGAATAAACTCGCAGAGTTATAAGAATAAGAAGTTAAGTATAATTATGGTACAATCGTACTCTTTAATGGTTGATATATGGTATCTGGGCTAAACGATTCTTTCAGAGAGCGGAGGTATATACGAATTAGTAACCGATCTAACTCACTGTGAAAACAGTGTAGACGAGACGGAAACTAGTTTGTTGGTTGTTTGTGGGAAACCACTCAGCTTACTATATTGAACACTGTTAGAGACTCGATGTGTACCTAGTATAGAGTTTAATTGATGATAAATTCAGAGAATTCATATGAAACAAGTTATGATAAAATGATTAGGTTCAAAGAAGAACCTAAAGAGCTAAAAGATCAGGGAACACCTGAGTTGAAAAATCATAAGACAACGTGATTGAAGAGAAAGAAAGAAGATCGTAAAAACAAAACGATCATAAAGAAAGAATCGTAATGTAAGACGATTGTATGAAAGGATCATAATGTGATCTAAATAAGTCATGAAATGACAGATTATTAATCGAATGATTAAAAATTTATAGCCGAATGCTGCTCAGGAAAAGTACTATGAAATAGTACAAAGAATAACTCAGAAAGAGTTATAAATGATGGAATACGAATTAAAGAAAAAAGAAAATTCATATTAAGTAAAGAATAAGATGAGATTAGATAAGATTGAGTGGGATTTCAATTGGGGACTCATATGATAGCTGAGTTGTACAAGCCATTGTATGGGCAGAGGTTTTGTGCTTGGTTTAACGACCACTTAGTTTATCATATTGATAATCGTTGAAATATTGGTGTCACGTTATCGGTATATATATGGTGAGAAGGTGATTCTTTTCTCATATGTATATTTGATAATTAGATAATAAGATTAGGTGCGAGTTCTTAAAACTCATGCTTATGGTAAGTTTGTGACTCATAATCATATGATGTGTTTTGAGCCCCTAAGCGTATGGACAGTCCCTGATTGGTTCTTGGACTACGTATTGCTAGGACAAGTTCTTAAACTCATATGTTTATAGAAAGTTCTTGAACACATAGGGTATAAGGAAAGTTGAAGCTGACGAAGGAAGAAATGGATATTCTCAAATCTTCTAGCTATGCTAGATTTCGAAGTTTATTGAAATCGTGCTGGTGGTTGCACTATTATGTTTTTTTTGAAAAATATATTGGGTTAAATCATTGAACCAATAGGTTTTAAAAAGTTCGGTTGTTTCTTATGTCTATGCTAATTGTTTCGGCTAGACAAAGTTGAAAATATCAAAATGTATTTTAAATGATGGAGTCATCAATGCAGTCTAACCTAGTGTTGGATGTGATCTAAGGATCGTCAGCCCATTATGGTATGATATAGCATGATAAAGTCATAAAATGACGGCATCCTCAACGTCCTGTTAAAATATTGCGGTACTATGCGTTATAAAAAGGTTTTTCAGTGTTTTGGTAAAGAAAGAAGTGTCAAATGCCATTTGAATCGGCTAGACACAGATTCAGATATCGCTTATAATAAGCCTCTGAGGTATTATTGTTGAACAGATAGAGTTGTCCAACTAACTCGTTTTGGTTTGGATTCCGGAATTCGTATGAAAATCCCTGATTTGGGAAAGTTTTTAGCACCAGATGGTGGCACAAATGAACGTATATCGTTCAATTGGCACCGAATGACGGCCACACAGATAGTGTTGATCAACACGGAACACCCCTGAATTGGGAAATTCTGATTGTGCGATATAGCGGCAAAGATAACAGATATCAACACAGGGCATAAATAGGCTGATCACCTATGTGCCCGTAAGACAGACGGTTCACAGATAAATTTCTGTTAAGAACCTTTTCAGAAACATGAAAAAGAATGTTGTGGTCTTTATGACCCTTTGTATGATACAGAAAGCTCTTTCTAAGCGAATCTCTGAAATTCCTTAGTTATTCATATTGCTTCACAATTATTGATCAATTGTGGAGAATTTCAATGCTGGTAATTGAGTTTAGAATGGATGATGTTCCCTAGAAAAGAAGTAGTCGTGAAATGCGACAAGTTTAAATATATTCTTGAGAACGAATGGCGTAAAGAAAGAAGAGGAAAGATGTACGAAACGTACGATGAATTCGGAAAGATCTTTAGAAGAGAAAGTTGGTCCTAGGACTCGATGAGTGAATTCGATAAATCGAATGAATAAAGACTAGTAAATTGAAATTTCGGGGACGAAATTTTTAGAAGAAAGGGGTAAATATGATATCCCGAAAGTTTACGAGATTAGTAAATCACGAGTGGATTGCATTAATCCTTAGAAAAGGATGTTGATGGGTTAAAAGGTGGTAATACACGGGGTGTATCGAATTAATATAGGTTATGTAATAAAACCTATAGAGAGTTGTTGAGGAACTGTATGAACTAGGTAATATAATGCCTATGTTAAACGACGCGTTGAGATTATTCAACGGTAGAGAATTTTGAAAGAAGGTAGATCTGAACCGGGTAAGCAAGATTCAGTGTTGTGATTCCAAGGACGGAACCCTTATAAGAGGAGAAGAATGTGACGATCCGAGTTTTCGAAAAAATATTTAAATAAGAATTAAATAAATAAATTCTTATTTGGTAATATGTTATGTGATATTATATAGCATATGTGATTATATGCTATACAATAAGTGAATTGTGTGAATAATAAATATATTATTATTATATATTTATTATCTAAATTGAAAGAACAATTTATAAAAGGTAATGAGATATGTGAAATTTTTATGAAAGAAATTATTATAAGTTTATTAAAATAATTTATAGTATTAAATTATTTTAATATAGTAAATTGGCGGTATTAAATATATTTAATGACTTCCATTTTATTTGATAGAATTTTGTAACTTTTATTTTGGGAAGAATGAGAAAATTAAAATTTGTTATACAATATAGATTGTATAATTTAAATAAGTTTTATGGGAATAATGTATAATGTGTAAATTGAATGGTATAGAAATAAATCGTTAAAAACATTTTATGGAAGGAAGGAGATGATTAAGTTTAATTATATAAATTAATTGTATACATTAAACAAGTGTAATAAAATAATTAATTGCATATTAATTATTTTAATATAGATGGTCCGTTACATTAAATGTGTTAATTATTTAATGTATTATTTTCATTTTTATTGGAAGAAATAGATATCAATAATACATTAATTATTATGTGTATTATAGATATAATGTATGTAAGTATGGAATATATATATATATATATATGTGTGTGTGTGTGTGTGTGTATATATATATATGTGTGTGTGTGTATATATATATGTATATACTATGTACTGATGTATAAATGTCATGTAATATAATGTGTATGTAATATATATTAAATTGTCCTTCTGGGAATTAAGAGTAAAGCACATGAGTGCTGAGTCATGGTCCTTTGCGTGAGGTGTTAATCATTTGGGGGCATTACAGGAACACTAAGCATCAATTGCATTAATAAAGAAGGAAGTTGTTGGTAAGCATAATCAATTCCCCTGCTCTTCATTCTTCTCCGTTCCAGACAAGTTCCTTTCTTCTATCTCCATATTTCCATATTGCCAAAATATAGGAGTTTATCAAATTCTTATCAAAGACATCACCAAATTCTCCAAGAATTGAACCTATTAACTAAATTGGAAGAAAAATCAAGGCAAGAGCAATTATTCAATCTATTTCAAATATCAAGCAAAAGGGTAATTCTACTCCTTGCTAAATTTATAGAATTTAGGTAAACTTTGGTGTTGTTATTATGTTATTTTTGCTATGAATTGTTGTTGTAGGAGTATGAATTGATTTAAGAATCACGAAGGATTCGAAGGATGGAGTATAACTGGGAATATATGTTATGATTAAATTCATGAATATGATGGGTTTATTGAACATGCACTTAACATGTTTGATAAAAATCCCCAATGAGATTGTATTATTAACTAGATGGTTGTGGTTGATAATCTATATAATTTTATTGTGTATATTTGAGTTAGGGATTAACTCAAAATTATATGGGTGAGTAAAACATAACTTCAGTGACACAAGTTTGAGAGCAGATTATGGATTACTTATTAATCTAAGGAAGATAATAAATAGCTAAAGTCTTGGGGCAAGAGTGGCATGAAAAACTCAGAGGAAACTTCTGATGTCTGAAAAAGCGAATAATAAGAAGGAGCCTTCATGCTTGTTATACTCAATAATTTTCAGAGAAGTCTCTGCTATGTTCGAAGATAAGTGTTTCTAATCTTCTTAAATACTATGCGATTAATACATGTGTTTGTCTACATTAATTTCTATTTGAAATTGTTTGTTAATCTACTGAAATTGCATGATTCATTGAGGATTCTGAGTTTAAACTCAGAATGTATTCGTTACCTTGGTTCAATACATAACATGTTTATAAAATTAATCAAGGAAATAAAGCAACTTTTGTGCTCTGAAAGGCTATTGATGAAGTCATAGTGACCAATTTACTTATTTTATGAAAATAGTCTAAGACCCAGCCACCTATGTGCGTACTTGGCAAAAACAAAGGTGTCTAATTGAGAATATTGTGGGATCTTCTGACATGAACTAAATGTGGTTAGACTGTTGTGCTCACGTGTAATGAGCTGAACTTTTGTTCAAGATTGTTCAGTCAATCTTTTTGTAAACCACTACTACCTGATTTCAAAAACTATACCACGCCTAAACTGCCCTGCCGCAGAAGTTTCAAGAATAGTTTGTTTAGACAAGGGAGTTTGAGGCATTATATATATATTTCATAACTTGAAATGTTAAATATATTTAGGTTTACTTCAACCTAAATATACAGTAATGGAACCAATTTGGAGGTTAATTAAAGAATTAACAAACTAATAAATATAATAAAATCTTAAGAAATTAAGATTATGAAAGTATGAAACTATTATCCAAGTTTCTAATTTTGACTTGTAGACATGTTTACATATCGGATGTACGAATCTATGTATAGTAAGAAATTAAGTTTTGAAATAAAGTGTTGGATATATTATGTGTTAAATGTACGCATGAGCCTTCTAAGATGTAATACATGAAACACAAGGTGTCTAGCATGTCCGAACATAGAATGACTATATCAAGCGAAGATTTGGATAAAAAGTTTCTAAATGAAACCAATAAACAAGATAAAGGCAAGGCATACTAAAACTAGTTTTACATTGAGTATGTGAATTTAGTATGTTACACTGATGTGTGTATGTACATATACTTAATCTGTGTAGGATTTGTGAAGCACAGGTAGCTATAAGCTGTAATCAACTCGCAAGGCAAGTCTACTTATTTGTTGAAATGCACTCCGTGCAATAACGTGTCTTATTTATGAAGTTTATTGTTATGCAAGTATTGTTTCTGTTGCACCACGTGCATTAACATGCTTGTTATCTGTTATGCGCAACGTGATAGCGATTGTTGAATTTCAATTGAAAACCATGTTAGTATCTGAGTTGAACAACTCTCTTGTATGGGCAGGAGTTTAAGATGTGTTAGGAAACCAATCTAACTCACTGAGGTAACATTTGTCGCAGTGTAGAGGTATCGTAGAAGCGATATACACTGTTGATATAATTGTAGCAGTGTTGATGAGACAGGGAACTAATTCATTAGTTCGTAGGTGGGGAACCACTCAGTTCACTATATTGATAATCATTAAAATCTTGTATCAGCTTATTCTGTATATATATATATATATATATATATATATATATATATATATCTTGAAAAGGCGATTCTCTTCTCATATATATATATCTGTTAGACTTGTTGGGCATTCTTATGCTCATTCTTGCAATTATTTTAAAACAATTACAGCTAAGGAAGAATTACCAGACGATTCTGGCGGTACAAAGAAAGTTAAAGATGTAGAAGTCATTTTAACTATGCTAGATTAACATTATTGGCAATGTCTAGAAAGTTCTGACGAGGAAATGGGTTAGGTCATTTAATTGCGCGCCGTTTTAACGGAAAGCTCTCTCTTTCCTGGGAACTGCCTAGTTGCTAATATTACAAGTCTCGGATAGATAAATGGAGATTTGTTGTTAAGTCTTTTAGGACTTATTTGTAATAAGAACAAGTTATCTGGGAATGTTGTAACAATGAACAAATGATATTATAATATTATCACTTTTCCGCATTATACTCTGATTATTAGAAGTCAAGATTTTTATAGCATTATATAAAGGTTGTACACGTGAGCACGAAGTCCGACCTGGCTAAAAGAAGCTAGCAGGTGGATTTTCGTGGCTTCACAACATTAGTACCCAAAAAAATTCACACTTGTGAAAAAAGGAGGAGAAAGGATATTAGATTATATATATATATATATATATATATATATGGAGAATGATTCATATCTAAAATTGGATAGGAGCTCATAACCTTCTAACCCATCTCTGACCGTTTAAAAGAGGATCAAATGACCTAAGATTAACAAATAATTTTACAATCCGCATAATAGTTATGCGGACTCTCTCTCTCTCTCTCTTATATCTCGTCTGCGCTATAGTTGTGTAGATGATATGTTTACCATTTGGTGGGATTTTTGGTCTTCCGAATAATTGTTGTGTGAATTTTTTGGACGTCCGCATAAATGCAGATTGTGCAAATTTTGGTCTACTGTCTGCATAACAGTTTTGGATCGTCCTAATAATTATTTTGCAGATTGGGCTTATCTTGACCTTTTGTTTATGATTTGAACGGTCCAAGATGGGTTGGAAGGCTATATATAGCCTCTCATCTAACTTTGGACCTGGACTAATCCTATATATATATATATATATATATATATATATATATATATATATATATATATTGTTATGTCCAAAGGCACAAAAAGATTTAGAAGGAATGTTAAATAGTTCCTTTAAAAATTTCCTTTTAAAGTTTACCAAACAATTAATTAAGTCAAAATAAGTTTGTGCAACAAAATAAGTATTGTGAAAACCCCTTAAAAATAAACAAAAATCTTGGCTAAGAGTTTAGTGCAAAACATAGAGATTTTAAATGAGAGAAAGTAAAATGGACGAATAGATTTTTAAAAGGTTTGGTGCACAAAAGCCTCCAAGTCCTCCCTTCTACTCCGAGAATAAGGATGATCCACTAAGGATGAGGTTGGTTATAAAAACGAAGTTCACTAAAAATTATTACAACAAAGATTCACTAAGAATCTATAAGTCACTAAGACTTAATACAATTTTATCACTAAGGTCAATTCTAAACATTGAGATGAATATCTATTTGAGGAGTTACTTAGTTGGCAATGAAACCTCAGATGAATGAGTTAACAGCAAAAAGCTTTTTCTTAGATCATAGAGTAGAGCGTTTGGAGCTTGTTCTTTATGAGCGTTGAAATCAATTGATCAGTAGTCTTTAATGTTGTAGTAGTAATTCTTTTATAGCCTAGTGTTAACGCCAAGATCCGTCCACTCACTCAATCACCAAAAAGCGAGTCAAATCCTCCACAGAAAATGAAAGAACACACTTAGGAGCCTGATGGCCTGGGCCGTTAGGGGATAACTCCGATATGAGAATAAGTACAGGTTGGAGACTAAGTTAACAATGGAGGCACGTTATTGCTTTAGTGAGTAAAATTAACAAAGTGTCGTTACCTGTAACTTAGGGTATAGCCGTGTATTTATAATTCACCACACCGCCTCAAAACGCTCGTCCCCGAATAGGAATAGGACTCCTTATAACAATAGTTACCATATTGAGATAGAAGTCAATATTCTCAAAAAGGGAAGTCGAAGTTAATTCGGACTGTTCCCATAAAAGTAGGAAGTTAATCAGAATCAAGACTGTAGATTCCTTAAAAATCAAGTCTCCTAACTGGAGTATACTGCCACGTGGGAAAGTTCCACCACGTAAGATGGGTCCCGCCAAATATATCGGGCTCAAAAAACCATGCCCCAACATTGCCCCCCCATTATCTTACTTTAAGGAACTTAAAATAAGAGAGTATAGAAATTAATAGGCAACAAATTGTTATCATTGAAGCCAAACGGTCATATCCATACCCCACGTGCTAAGCTGGACCCCACCACCATCATTGCCAACCGGAACTCGGGGAACGTGTGAATACGGAAGGTCTTTCATGTCAAAAACCACCTTCCCCCCAAAAAGGAACACTACTTTCACTCTCAGATCTAAAGATTTTCAAAAGAGCATCAAGTATTCTTTATTTTTGTCCCATCCATTGCCCGAAGCCGATAAGCACCAGGCTTTGGCATTTCAACAACTTCGTAAGGACCCTCCCAGTTAGGCATAAGCTTTCTTGTGTTATGGGGAGTAGACGCCTCAGCTTCCTGAAGCACTAAATCATCGACCTCAAATCCTCTTTGCTTAACTCCCCAGTTGTAGTGTCGGACAGTCATACGTTGGTAGATTGCCAACCGTATCAATGTCGAATCCCAAACCTCCTCCAACAGATCCAAATTGAGACGCATGCCTTCATCATTGTATAACTCCTTATATTGACTAACCCGAAGGGAAGGAGACCCGATTTCTACTGAGACAAGGGCATCGGTCCCATAGGCCAATCTAAAAGGTGAATCTCCTATTGTCGTCCGAGGAGTGGTTCGGTAAGCCCACAAAACACTGAGCAACTCTTCAAGCCATCTTCTCTTAGCTTCATCTAATCTCTTCTTAATCCCATTCAACAAGGTCCGATTCGTTAATTCCACCTGACAATTGGACTGACGATGCGCCACTGACGTAGTCCGATGCTGAATGTTTAGGTCTATCAAAAATTGGTCAAACTTGGACCCAACAAATTGACGCCCATTATCCGATATCAAAACCCTCTGTTAGGTTTGTATATAACGCAAGCATGCAATCAAATTACATAAATAAAGCGGAAGCGTGATAAAACGGATTTTAAAATTTTTATACAAACCATCACCATGATCTATCCTTGTGTTCAATTATAAATTAAACGAAGGAGAAAGAGGATAAGAATTATACCTTCGTAGATCAAAGCTTCCTCGGGTACAAGTTCAACTCCTAGTCCTTCTTGTTCTCCTCGAAATCCACCGATGAGATTCCTTCCTTTGATCAACGTTAGCCACCCAAGTGTTTGGCCTCTAGAGGTGATCCACCAAGGAAGAATAGGTATTCAAGAAGTTGGGTATTGGCAAAACCCTAGTTTCTATCTCTATAGAAATTGCAAGTACTCTCCACAATCTAATGCAAGAGTGTGTAACCCTAATCTATGATAAGACTCCTCTTATTTATAGATGTAGGAATAACCCTTCCCTAAACTATTTAGGATTAGAGTTTCTATTATAATTAAACTCCTTTAATTAATTATGCTCCTAATCCAATTAGGAATTCATAAGAGGGTACTTCTATTAATTAATTCTCAATCCATATTAGGAATTAAATAATAGTAATAGTAATAATAATAATAAGACTCCTCTTATTAATTTATATTTAATATTTCCAAAATATTAAATAATAAATATTAAGCTATTTAATTTATTCTATCTCCATAGATTAAATTAAATACACTTAACTTATTATTATAATTATGTCATTTACTTCTTAAATAAATATTTTTCTTTTGCGGTGTGACCCTTTAGGTTCTCCATATTAAACCGGTTGTGAATAAATTAATTAGAACAATTCTAATCTTATTTAAATAAATAAATTAAACTATTTAATTCATTTAAATAAATAATATTTATTCTACAATAAGGGTAAGCCCCCTTAGCGATCAACGACTTTCTAGATAATATAGATTTCAACATTAATCATAAAAGAACCTTTCAGTGAATAGTTACCGTACAATACAATCCTTCTACCATACAATGTCCCAATTAAATATAAGACATGGATTTACTGTCAAGTCTTATTTTATTTAATTATATGTATTTCGATTCCCAAATGCACAACTCTAAATAATGCAAATTAGAAACTCCTTTCTAATTTCATTTTTCCTTGGCCAAGGACTACTGAGTTGTCATTTATCGAATCACATAGGACATTTCACATCTTTTATTAGACGTGGTAGATTCTTTGTTGATCATTCACCTATCTCCATGCACAACTTATTATACCCAATCATACCCTTTGATATACCCTAAAGGTCTTAAGGGACATGTCAAAGTATAACTCATCATACGCAAGATACTATGATGATCTCAAGTCCAAGGATCACTTGTACTACTATCACTAGAGGAATTCTATTGACAGGCGAGTAAAACTCCATTAGGTATTCCTTAGCGAGCCACGTTCAGTGAACTTATTCTCCAATAAGCACCTACATACTTGCTTTAGTGTCTCCACACAAATGATTATGAGATCAATCATCCTCTTCCTAAGAGCAAGCAACGTATGTACTAATCTATCCGGATTCACTAATCCCCTTTTTAGTAATCCAACGATTAGGAACAATTTTAGTTTGTGAGCTATCCAGAATTTAGATCTCATTAGCATGATCACCATCATGATTCTAAAAGCATTGCTCAAAACTATGGGTTTATCACATTTAATATAACATCACAATGTAGATAAAGTAAAATGCCTTTAAGAAAATCAATTCTTTTTATTAATAAAAGAATAAGATTACAAAGCATATGCTACATCATATCAAATATGATTGGCTTGTGTGCATACTACTTTCAATCTCCCACTTGCACTAAAGCCAATCGCCAAGGTATCTAATACCCATCTTCTCTAAGTGACGATCAAACTGCTGTTGTATTAAAGCTTTAGTAAATGGATCTGCAATGTTTTCTTGAGAGTCCACACGCTCCAGGGTGACATCTCCTCTTTCAATGATCTCTCTAATCAAATGAAACCGCCGCAACACGTGTTTGGATTTCTGATGAGACCTGGGTTCCTTAGCCTGCGCAACAGCTCCGTTGTTGTCATAGAATAAAGGTACTGCTCCTCTAATGCTAGGAACCACTCCAAGTTCAGTTATGAACTTCTTCATCCAAACAACTTCCTTTGCAGCTTCACTTGCAGCTATGTACTCTGCCTCTGTCACTGAATCAGCAACTATTTACTGCTTGGAACTTTTCCAACTCACTGCGTCACCGTTTAAGGTAAACACGTACCCTGAAACGGATTTACTGTCATCTTGGTCCGTTTGAAAACTTGAGTCTGTATAGCCCTCTAGTTTCAATTCAGACCCATCGTAGAAGAGAAATACATCCTTAGTTCTTTTCAAGTACTTTAGGATGTTTTTCACTGCCTTCCAGTGCTCTTCTCTTGGATTCGACTGATATCTGCTTGTTACACTAAGTGCATGAGTGACATCTGGTCTAGTACATATCATACCGTACATGATAGATTCTATTGCGGAAGCATAAGGAATCTTACTCATACGGTCTCTCTCCTCAGGTGTCTTTGGGGCCTGTTTCTTGGAGAGATGTATTCCATGGCTCATCGGCATTAGACCTCTCTTGGAATCTTCCATGCTAAACTTCTTTAGCATCGAGTCAATGTACTTTCCTTGGGTCAAGCCCAGCATCCTTTTAGATCTATCTCTATAGATCTTTATCCCCAAAATATAGGATGCCTCACCCAAGTCCTTCATGGAGAAGTGTTTAGATAACCAAATTTTGATCGACTGTAGCATAGGAACATCATTCCCTATCAGTAATATATCATCAACATATAATACAAGGAATGAAACAGCGCTCCCACTAACCTTCTTGTACACACATGGTTCATCCTCATTTTTGATAAAATCAAACCTTTTGATTATCTCATCAAAACGGATGTTCCATCTTCGAGAAGCTTGCTTCAATCCATAAATGGATCATTGTAGCTTACAGACTTGGTTTGTTCCAACCGTTGAAACAAAACCCTCTGGCTGTATCATATATACATTCTCCTCAAGCTCTCCATTGAGGAAGGCCATTTTTACGTCCATTTGCCAGATCTCGTAGTCATAATAAGCTGTAATTGCAAGCAAAATTCGAATGGACTTGGGCATAGCTACTGGTGAGAAGGTTTCATCATAGTCAACTCCTTGTCTTTGTTTGAAACCTTTTGCAACCAGTCGGGCCTTATAGGTCTCTACCTTGCCATCTGCTCCAGTCTTTCTCTTAAAGACCTATTTACACCCAATAGGCTTAATGCCCTCAGGTGGTGAAACCAAAGTCCACACTTGGTTTTCATACATGGAGTCCATCTCGGATTTCATGGCTTCTAGCCCTTTCTCTGAGTCTTCACTACTCATAACCTCTTCGTAAGTCAATGGATCATCATCATCTATGATGCGTACCTCATCATCATTCTCTATGATGAATCCATACCTCTCAGGTATCTTCGGTACTTTTCCAGATTTACGAATAGGTAGTGGTACAGTAGGTTCTTCTACTTGGTCAGGTACCTGACTTTGATCCGTAGTATTTTGTGGTTCTTGAACTTCTTCAAGATATATCTTACTCCCACTGACCCCTTCAAGGATAAACTCTTTTTCCAAGAAGGCAGCGTGTTTCGCAACAAACACCTTTTGATCAGTAGGATGATAGAAATAATATCCTAAACTTTCTTTAGGATATCCCACAAATCTACACTTGTCCGATCTAGTCTTCAGCTTATCATGCTCAAACCTTTTGACATAAGCTGGACAACCCCAAGTCTTAACATGCTTAAGACTAGGTTTCCTCCATGTCCATATCTCATATGGGGTCTTTGGGACGGATTTGGTTGGTACCTTGTTAAGTAGGTATGCAGCCGTTTCTAGGGCATAACCCCAGAAGGATATTGGAAGGTCGGTAAAACTCATCATGGAATGAACCATGTCCAACAATATTCGATTTCTCCTTTCAGATACACCATTCAACTGTGGCATCCCTGGTGGAGTCCATTGTGAGATTATACCATTTTCTTTGAGACAATTGAGAAACTCATTGGTCAAGTATTCCCCTCCTCGATCCGATCGAAGAATCTTAATACTCTTACCAGTTTGTTTCTCTACTTCACTTCTGAATTCTTTGAACTTTTCAAACGATTCAGATTTGTATTTCATTAAATACACATATCCAAATCTAGAATGATCATCAGTGAAAGTAATAAAATAAGAATACCCTCCTCGTGCATTCGTTGTCATAGGTCCACATACGTCTGTGTGTACCAATGCTAACAACTCTGTAACTCTTTCTCCTTTTCCACTAAAAGGAGATTTAGTCATCTTACCCATGAGACAAGATTCACAAGTTGGATATGATTCGTAATCAGACAGCTCTAAAAGCCCATCTTTGTGCAACTTGGATAATCTTGTTTCATTGATATGACCGAGTCTATAGTGCCACATAAAGGTATAATTAACATCATCTCTTTTTCTTTTCTTAGTTTGTTTAATTTGAAGTATATTTTCATGCAAGTCAAGTATGTAAAGTCCATTTAGTAGGTTCCCAACACCATATAAAACATTTTTATTATAAATAGAACAACTGTTGTTCTTTATTATAATATCAAAACCATCCATATCCAATACAGAAATTGAAATAATGTTTCTAATGAGTGTCGGAACACAATAACAATTATTTAAACTAATGAACTTGCCCGAAGGCAGTGCTAAACAATAAGTACCTACAGCTAATGCAGCAACCTTTGCTCCATTTCCCACTCGTAGGACGACTTCATCCTTGTTCAGCTTTCTATTTCTTCTTAGTCCCTGCATATTATTACATATATGAGAACTACAGCCGGTATCCAATACCCAAGTAGAATTTTGACTTTCAGAAAAGTTAATTTCAATCATGAACAAACCTAGATCGGAAGTCGAAGCTTCTCCAAGCTTCTTTTGGCCCGCAAGATACTCCTTGCAGTTCCTCTTCCAGTGTCCCGGCTTATTGCAATGGTAGCAAATTCCTTTGCTATCTGGATCAGGTTTCTTTTTATCCTTTCTCTTCGCTTTGCCCTTAGCCTTCTTGTCTTTCTTCTTTTCAGAAGATACCTTGGGCCTCTTCCTTTTCTTGGAAGAATCGTCCACTAGTAAGACTTGGTTCTTGTTAGATGAGAAGTGACCTTCAGCAGTTTTCAGCATGTTAAGTAACTCAGGCAAGCTGACGTCCAACTTATTCATGTGAAAATTCACAACAAATTGTGAGAAGGTGTCCGGGAGTGACTGCAATATCAAATCTTGGCTTAACTCCCCATCCATCACGAACCCAAGCTGTCCAAGTTGTTCAATCAGATTGATCATCCTAAGGACATGAGTCTCAACAGTAGTGCCCTCGGTCATACGAGATCGGAAGAGCTCCCTAGATATCTGATATCTATCAGTCCTACTTTGCTCACCATACAACTCTTTGAGGCGCAACAATATAGTAGGAGCATCCATAGTTTCATGCTGACGCTGAAGCTCGTTACTCATGGATGCGAGCATGATGCATTGAGCCAAGATTGCATCATCTTGCCACTTTCTGAAAGTAGCAATCTCTTCCTCAGAGGCTGTTTCTGCAACATTTGTAGGGACTGGCGAATTTAGGACATAAGAAATCTTTTCAGCAGTGAGAACAATTCTCAGATTCCTTAACCAGTCCGTGTAATTCGGTCCGGTCAGTTTGTTAGCATCAAGTATGCTACGCAGTGATAGTGAGTTTGACATTTTTAAATTCTGCATGTGAAAATAGACAATATTTTAGCATTCATTCATTTAAGTAATTACCAAAATAAATTAGGTCTTTATTTAAATTGGTATCTCCCACTATTTTCATCAAACTATATTACCCTCATTATATAGTTCGGCAAAACTAATTAAAGATTTGCGAGTGAGATTAAGGACCCCATTTTAAATGTATATAGCCTTGTGTGTGCACAACAAACTATATATAAATAAATAGGTAGACAACTATTGTCAATTACATCACTATGTAACTCCTTGTGTTTTGCCTCTTAGATTATAATGGTCAAGTGTGTGCACATCCGAACTAAAATAATCTAAGTTAAGTCCAACCTAGCACTTCCATATATGTGAAGAGAAAAAGATCGCCCTTGTGTGTGCACAACAAAGCAGTAATGTTCAATTCCTTAATAAGCATTAAATGTGATAAAACAACATCTTAAATATTTAATACTTGCCTTGTGTGTGCACAACAAACTCATATTAAATATTTAATACTCTATTGTTTTACCATGCTAGAAGGCTACGTTCGATATTCCTAATATCTTTGAACGCTTAAGACTTAATATTATTTCTTTGAGGGGTTTGTCATTATTATTTGTCTCATCTTGTTTAGCGCGCATGCACATATATATATAAAATATGCGTCATATTATTTTACATGCGAAGCATGTTGGATAATATATAATATATATATATATAGTAAGCATGCACATATAGAATACTATATTCTACCCGGATTGATTATGGACTTTTATTCTAGTTTGGTTCACTAGAGCCACCAAATGAACCAAAAGGTCAAACCTAGGGTGTAAGAATTAAATTTAAATATAACTATTACATTTAAACCCGGGCTTCAATACAAACGGGTCTTCAAGCGCTCCTTGCTCATTTGTCTCCAATTCTTCAAAATTAATTCTAACTAATCCTATTACATAAACTATTTACTATAAATAGAAACCTTGATCAGCAGTCAAGGGGAAGTACATAGGAGGGAGATAGAATTTACATTAAGAAAAATTAGAGAAGACGAGGTACGCAGACCCCATTTATAAAAACCCATACATTCAAGCATCCACTAAAATAAATCCAATCACACATTGGTCAATAGTCCATAATCAATCCCTATTTATTATCATACATATCTCTATATGTATCAATAAATAACATTCATCTCATGAATAATAAAACCATTCCATATATGCATTGATATCAATTAATGGGCAAAAGTTTTGCTAATATTTAGTTTTGAAACAAAATAAACTCTTTTTATTTTAATCAAAAACCAAATGCAAATTAAACTCCTTTAATTTTAGCAATCTGAAATCCTATTCTAGATAAAATAAACATCTTTATTTTAAACTTTTATCAATTAAATAAACCATTTATCTTAATTGAGAAAAACAAAATTTTTTTAAACTCTGCATACCTGCACGGCCGCGCTCCAAATTGAACTAGGAGCGGTGCGGCCGCGCTACATCCCCAGAAACATTTTCTAGGTTAGGGTGCGGCCGCGTCGCGATGCAGATTCAGAATTTTTTTTTCCAGCCCAAAAATCCGATCGTATCGCATATCAATTCATACATGGAATCATCAAAATCAATAATTAACACAAGGATTAGGCTCTGATACCACTGTTAGGTTTGTATATAACGCAAGCATGCAATCAAATTACATAAATAAAGCGGAAGCGTGATAAAACGGATTTTAAAATTTTCATACAAACCATCGCCATGATCTATCCTTGTGTTCAATTATCAATTAGACGAAAGAGAAAGAGAATAAGAATTATACCCTCGTAGATCAAAGCTTCCTCGGGTACAAGTTCAACTCCTAGTCCTTCGTGTTCTCCTAGAATTCTACCGATGAGATTCCTTCCTTTGATCAACGTTAGCCACCCAAGTGTTTGGCCTCTAGAGGTGATCCACCAAGGAAGAATAGGTATTCAAGAAGTTGGGTATTGGCAAAACCCTAGTTTCTATCTCTATAAAAATTGCAAGTACTCTCCACAATCTAATGCAAGAGTGTGTAACCCTAATCTATGATAAGACTCCTCTTATTTATAGATGTAGGAATAACCCCTCCCTAAACTATTTAGGATTAGGGTTTCTATTATAATTAAACTCCTTTAATTAATTATGCTCCTAATCCAATTAGGAATTCATGAGAGGGTACTTCTATTAATTAATTCTCAATCCCTATTAAGAATTAAATAATAGTAATAGTAATAATAATAATAAGACTCCTCTTATTAATTTATATTTAATATTTCTAAAATATTAAATAATAAATATTAAGCTATTTAATTTATTCTATCTCCATAGATTAAATTAAATACACTTAATTTATTATTACAATTATGCCATTTACTTCTTAAATAAATATTTTTCTTTTGCGGTGTGACCCTTTAGGTTCTCCATATTAAACCGGTTGTGAATAAATTAATTAGAACAATTCTAATCTTATTTAAATAAATAAATTAAACTATTTAATTCATTTAAATAAATAATATTTATTCTACAATAAGGGTAAGCCCCCTTAGCGATCAACGACTTTCTAGATAATATAGATTTCAACATTAATCACAAAAGAACCTTTCAGTGAATAGTTACTGTGACACCCCCAAATTCGGGTTTCCTAACCTCGAATTCGGTGTTCACGATACTCAACAATAAACATACTTTCTAACTAATGCGGCATAATAAGCATACAAAGTCTATCGAAATAGTAATAAAGTCTTACAATCATGGTCCCAAGGTTCTTTAACCTTAGCTTAAAATGTACCCTTAATACAATAAAAGTTCACATGACCAAATCACATTCAAGATACTAATACATAAACCCTATCAGACAACTACTCTTGCATCTTTCCTTTTCCTTTGTCCCCTTTAGACGTTTCTGCCTTAGCTGAAATAAAGATCACGATATAGCAAGGGTAAGCAACTAGTTTGCTTAGCAAGTTAATACACAAGGGAGATATATCATGAATAGAAGGAAGTTTCGCTTTCAATGTTCGACAACAGTATAACTTTGTGAAGAAACATGAATTAACAAGCAACAGTTGAATATTCGAATAATTGAATTGCAATTACTGAGTGGTTGAAAATAACCATAGACATTTGCCAAGGTTCGCAGTATTTGGACTGGACCTCTTAATATGTTTTGGTAATCAAGCGGATCAGCCTTTCATACCCCGTGATTTATGCATAAACACTTAATAAACCAGCATTGATATCATGCCTTAATCAAATTTATCCTTTTCTCAGCCAAGAGTTCTTACCATAACAATTTAGTAAGAATAGCTTTTAAAATACCTTTGATTCAACAAATTTAGACATGATTGATCTAGCTGATACAAATAGCATAGATCTATCTCATAAACAGTTCATGCTTGAAAGAACTTTAACTTAACTCACAGTTCAATAATAATAGAATAGGAATTCAATTGCATAAGGTGCGGATCTCAATAATCAGTATAGATGTGAATAAGCAACAATAATTATTCATTTCAGAAATAATATCTCGAGTTTGAGTTAAGGAAACTTGCTTAACAATAGGATATGAAACTTGACCAACACAAGGGTTAGACAAGCGTTAGGAAACTTGCCTGGTGCGTCTGCTACAATATAACAATACACGCTCCTTAAAATCCTACACAATTAGGTACATATTCATATAACAATTAGTCACGTAAGGACTAAATTCAAAACAGACGTAGCATCATTAAAGCACATTGATTGCCACTACGACTACCCAGTCGGGGGTCTCGCTCCCCGGTGAGCGAGCGGCTGCCCAGCTCGCCGGTGAGCTGGCGGGGGTCTAAGGGGGCAGCGCTCCCTGGAAACCAAACGTAAGTTGTTACCAGGTAAATCAATTTACGCCTTAAAATAACACCATTTTGGTTGATATTGGATATACAATTAAGCATTTAAGGCTCAACCAATTATGAGTAACTAACGAATAACTAATTGGGTTTATTTCTTATTATTACCGAAATAAATAATCCGATATTAATCTTGGTTGTTAAATGGTTACCTATTAGAAGTCAAGTAATACTTAACTAATTACCTTTATTTATTATTTACTACAAATCCCATAATAAATAATTAACTACCTTTGTCCATAATTATTATGTAATATTAATTAAATAATAATTACTAATTATTCATTATTTAAATAACAATTTAAATTCCTAAATTATTAGTTAAAGTTTATTTAATACTAAAACTGCTCGGCCCGACCCGAACCAGACCGACCCGGTCGAAAACACGGCCTTGGCGCTGCAGCGAGAGGCCCTAAAGGCAAGGCCGACGCTGCGGCGCGAGGTCCATCCCATCCCAGCTCAGCACGCGGGCTTGGCGCTGCGGCGTGGGTTCAAGCAGTAATCTTGGCGCTGCGGCGTGAAAGCCCTTAGGCGTGGCGCTGCGGTGTGATGCTGCCGCTGCAGAGCCAAGACCCTTTATCGCATCGCTGCGGTGCCAACTGCCGGCGCTGCGGCGTGGCGAACCAGAGTTCGTCTTCTCCGATGGTTTTCAACAGTTTTCTTCGATTTTAATTATTAAAACTAATTACCAAGCATGCAAAGCTCAATATTAACCACATACTACTATCAATTATAAGTTTTATACACCTAATTTGATGAATTAATTCCCAAGCATACAAGCAGAGTAATTTGTATTAATAATTTGCAACGAAGGTGCGCTGTAAATGGGCTTACCTTCTGTTCGATCTGGATGCTGTTCTCCTCCTCTTTCCACAATAAACTATGTACTTAGAGACCATTCGCTAATTGGCTCCCTCCTTCTGATTCCTCTCCCTTCCACGCTCTCAATTTTTTTCCCCTCTCAGTGAATTTTCTTTACCATCTCAGTGCACTGAAAGAATGGAGTCGAGGTCCTAATTTATAGAAGGTTCAAAAACCAGACCATGAAATTGTCCAACGTGAAGAGGAAGAAGACGGTGGGTAATGGCCGCTCAAATCTTCAGCCATGATTTTGCACTCCCAGAAAATCGGGTAAGAAATCTCACTAACAGTAGTTAAGCGGCTGATTTTACTGCTCAAAGCAGTTTATGTTATTTTAATCTTTCCCTTCCTCAGTTGCAGAACACGGTTGATGTAACGACCCCAAAATTCATACAATTCCAACTCTCAACTTCGGTCGTTAACAATACATCCATTTTCTGACTTCACAACATTATTCAATGCTAAACTTAATAAAATGCGGAATAATATTAAACTTTTCAGTTTTCTTTCTTTGCTTTCCCTGAATCATAACCTTTATTCAATTACATATACTAGAATCATATTTGATTCGCTTCATCAGAGTTATAATAAAAATAAAACTTCAAGATTTAACACCCTTTATATAACGGATAATATTAAATTTACAACTCAATACAAACTTAACAACTCTACATCTGTTACATATAATACCTTCTCAAATACATCACTCAGAACCTTAGTCATAGTTCAAAAACATAATTTAAATTAAAACTATTAATCTGCATGCATTACATCTGAGACATGCCATTCAAGCAGCACTTAATTTTACCTTGTATCTTTAACCTGCAAAAATGGTTATTTGCAAGAATGAGCTCGACAGCTCAGCAAAATCTAACAGTTTGCATGCATTCACATAGAACATAGATAACATGATCATCATCTCAGTTATAATCATAATCATTTGACTGAACAGATCATACATAATGATCAACACATAACAATTAAGGATTGAGTTCCATAACTCAATCAACATTCTTCATTCAACGAACGTAGTCATAATTTGACATTGTCGTCTCATACACGTAACAAATATCAAATGCATCATGCTTTTACATCCTATGATAAAAACAGTTAAACAATTAATTCATATAACAAGTAGGAACTGAAAGACTTGCCTGGTTTGTAGATTATCAATTACCATAACCAGCTTATATATATTGCACTTCACGTATCCTACACGATATATACAATCATGTATATTATTTATTAGCCACATATCAACACTTAGTATAAATTCTACTTAACTTTTCTTAATCCTTCATTTTCTTGCGTCTCACTTTAATCGACACTTGACCATTAGTCAAGTCTTAAACTCCGCTTTACATTAGATATATAACGTTTATAAGTAATACTTGTATAGGGTAGCATAGCATGACCAAAAGAAAAGAATTAAAATCAAGAAAATTTTTCCCCTTTCTGCAATTCTCGCCGGGGCGAGAAAATATAACATGAAACTCTCGCCGGGGCGAGAATTTCCTTCACAAAATTCTCGCCGGGGCGAGACTTCGCCGAGGCGAGAAAAATGACCTGTTGAGCTCGCCGGGGCGAGCTTCGAGAACTCCAGATTCTGCAGTTCGCGAACTGCAAAATTTCCAGACCAAAATTTCCCAATTTCTTCGTTTAAACAATAATTTAGACATACCCAAATATTATAATCTTTATAGAATCAATACTCAACATGAATACAATGATTCTAACACTTTAAAAATCTTAAACAACCAATTTAAAGGCTTAAAAATCCCAATTCACACTAGTTTTACAAACTTTTACAAAATTAGCGCAATCAATCGCTACGGATTCGTTTCTGAACCAAATTGGTTCGTTCAACTTCTGTTGTTTTTATTTTTTTAACGCATAACAATAATCCATCGCCAATTTACAGATTATTACTCAAATTAAACATCAATTTTTATACATTTAAGCCATAACATATATGTATTCCTCAAGAACACAAATTCCCAATTAAAAACTTATTTTTCAACAATCTAATTTCTGGAAATCATTTGTAACTTACATACAATGAAGTATAAACACCTTTCAACATACATATATAGCAATCATGCACAATTCATCCATCAAGAACCCTAATTTACAAAACTCAAGAACACAAAAATTAAGAATCAAAAAGGCTAAATTATACCTTAAATTCTTATTTGTGCTTGTGTAGATGATGAGAAGATGATGAGAATTACTCTAAAATCCTCTCTTGATTCTCAGAACTTCCAATTTCTTTTCAATTTCCTCTCCTCTCTAACTCTCTGCTCTTTGGTTTGGCTCATAAAACTAACTGATAGAAAACTTACGTGACTTTTCAGCCGTTATAAAATACAAAGGGTCTCTATGCCTCGTTTGGCTAAAACCCAAAAATCCTCATTTAGCTTATTTTAATAATCTTCTTATTATATGATATTGCCACACTTAAAAATAATTAATTTTTTTTATTTAATAAACAACTTTGTTTAATAAAATCATCTTTCCCCTAATAAATAATTTAATAAAATTATTCATCCTCTTATTTAATAAATTATCAACATCTTATCAACATCCATGCATAATAAAATACGCATCAAGTATAAAAATATTTATTATCACTTTACTTAATATTTTCATACAAACAAATTATCACACAATATTCTCATCAAATATTTATTTATTAAATAAACATCCCAATTAAAATATTTATTATACTCAATAAATATTTTATCCATTTATGAAATTCACAATCATAATACATTAACATGTAATATATTATTTTCTCGTTTTATCAAAACAAATATTTATATTACATTAATTCACTATTTTAATTAAATAAATCACTCACATTATTATGAAATTTAATTCACAATAATTTTCATTGTTCACAAGACATAACAATCAAATTATATTATTCTCAATATAATTTTAACTTTCTAATATTCAGTAAATTGTTAGAAAACCTTTGGTTTCATGTCTATTCCTCTTCTTATCTCTTTATCTTCCACTTTCTCTCTCTCCATGCCTATATATATGCATCATATAGAAGAATGGAAGAAGTGAAAAAATGGAGAGTGATACATCCGAAAGCGTAAAGGAATAATGTGATACATCCGAAAGATTGTGAGAGATATCAAAAGAATTGTGGATGACCACTCAAATATGAGAGATTATCAATATACATTTTATTGATTATACATTTTGTTTTATCTATCATTTCACAATACGTTATCAGCACGAGCTCCTACCCAATTTTGAAAATGAAGTTCTCTCAATTCAATGTAAGTATTATTTCATTACAATTAAATTTGATTATATATATATATATATATATATATATGTGTATATGATAAAGTAGTAAAATATGGCCATCAAATTCAAACCACTGAAGACAAATGTTTCTATATATTTGTTTGTTTGTCTTCACATTTATACTTATAGTTATATATTACATGTACTGATAATATTTAAAATGTTAGTAAGTATCATACTTCATTTTCTTTCTTCATTATTTCCAAAGAAAATAATAACGGGAAATACGAAACAAGAAACAAGAGTGCAAGAAGGTACATGCATGGAATTTATATATTAATTAATTATATTTATGCAATTGAATTTGTCACCTGGATTATTGTTGTTTGATACAATTGATATTGATATTATTAAACTTTCTCCATTTTATGCGTGGTGTGTGTGATGGTGCCAAGAGCCAACTCATTAGCAGTTGTGAGGAGGGACCAAAATTATGCTGGTAATAAAATAGCATGTTTGATGTTGTAATATGTTAATGGATCCTACTCATTTACTAAATATGATCAATATATGCTTATAATCATATCTATGGTGGTGAACTTCAATCTAATCAATATAATCCTAATTATTTTTTTATATATATTTATATATGTACTATTTGAAACTTATTTAGTACATACTCCTACATTATCTCATTTAATGCACTGTTATGTCTAAAAGAATCTTGAAGATACAATTAAGGTTGGAAATCATGCATCCCTGCAGGATCATGCAAAAATCAATGATTTTTATTCGCCATCATCTCACTTATGAAAACATGTTAGAGAAAACATTGACTATATTTCATGCCTCAAATATGCTCCTGCAGTAGCAATATCGAGAACATAAGTTTACAAAATATTTTCTGAAGCGATAGAGTAAATTATGTTCCCTGAAGTGATATCATGTCTTTTAGTGGCTGGACAAAATAATGAGCTTTTGCTGAAAAACCACCAATCTCACCCGACCGGTTCTACTTCATTCCCTGAAGCGAATGGAACCTCCTTTGATAAACATAAAGAAAATTATGGTCGTGATCGTTGGTGTGGAATGGAAGGTCATTGGTCACGTACCTGTCGTACTCCTAAATATTTGATAGATTTGTACCAAGCTTCTATAAAAGAAAAGGGAAAGGAAATTGAAACAAAAATTTGTTGATCATAAGGATCTTGAAGATCCCATGAATGATCATAATGATCTTGAAGATCTCATGAATTATCTTGACTTTCCAAATGGAAATGGCCATATCAATTATTTATTTTTCTTTCATTATATTATGTCATTATAATAAGCATTTTTATTTTGATATGTTTGATTTATGTTTCAAGTAATAAAGTTTAATTTATGTTTTACATATATGAAGATGTATGGGTCCTACTGCTAATTAGAGGATCTGAAAAAGCGATTACCATATAGAATGATTTTTAAAATTATGCAAAGCCAATGTCAATACCATATCAGGTTTATTGAATTTAATTGAAAGCTCTGGAAGAGCGATTATTCATCAAACTTAATCAAGGCTCTGAAAGAGCGATTATAATTGAAGACTCTGGAAGAGCAATTATAATGTTGCTAAAGGGCACAAAATTTTGTATTGATGATGCTTTGTATTGTATTGAGTCAAGCCGAAATTTACTCAATTTTAAGGATATATGTTATAATGGTTATTATGTTGTAACTAATAACGAAGGCAGTGAATAATTTCTTTATATTACTTCAATAGTATCGGGCCAGAAGCTCATACTAGAAAAACTGTCTATTTCCTCTTCTGGGTTATATTATACTATAATTAGAACAGTTGAAACAAATGTTGCAATACACCAGAAGTGTTCAGACCCAAAGGTTTTAATGCTTTGGCATGATCGTCTTGGTCATCCATGATTATTAATGATGCGTCGAATTATTGAAAACTCTCATGGACATCCTTTAAAGAATCAGAAGATTCTTTTATCTACTGATTATCTATGTAGTACATGTTCTCAAGGTAAATTAATTACCAAACCATCACATTCAAATATTGTTGTTGAGTGTCCATCTTTCTTAAAAAGAATTTAGGGTGATATATGTGGACCAATACACCCATTTTGTAGTTCATTTAAGTATTTTATGATTTTAATTGATGCATCAACCAGATGGTCACATGCATGTTTACTTTCTACTAGAAATGTGGCATTTGCTAGGCTCATTGCTCAAAATAATTAGGTTGAGAGCACAATTTCCTGATTATCCAATTAGGAAAATTCGTTTAGATAATGCTGGTGAATTCACATCTCAAGCTTTTGATGACTTATTGCATGTCTATTGGAATTGATGTTGAACATCTTGTTGCACATACATATATTCAAAATGGCTTAGCTTAATCACTTATCAAGAGACTTCAAATTATTGCTCGACATTTGCTTATGAAATCAAAATTACCAGTTTCTGCTTGGGGTCATGCTATTTTACATGCTGCATCATTAGTTCGCATTAGACCAATTGCTTATCATAAATTTTCACCATTGCAACTTGTACTTGGCCAACAACCAAACATTTTTCACCTGCGCACATTTGGTTGTGTTGTATATATACCTATTGCACCCCCACAACACATTAAAACGGGTCCTTAATGTAGACTTGGAATTTATACGAGTTTTGGTTCTCCATCTATCATTAGATATCTTGAACCTCTAACTGGTGATGTTTTTAAAGCACGTTTTGAGGATTGTCATTTTAATGAAACAATCTTCCCACCATTATGGGGAGAAAAATCGTTGCCTGAAGCATGACGTTTGCCTGAAGCACGAAATTTGCCTGAAGCACGACGAGAGATTACATGGAATGCTTCGACGTTATCTCATCTTGATCCTCGTATAAATCAATGTGAACTGGAAGTTAAAAGGATTTGCAAGGAATTGCAAATCAATTACCAGATGTATTCACCGATAATAAGAAAATAGTGAAATCTCACATTCCAGCTGATAATACTCCAGCACGGATTGAAGTCCCTGTAGGACAATCAATGAATACAACAACAAATGAATCAAAACCACACCTGAAGCGTGGAAGACCGATCGGTGTTAAAGATAAAATTTCCCGAAAGAGGAAAGTACAAGAAAAACAAGTTGCAGCCTATAAAGAGGCTATACCCATGAAACAGGCCACAAAAATAATTGATTTATCCAAAACTTATGAGCAAGAATCTCCTGAAAATAAAACTCTTAAAGAGTTATCCCCTGAAGAGGATCAGGTACCTGAAAATAACGAGATCTCGATACATTATGTACATACAGGAGAAGTATTGGATAGAAATAAAATTGTTGTCGACAACATATTTTCATATAAAGTTGCTCTTGACATTACCAGAAGTAATGATCATGAATATGAACCACAAACTGTTGAAGAATGTCAACGTAGAAATGATTGGCCAATGTGGAAAGAGGCGATTCAAGCAGAATTAAATTCTCTAAATAAACATGAATTTTTTGGACCTGTAGTCCGAACACCTGAAGGTGTAATGCCTGTTGGATACAAATGGGTATTTGTACATAAACGAAATGAGAAAAATAAAATTATAAGGTATAAACCGCGACTTGTAGCACAAGGTTTCTCGCAGAGACCTGATATTGATTATGAAGAGACATATGCTCCTCTAATGGACGCAATTACATTTAGATTTTTAATTAGCTTGGTAGCAAAAGAAAATTTGGATATGCAATTAATGGGTGTTGTTACATCATATCTGTATGGATCATTAGATAATGATATCTACATGAAAATTCCTGAAGGATGTAAAATGCCTGAAGCATATAATTCTACATCTCGAAGTATGTATTCTATCAAGCTACAAAGATCCTTATATGGGTTAAAGCAATCCGGACGCATGTGGTATAATCGCCTCCGTGAATATCTTTTGAAAGAAGGATTTGAGAATAATCCAATTTGTCCATGAATTTTTATCAAAAAATAAGAATTCGGATTTGCTATTGTTGTAGTATATGTTGATGATTTAAATCTTGTAGGGACTCTAGAAGAGTTAACAAAAACAACAAATTGTTTAAAGAATGAATTTGAGATGAAAGATCTTGGTAAGACAAAATATTGTATTGGCCTACAAATTGAACATCTTCCAAATAGAATTTTTGTTCATCAATAAACATACACAAAAAAAAAAGTCCCGAAGCACTTTTACATAGATAAAGCTCATCCTTTGAGCACTCCAATGATAGGTCGGTCACTTGATATCAAGAAAGATCCGTTTCGACCACAAGAAAATGATGAAGAAACTCTTGGTCTTGAAGTACCATATCTTAGTACAATTGGTGTTTTGATGTATCTTGCAAATTTCACACGACCTGATATAGTATTTGCAGTTAACTTACTAGCAAGGTACAGTTATGCACAAACTCGAAGACATTGGAATGGAATTAAACATATTTTGCGATATCTTCGTGGGACTACTGATTTGGGATTATTTTATCCAAATGGATCAAAACCACAGTTAGTTGGATATACTGATGCAGGTTGTTTTTTTGATCCACACAAAGGCAGATCACAAATGGGATATTTATTTACTTATGGAAATACTGCTATTTCATGGAGATTTGTTAAGCAAATAATTTCTGCTACTTCATCAAATCATGCATAGATTATTGCAATTCATGAAGCGAGTCGTGAATGTGTTTGGTTGAGATCGGTAATTCAACACATTCGTGAGAACTGTGGATTATCATCAATCATAAATAGTCCAATGATATTATACAAAGATAATGCTGTTTGTATCACTCAAATTAGGGGAGGCTATATCAAGGGCGATAGAACCAAGCATATTGCACCAAAATTCTTCTATACATATGAGCTCTAGAAGAGTGGCGATATTGATGTCAAACAGATACGATCATGTGATAATTTGGGTGATATATTCACTAAGCCACTACCAACTGCGACTTTTAAGAAAATGGTGCACAACATTGACATGTGTCGACTTAAGGATATTTTTATCATGAACAGTGGTACTCATGAGGGGGAGTAAATTTTTTGAAGGATATGTGCTGATTGTACTCTTTTTCCTTCGCTAAGGTTTTTTCCCACTGGGTTTTCCTTTGCAAGGTTTTAATGAGGCAATCCTAAGGCACTAGACGATATGCAAGAATATTGTACTCTTTTCCTTAACCAATTTTTTTTTCCCACAGGGTTTTTATTTGGTAAGGTTTTTAACGAGGCATATTCTTAGAAAGTGGTCATCCAAGGGGGAGTGTTAGAAAACCTTTGGTTTCATGTCTATTCCTTCTCTTATCTCTTCATCTTCCACTTTCTCTCTCTCCATGCCTATATATATGCATCATATAGAAGAATGGAAGAAGTGAAAAAATGGAGAGTGATACATCCGAAAGCGTAAAGGAATAATGTGATACATCCGAAAGATTGTGAGAGATATCAAAAGAATTGTGGATGACCACTCAAATATGAGAGATTATCAATATACATTTTATTGATTATACATTTTGTTTTATCTATCATTTCACAACATAAATATCTTTTTCGTAGCAATTTCCTTTATTTCATTCAATAGTTTAATTAACTATTAACCTCATTTCACAAATACACGAATATATAATTCTCTTCACATTAAAACATATATTTCACAAAATATGTATCACATATACACATACTCAAAACTCAAAACATCACATAATAAGAATTTTATTTATTAAATTCTTATTTAATAATTTCTGAAAACTCGGGTTGTCACATCCTTCCCTCCTTATAAGGATTCCGTCCTCGGAATCAACGAGACCTCCCTTACTCGATCGGTTTTCACTAAATCTCTTTCACAATTATCGTTGAATAACTTAACGCATTACCTTAGTGTAGGTTTTATTTCATCATCTTCACTTAAACTTGAAACACTTCGAGCATTATATATTCTTTAACCCTTTAACGCATTCATTGCATATTATACTCGTAATAATCATTTAATATCCTGATTTAACTTCGCAAAAATATTCGGGATATTACATTCACCCCTTCTTCTAAGAATTTCGTCCTCGAAATTTTGATTTACTAATATTCATTCCTTCCATTTATCGAAATGGACTACACGTTAATCTCTACCTATTCATTGGGTTCTATACCAAATTCTTTCTCTAGAGACCTTTCTAAAGTCATCACATTCTTCACATCTTCTTCTTCTAAAAATTTCTCATCATTCTCTCTTCCCTTTCTGGGAAACTCGCCTTCATTTCTTTCTTGGATTTATTATAGTTTGTTTAACTTACTCATCAACACATGCCACATTCTATAACCTATCCCTTTTTAAGGAATATTTTCTTTCTACTTCCACCTTTAAAAGAATAAGAATCTTCCACAATTGTTCAATAATTGGGAAGCAGTATGAATAACTCAGGAATTTAAAAAAAATTCATTCAAAAGCTTTCAATATTCTGCTGAGTAGTCGTAAAGACTTGAACCTTGGCCTAGGTTAACAGATATTTCTACTGTAACCTTTAACAGTCAAAGACTATGGACCATCTCTTCTCGTACTCCAGGTGATCAGCCCTTCGTACTATGTATTGTGCACATACATATTAACGTTATTGCGTAACCCCCATTACAGGGTTGGTTCACCTCAGACTTAATACAAATTCCGCACCAGAATAAACTGGTTTGGCATAAAATCTCAAAGAACTCTTAAACTTCATAAATATCTTTCAACAGTCGTCTAGCCGAATCAGTTAGCATAGACCTTGAACAACAATTCGAATATTAATTAAAATATTTTTAGCCAACTCAATTGGCATATCTTTTCATAACTAAAAGAAAACCAAAATTCTTTTATGACGTCATGATACCGTACCGCTCGATGGTACATTGAGCATTCCGTCATTTTAAGACTTTGTCATACTACATCATACCATAGTGGGTTGACGATCCTTCGATCACATCCAACACTAGGTTCAATTGCATTGATGACTCCATCGTTCAAAATACATTTTGATAATTTCAAATCATTTTTTTTTTCTAGCTGAAACAATTAGCCTAAACGTACAATTAATAGCACCTTTTTAAAACTTATTGGTTCAAGCATTGACCCAATATATTTTCGAGAACACAAAATTTGCGAATATCAGCACGATGTCAATAAATTTTGAAAATCTAGCATAGCTAGAAGAATTAGAATCTCTATTTCTCCTCCATCAACTTCACTTTTTACTCCATTGCTTCATTACTTACTCATTCTATCAATCTTCTATGCTATCAATGCTCTTTATGCCATAGCTTTTCTATACCCAATATAGTTCATCAAACTTACCACACTTTGGAAGTTCAGGAACTTACCACAATCGTATGGGTTCAGGAACTTATCCTAGTCAGACCAAAATCGTCCATTCGCTGAGGGGTTCCGCCATACAATTATGAGTCACGAACCTACCATAAGTATGAGTTTTAGGAACCGTATCTAATCTTAATATTCTCTAACTATCAAATATAAATATGAGAAAAGAATCACCTTCTCGTCATATGTATATCGATATGGCGACACCAATATTTCAATGATTATCAATATAGGAAGCTAAGTGGTTGTCGAACCAACTCGACCACTAATCAATATAGGAAGCTGAGCGGTTGTTAAACCATGGACAAATTCCCTGCCCATACAAGGATTTGTTCAACTCAACCACTATATTAATGTAGGAAGCTAAGTAGTTTTCAAACCAAGCACAAGTTCCCGTCCCATACCAGGAATCGTACAACTCAGCCACTAACATGAGTCCTCAATTGAAATCCCACCTAATTTCATCTTGCTCTTAACTTAACTCTTTGCTTGATACGAATTTCTCGTACCTCATCATCCATAACTCCTCGTGAGTTTATCTCGTACTAGTTGATAGTACCATCTCTTTATAGCGTCATGCTATTACTATTCAATCATTTAAGACCTTCTGACATTTTATAACTTTAGTAGATCACGTCGTGATCTCCTTCTATCATCTTTCTTCTTACGATTCTTTCTCATCTTATGATCGTATCATCCTACGATCTTCTTTATTCTTCTCTTTAATCACGTTATCTTATGACTAATCATCTCAGGTGTTTTCTGTTCTTTTAGCTCTTCAGGTTCTTCTTTGAACCTAATCATTTTATCATAATCTTGTCTCACATGAATTCTCTAAACTCTATTTGAGTTCATGCTTATCATTATATCATTCTCATCTTATAAATATCGTCTATTTACTAACATCTTTATTACTGGAGTCAGATAACTCATAGTTCTCATCTTTTATAACTCTTCAAGATTCTTCTTTGAATCCTCTTCTTTATATATAACAATTCTTCTTCTAAGAATCTCTATCTTTCCTCATATTATTCAATATTTTATTCGAGTTTACCTCGCGTCATTCTCATCTTCTTCCTGTAACGTTTCTAGGACTTAACTCATCGCATGCTTCTACCTATACAAAAAGAATCACTTGTTAATCATACACATCCCTAATTCTATACGTGATACACCTCGAGTCTCTAACAGTGTTCTGTACAACACCTGAGTGGTTTCCCACAAACAACCAACAAACTAGTCCCCGTCTCGTCTACACTGTCTTGCACAGCGAGTTAGATCGGTCGCTAGTTCGTATCAACCTCCGCTCTCTGAAGGAATTGTTTAGCCCAGATACCATACATCAACCATTAAAGAGTACGATTGTACCATAGTCATTCTTAACTTATTATTCTCTTAACTCTATCATCTTCACCTCTATTCTCTAAGGTTATAGCCTAAGGTACTCGCACCTAAGGTTTCTAACCTATCAGCTCTGATACCAACTGTAACGACCCCAAAATTCATACAATTCCAACTCTCAACTTCGGTCGTTAACAATATATCCATTTTCTGACTTCACAACATTATTCAATGCTAAACTTAATAAAATGCGGAATAATATTAAACTTTTCAGTTTTCTTTCTTTGCTTTCCCTGAATCATAACCTTTATTCAATTACATATACTAGAATCATATTTGATTCGCTTCATCAGAGTTATAATAAAAATAAAACTTCAAGATTTAACACCCTTTATATAACGGATAATATTAAATTTACAACTCAATACAAACTTAACAACTCTACATCTGTTACATATAATACCTTCTCAAATACATCACTCAGAACCTTAGTCATAGTTCAAAAACATAATTTAAATTAAAACTATTAATCTGCATGCATTACATCTGAGACATGCCATTCAAGCAGCACTTAATTTTACCTTGTATCTTTAACCTGCAAAAATGGTTATTTGCAAGAATGAGCTCGACAGCTCAGCAAAATCTAACAGTTTGCATGCATTCACATAGAACATAGATAACATGATCATCATCTCAGTTATAATCATAATCATTTGACTGAACAGATCATACATAATGATCAACACATAACAATTAAGGATTGAGTTCCATAACTCAATCAACATTCTTCATTCAACGAACGTAGTCATAATTTGACATTGTCGTCTCATACACGTAACAAATATCAAATGCATCATGCTTTTACATCCTATGATAAAAACAGTTAAACAATTAATTCATATAACAAGTAGGAACTGAAAGACTTGTCTGGTTTGTAGATTATCAATTACCATAACCAGCTTATATATATATCTGCACTTCACGTATCCTACACGATATATACAATCATGTATATTATTTATTAGCCACATATCAACACTTAGTATAAATTCTACTTAACTTTTCTTAATCCTTCATTTTCTTGCGTCTCACTTTAATCGACACTTGACCATTAGTCAAGTCTTAAACTCCGCTTTACATTAGATATATAATGTTTATAAGTAATACTTGTATAGGGTAGCATAGCATGACCAAAAGAAAAGAATTAAAATCAAGAAAATTTTTCCCCTTTCTGCAATTCTCGCCGGGGCGAGAAAATATAACATGAAACTCTCGCCGGGGCGAGAATTTCCTTCACAAAATTCTCGCCGGGGCGAGACTTCGCCGAGGCGAGAAAAATGACCTGTTGAGCTCGCCGGGGCGAGCTTCGAGAACTCCAGATTCTGCAGTTCGCGAACTGCAGAATTTCCAGACCAAAATTTCCCAATTTCTTCGTTTAAACAATAATTTAGACATACCCAAATATTATAATCTTTATAGAATCAATACTCAACATGAATACAATGATTCTAACACTTTAAAAATCTTAAACAACCAATTTAAAGGCTTAAAAATCCCAATTCACACTAGTTTTACAAACTTTTACAAAATTAGCGCAATCAATCGCTACTGATTCGTTTCTGAACCAAATTGGTTCGTTCAACTTCTGTTGTTTTCATTTTTTTAACGCATAACAATAATCCATCGCCAATTTACAGATTATTACTCAAATTAAACATCAATTTTTATACATTTAAGCCATAACATATATGTATTCCTCAAGAACACAAATTCCCAATTAAAAACTTGTTTTTCAACAATCTAATTTCTGGAAATCATTTGTAACTTACATACAATGAAGTATAAACACCTTTCAACATACATATATAGCAATCATGCACAATTCATCCATCAAGAACCCTAATTTACAAAACTCAAGAACACAAAAATTAAGAATGAAAAAGGCTAAATTATACCTTAAATTCTTATTTGTGCTTGTGTAGATGATGAGAAGATGATGAGAATTACTCTAAAATCCTCTCTTGATTCTCAGAACTTCCAATTTCTTTTCAATTTCCTCTCCTCTCTAACTCTCTGCTCTTTGGTTTGGCTCATAAAACTAACTGATAGAAAACTTACGTGACTTTTCAGCTGTTATAAAATACAAAGGGTCTCTATGCCTCGTTTGGCTAGAACCCAAAAATCCTCATTTAGCTTATTTTAATAATCTTCTTATTATATGATATTGCCACACTTAAAAATAATTAATTTTTTTTATTTAATAAACAACTTTGTTTAATAAAATCATCTTTCCCCTAATAAATAATTTAATAAAATTATTCATCCTCTTATTTAATAAATTATCAACATCTTATCAACATCCATGCATAATAAAATACGCATCAAGTATAAAAATATTTATTATCACTTTACTTAATATTCTCATCAAATATTTATTTATTAAATAAACATCCCAATTAAAATATTTATTATACTCAATAAATATTTTATCCATTTACGAAATTCACAATCATAATACATTAACATGTAATATATTATTTTCTCGTTTTATCAAAACAAATATTTATATTACATTAATTCACTATTTTAATTAAATAAATCACTCACATTATTATGAAATTTAATTCACAATAATTTTCATTGTTCACAAGACATAACAATCAAATTATATTATTCTCAATATAATTTTAACTTTCTAATATTCAGTAAATATCTTTTTCGTAGCAATTTCCTTTATTTCATTCAATAGTTTAATTAACTATTAACCTCATTTCACAAATACACGAATATATAATTCTCTTCACATTAAAACATATATTTCACAAAATATGTATCACATATACACATACTCAAAACTCAAAACATCACATAATAAGAATTTTATTTATTAAATTCTTATTTAATAATTTCTGAAAATTCGGGTTGTCACATCCTTCCCTCCTTATAAGGATTCCGTCCTCGGAATCAACGAAACCTCCCTTACTCGGTTTTCACTATATCTCTTTCACAATTATCGTTGAATAACTTAGTGCATTACCTTGATGTAGGTTTTATTTCATCATCTTCACTTAAACTTGAAACACTTCGAGCATTATATATTCTTTAACCCTTTAACGCATTCATTGCATATTATACTCGTAATAATCATTTAATATCCCGATTTAACTTCGCAAAAATATTCGGGATATTACAGTTGAAAATAAAATGGGATGTGTCCCATAATTCTTGTCCCATTATTAATGTTACTTAGTTAATTAAATAAATTCAACTAGTCACTTATTATTTATTTACTAAGGAGACTATAAATATTATCAATTGTATTATCCTTATTAATTAATAGGTAATATTAATTAATTTACTATGTTCAAAATAATTGAATATTTAATACCTAATTATTCATAAATTTAAATAACCTAGGGTAGTCCATTAATTTAATAATTTTATTACTGAGACTCCCTTCAAATTATTTAAAAATCTATTCCCACACTATATTCAATTAAATTGAATATTTAATTAATCGGCACTCTATCAATTCTTTCAACATTAAAAATTGTAGGGTTAGTTCACTAATTTAATTAAACCATTAGTGACTCCCTTTAATTAATTCCAAACAGTTACGCGAAATCGTATAATCACATAACCATTTAAATACACAAGATTTTTAAATAAGCATGCAAAGCTAATTCCTTAGAAATTAAATTTATATTTAATTAATAATGGAGTTCAAAAATTCACGGATATTACAGTTACCGTATAATTCAATCCTTCTACCATACAATGTCCCAAATAAATATAAGACATGGATTTACTGTCAAGTCTTATTTTATTTAATTATATGTATTTCGATTCCCAAATGCACAACTCTAAATAATGCAAATTAGAAACTCCTTTCTAATTTCATTCTGCCTTGGCCAAGGACTACTGAGTTGTCATTTATCGAATCACATAGGACATTTCACATCTTTTACTAGACGTGGTAGATTCTTTGTTGATCATCATTCACCTATCTCCATGCACACTTATTATACCCAATCATACCCTTTGATATACCCTAAAGGTCTTAAGGGACATGTCAAAGTATAACTCATCATACACAAGATACTATGATGATCTCAAGTCCAAGAATCACTTGTACTACTATCACTAGAGGAATTCCTATTGACAGGCGAGTAAAACTCCATTAGGTATTCCTTAGTAAGCCACGTTCAGTGAACTTATTCTCCAATAAGCACCTACATACTTGCTTTAGTGTCTCCACACAAATGATTATGAGATCAATCATCCTCTTCCTAAGAGCAAGCAACGTATGTACTAATCTATCCGGATTCACTAATCCCCTTTTTAGTAATCCAACGATTAGGAACAATTTTAGTTTGTGAACTATCCAGAATTTAGATCTCATTAGCATGATCACCATCATGATTCTAAAAGCATTGCTCAAAACTATGGGTTTATCACATTTAATATAACAGCACAATGTAGATAAAGTAAAATGCCTTTAAGAAAATCAATTCTTTTTATTAATAAATGAATAAGATTACAAAGTATATGCTACATCATATCAAATATGATTGGCTTGTGTGTATACTACTTTCACCCTCGGAATACCAAAGCGAAAGAGCACTGACTCCTTAAAGAACTTTAAGCAATTCTGTTCGGTAATCGACCAAAGGGGATTAGCCTCCACCCACTTGGTCATGCAATCGATAGCAACCATCACGAATGCCAACTGACCTTTCGCGTTCGGCAATGGCCCCAAGATATCGATCGCCCAAACTACAAATGTGATCGAGGACAGAACCGATGACAACTCTTTTGGAGGCTGATGAGGAACAAGACTATTCAGTTGACATTTTACACACTTCTTGACATACTCCTTAGCTTCCTAGAACATAGTCGTCCAGTAGTAAACTTGCCTTAGCACCTTATATGCCATGCCTTGGCCCCCATGTGATCACCATAGATTCCTTCATGAACCTCCCAAAGGACAGAAACCGCTTCAAACGGTACTAAACATTTCAGTAATACAGAAGAAAATGCTCGTCGGTAGAGATCACCATTAATCAAACAAAAGTACGAACTTCAATGCTTTATCTTCTTTGCCAACACCCGATCCGAAAGTAATATCCTATCACTAAGATAGTCGAGGTAATGTGTAAGCTAACAATTAGACTTTTCTACTACCAAGACTTCTACCTTCTAGACGCTCGGAATGTCAAGTACCTCTAAATACACCGATCCGCCAAAAGATGTTGCTTCTATCGTGGCCAATTTGGACAAGGCATAAGCCACAGTGTTGTTCAATCGATCCACCCCCTAAAAAGAATAAGAACTGAAGTAGTGCAGTCGATCCTTGACCTCGGCTAGATACTTAGTTATCCTTGCCCCTTAAGCCTCATACTCCCTTGTAATTTGCTTGACCACCAGTTGGGAATCATTGAAGATAACTATGTGCCGAACCTCCAAACGTCTGGCCAACCGCAACTCGGCCAATATCGCCCCATACTCTACCTCATTGTTCGTGGCCTTAAATCAGAATCAAATGGCCTGTTGAACCTTAAACCCTTTGGGACTTGTCAATATTACACCAGCCTAGCTAACATCCGAAGTCGAAGACCCGTCAACATAAAGAGTCCACGAGGACTGTACTGGCTAAACATCAGTGACTGAGCCCACAACCGCATCTAGCTAATCTGAAGAGTCCGGTTAGGAGAACGAACACTCAACCACGAAGTCGGCTAATGCCTGACCCTTTATAGCTGCCTGTGGATGATATTCCAGAACATACTGACCAAACTCTATAGCCCACGCAGCAAGTCAACCCGAGACCTCTGGCTTATGCAACACTTTTTTAAGGGGCTGATCCGTATACAACACTATCACCCGACCCTAGAAGTAGTGTCAAAGCTTCCGACTAGCCACTATTAACGTATAGGCAAACTTTTCTAGGTTCGGATACCGAGTCTCTGCATCCCAAAGAGCATGACTGATGTAATACACAAGGAATTATTTTTCGCCCGACTCCTTTACCAGAACAGCTCCAACAGCCAATGAACTTGCTGCCAAGTAAAGATATAAAGGTACCTTAGGTACTAGCTTCATCAACAATAGTGCCAAAGATAGATACTTCTTAATCCCCTAGAATACATCTTCATACTTGGATGTCTACTGGAAGGTCTTTTCATTCTTCGGTCCCTTCAGAGTGTCAAAGAATAGAAGACATCATTCCGCAGATTTGGACATAAACCTCCTGAGTGCTGCAATTCGACCCGTCAACCGTTGCACATCTTTAAAAATTTGTGGAGACTTCATGTCCAATATTGCCTTAATTTTCTCCATGTTAGTCTCGATTCCTCTCTTGTTAACCAGATAACCAAGGAATTTGCCTAAACCGAGACTGAAGGTGTACTTGGTCGGATTCAAACGTATGTTGTAAGTCCTGGTGGTTTGGAAACACTCCTCCAAATCATCCAAGTGATCCTAAACTGCAGCACTCTTGACAATCATGTCATCCACATACACCTTCATGTTGCGACCAAGTTGCTTTCGAAACACGTAGTTCATCATCCGCTGATAAATGGCCCCTGCATTGATCAATTCGAATATCATCTTTTTATATGCATAGATTACCCGATGTGTGATGAAAGCCATTTTCAGGATATCCTCCTTATACATCAAAATTTTATTGTATCCCGAAAAGGCATCTAGGAAGCTCAGCAAAGAATGGCCAAAAGTAACATCGATGAGCTAATCAATATTTGGCAGGGGTAGAAGTCTTTCGGACAAGCCTTGTTAAGATTGGTATAATCTATACAAATCCTCCATTTCTCGTTCTGCTTTTTGACCAAGACCACATTCACCAACCACTCTGGGTAATCAATCTCAAAAATAAAATCTGCAGCCAAGAACTTGGTCACCTCGTCATTAAAGATCTTTTGCCGTTCTGGGACAAAGATTCTCCTCTTCTGCCGAACCAGTTTTTGGGCAGGATCTACATAAAGCTTATGAACGACCATTTTTTCATCAATACCCGCCATGTCGCTGGGCACACAAGCAAAGATATCTGCATACACCCTCAATAACTCTATTAGGCTCGTCCGGAGAGGTTCTTGTAGTCCCGACCCGATCTTTACCAGCTTCTCTAGGTTCCTTGGAATCAATTCTACATCTTTTGTCTCTTCCCGCGGGGAGAGCCAGGGGTTCAGTAGCGCCTTCTGTAAACGGTTCCATATTTATCGCCATTGTTTGCTTCTGCCTACTGACCCCGATCCCTGACGAAATCAAGGTATTACAATAGCATCGTCAGACAATATCCAAAATCCCCCTTGACTTTATCGACCCCATTTAGCGTAGGAAATTTAATCTTGAAGTGGGGTATGGAGGTTACCGCCTGCAAGGCTGTTAATGTTGGCCACCCCACGATAGAGTTATAGGCTGAGTCTACATGCACCACGAAAAACTTGATGTTCATGTAAACTTGCTGAGGAACTGTGCCAAAGGTGACGGGCAGCTCAATAGTCATCGCTACATGAATTGGATCGTTGTTAAAACCATACAGTGGGGCTTTTTGTCCCATTTCTATCTTCCAACCTTCCAAGTCCAGCCTCTGATATGATTGTAGAGGATGTCCACTAAAGACCCATTATCGGTCATGATCCTTCTCATATCCAGTAGTCCGACCTGAGTAGTGATAACCAATGCTCCTTCGTGTGGTTTAGCCGACTCAAGTGGATAATCCTCATCGGTAAAAGAAATTACTGTGCTATGATAAGGTTGATCCTTCCGTACTGGTTGTTCGGACATGATAAGTGCATAATATTCGATAATTTTGATTCCTTTATATTTAGTTTTAATACATGTTTTATGTGTAAATGAGCTTATTAAGATATTTATTGATTTCAGGAGAAATTGGAGCTAAAAAGTGAAAAGAGGAAAAAGGGATCAAAATGGACGCGAAAGGAGAAAAAGCAAAAATGGGCAGAACATTGTGAGCCGCGGCGATTGAGAAGCTGGGTCACGGTGCTAGCAGCTTGAGCCGCAATGTTAGTGAAGGAATGCCGCGGTGCTAAGGCTTTCCGTGGGCGCGTGGGCACGTGGCATCAGCGAGATTTTTCCTACTTTGTTATTTCTTTGAGGAATTTAACTCTAATTTTGATTGTTATTTTCTTAGGATTTTAGGACTTCGTTCTAGGGGTATAAGTATATGTTCTTACTGAAGTTTTAGGGGTCTTGGATGCTCACAATTATAAAACCTAGATTTAGGGGCAAGATTGAAGACATGTCAAGCTAAGTTTTCTAATTCAGTTCTAAGGGATGTTGAACCTTATTTATAATTAATGGTTTAATTGAGTATTCATTATTTATTCCCTCTCATATGAAATTCGTTCTTGATAATCTGATTTAATGTTTGAATGTTATTTATTTGGATTAATTTAATATGGCCAATTAAGTTAATCTAATTAATAGCATGTGTTAGATTAAGGAATAGTATTACGTGTAATTGCTTTTGTTCCTAATCATAAGTAGTGATTAGTAATACTGATTGTGGTCAAGCTTTTGAGTATTGCTATGATTATCAAAAGACAGGTTAAACAATTCGAGCTTGTGTGATTGTTGCTTGGAATAGTCTAATTCCCTAGTTCTTAATACTGCTGTTATATTAAATCTAGAGAGCTTGTTCTAGGTTGTATGATAGTTAGAATATTGTGAGGAGCTTGTTTCATTGAGTGATAATCTAAGGGAAATTTCGGATAGAAGAGCTTATTGTTATCTAGGACTATTAGTTTCATTGAAAGATAAATATTGTTATACTTGATTACTTCAATATTGTGAAAGGGTAAAACTGAACTGAAGAACTGAAGTTTTAATTCATTGGTTATTCAAAATATTTAATTTTTGTTTTTGTTAGTTAATTAATCAAACTCAAACCCCCATTTTATTTATTGTTAGAAACATTAGGATAAATATAAGACAATATTACTCTCTGTGGGATCGACCCTTACTTGTCACTATACTGAATTCTATGTTCATAGAGTAAAAATGAGGTTTTAATTTTAGAGTGTTAACGGCGGCTTCTCAAAATTTGGCGCCGTTGCCGAGGAGTGTTATTTATTCTTTGTTTTAGTTTATTTATTTTATTTTATTTTTATTTTTAGTTTAGGACTTGATCCTCTCACTCTCTTGAACTGAAATTTGATCCAGAGTTAGAGATTATACGAAGAGATGGTTGCTCTCAACAATAATAGGACTTTGAAAGAATTAGCTTCTCCTAATCTTGATCAACCAACATTGTGTATTGAATATCCTACTTTAGATGCTTCTTTTGAACTGCAATCAAGATTAATATACCTTTTGCCTACTTTGCGTGGTCTTATAGGTGAAGATCCATACAAGCATCTAAAGGAGTTTCATGTGGTGTGTTCTACCATGAAACCACAAGGAGTAGTAGAGGAACAGATAAAGCTTAGAGTTTTTTCATTCTCATTAGCAGAGTTGGCAAAGGATTGGTTATACTATCTTCCTTCAAGATCGATTAAATCATGGAGTAATATGTAAAGGTTGTTTTTGGAGAAGTACTTTCCTGCTTCGAGAGTTGTCAACATAAGGAAGGAGATATGTGCAATCAGACAGTTCAGTGGGGAAACACTCTATGAGTATTGTGAGAGATTCAAGAAGTTTTGTTCCAGCTGTCTACCTCACTAAATTGATGATCAACACTTGATCCAGTACTTCTATGAGGGATTGTTGCCAATAGATAGAAGCATGATTGATGCAGCAAGTGGAGGAGCACTAGTTGATAAGACACCTAAGGCTGCAAAGAACTTAATTGCAAACGCGGCACCTAACTCATAGTAGTATGGAACAAGGATGGAGCATGCACCAAAAAGCATAAATTGAAAGTAGTATGCACACAAGCCAATCATATTTGATATGATGTAGCATATACATTGTAATCTTATTCATTTACTAATAAAAGTATTAAAGACATTTTACTTTATCTACATGGTGCTATTATTTTATATATGATAAACCCATAGTTTTAAACAATGCTTTTAGAATCATGATGATAATCATACTAATCAGATCTAAATTCTTAGAAAGCTTAAAACTAAAATCGTTCCTAATCGTTGGATTACTAAAAGGGATTAGTGAATCCGGATAGATCAGTACATATGTTACTTGCTTTTAGGAAGAGAATGATTGATCTCATAATCATTTGTGTGGAGACATTAAAGCAAGTATGTAGGTGCTTATTGGAGAATAAGTTCACTGAACGTGACTCACTGAAGGAATACCTAATGGAGTTCTACTCGCCTGTCAATAAGAATTCCTCAAGTGATAGTAGTACAAGTGATCCTTGGACTTGAGATCGTCATAGTATCTTTTGTATGGTGAGTTATACTTTGACATGTCCCTTAAGGCCTTTAGGGTATATCAAAGGGTATGCTTGGGTATAACAAGTTGTACATTGAGATAGGTGAATGAACAACAAAGAATCTACCGCTTCTAGTAAAAGGAGTGAATGTCCTATGTGATTCGATAAATGACAACTCAGTAGTCCTTGGCCAAGGCAGAATGAAATTTGCATTATTTAGAGTTGTGCATTTGAGAAACGAAATACATATAATTAAAATAAAATAAGTCTTGACAATAATTACATGTCTTATATTTAATTAGGATATTGTATGGTAGAAGGATTGAATTGTACGGTAACTATTCACTGAAAGATTCTTTTGTGATTAATGTTGAAATCTATATTATCTAGAAAGTCGTTGATCGCTAAGGGGGGCTTACCCTTATTGTAGAATAAATATTATTTATTTAAATGAATTAAATAGTTTAATTTATTTATTTAAATAAGATTAGAATTGTTCTAATTGATTTATTCACAACCAGTTTAATATGGAGAATCTAAAGGGTCACACCGCAAAAGAAAAATATTTATTTAAGAAGTATATGTCATAATTGTAATAATAAGTTAAGTGTATTTTAATTTAATCTATGGAGATAGAATAAATTAAATAGCTTAATATTTATTATTTAATATTTTAAAAATATTAAATATAAATTAATAAGAGCAGTCTTATTATTATTATTATTACTACTATTATTATTATTTAATTTCTAATAGGGATTGAAAATTAATTAATAGAAGTATTCTCATAAATTCCTAATTGGATTAGGAGTTTAATTAATTAAAGAAGTTTAATTAGAATAAATAAAAACCTAATCGTAAATAGTTTAGGAAGGTTTCCTACATCTATAAATAAGAGGAGTTTTATCATAGATTAGGGTTACACACTCTTGTATTAGAATTATGGAGAATACTTATAATTTCTATAGAGATAGAAACTAGGATTTTGCCAACACCCATCTTCTTGAACTAGTATTATTCCTTGGTGGATCACCTCTAGAGGCCAAACACTTGGGTGCCTAACGTTGATCAAAGGAAGGAATTTAATCGGTGGAATTCGAGGAGAACACGAAGGAAATTGGAGTTAAACTTGTACCTGAGGAAGCTAGAATTCTATAAGGGTATAATTCTTATTCTCCATCTCTTTCGTTTAATTAATAATTGTACATAAAGAAAGATCATAGTGATGGTTTGTATAAAACTTTAAAATCTGATTTTATCGCGTTTCCGCTTTATTTATGTAATTTGATTGCATGTTTGCATTATATACAAACCTAACAGTGGTATTAAGAGACAAACTTTATGCGAATTATTAATTATTTTGATTCCGTATATGTATGGGTATATGTTTAGAATAATTTAATTAGGCATAATTGTTAGTATAGAATCATGTTTTTGGGAGAATACTCAAAAATCGCGATCTAAATAACCATAAACGAATGGACAGAGCTTGAGAGCCGCGACAATCATTTGTGTGAGTCGCGGCGCTGGGCGTAAGCTGCGATGCTTGGCAATTCCTTGAGGGCTGAGGCGCTTAAATCCGTGAGTCGCGACGCTCGGCAAGGGTCGCGACGCTCGTTTCTTTGAGTCGCGGCACATAAAGGCCTGTTGGTTCGTTTTGTGCAATTTTTTGATAAATTCTAAATTAAAATAAAGGAGTTTATTTTTGATTTGGAATTGGACTAAAATAAAGATGTTTATTTTATTTGGAATTGGATTCCATGTTAAATTAAAATAAATAGTTTATTTTGATTTAATTTGGATTAAAATAAAGGAGTTTATTTTGATTCAAAATTAGATTTTATGTTAACTATAATTGCCCATTAAATGATATCAATGCATATATGGAATAGTTTTATTATTCATGAGATGAATGTTATTTATTGATGCATATGGAGATATGTATGATAATAAATAGGGATTGATTATGGACTATTGACCAATGTGTGATTGAATTTATTTTAGAGGATGCTTAAATGAATGGTTTTTTATAAATGGGGTGTGCGTACCTCGTCTTCTTTAATTTTTCTTAATTTAAATTTTATCTCCCTCCTATGTACTTTCCCTTGACTGCTGATCAAGGTTTCTATTTATTGTAAATAGTTTATGTAATAGGATTAGTTAGAATTATTTTGAAGAATTGGAGACAAAGGAGCAAGGAGCGCTTGAAGACCCATTTGTAATGGAGCTCGGGTTTAAATGTTATAGTTATATTTAAATTCAGTTCTTGCACCCTAGGTTAACCTTTTGGTACACTTGGTGGTTCTAGTAAACTAAACTAGAATAAAAGTCCATAATCAATCCGGGTAAAATATAGTATTCTATATGTGCATATTAACTATATATATATTATATATTATACAACATGCTTCAGATGTGAAATAATATGACGCGTATTATATATATATATATATATATATATATATATATATATATATATATATATATATGTGCATGCGCGCTAAACAAGATGAGACAAATAATAACAAACCCCTCAAAGAAATTATATTAAGTTGTAACGTTCAAAGATATTTGGAATATCGAACGTTGCCTTCTAGCATGATAAAGCGATAGAGTATTAAATATTTAATATGAGTTTGTTGTGTCACCACAAGTCAAGTATTAAATATTTAAGATGTTGCTTTATTACATTTGATGCTTATTAAGGAATTGAACATTACTGTTTTGTTGTGTCGCCACAAGGATGGTATTTTTCTTTTCACATATATGGAAGTGCTAGGTTGGACTTAACTTGGATAATTTTGATTCGGATGTGTCACCACTTGATCAAAATAATCTAAGAGGCAAAATACAAGGAGTTACATAGTGATGTAATTGACAATAGTTGTCTACCTATTTATTTATATATTATTTGTTATGTCACCGCAAGGCTATATACATTTGAAATGAGATTTTTATTCTCACTAGTAAATCTTTAATTAGATTTGACGAACTATATATTGAGGGTAATATAGTTTAATGAAAATAGTGGGAGATACCAATTTAAATAAAGACCTAATTTATTTTGGTAATTAATAAAATGAATATATGCTAAAATATTGTCTATTTCACATGCAGAATTTTGAAAAATGTCAAACTCATTATCACTGCATAGCATACTTGATGCTAACAAACTGACCGGACTAAATTACATGAAATGGTTAAGGAATCTGAGAATTATTCTCACTGCTGGAAAGATTTCTTATATCCTAAATTCGCCCGTCCCTGCAACTATTGCAAAAACAGCCTCTGAGGAAGAGATTGCTACTTTTAGAAAGTGGTAAGATGATGCAACCTTGGCTCAATGCATCATGCTCGCATCCATGAGTAACGAGCTTCAGCATCAGCATGAAACTATGGATGCTCCTACTATATTGCTACACCTCAAGGAGTTGTATGGTGTGTAAAGTATGACTGCTAGATATCAGATATGTAAGGAGCTCTTCCGATCTCGAATGACTGAGGGCACTACTATTGAGACTCATGTACTAAAGATGATCAATCTGATTGAACAACTTAGATAGTTAGGGTTCGTAATGGATGGGGAGTTAAGTCAAGATTTGATCTTGTAGTCACTCTTAGACACCTTCTCACAATTTATTGTGAATTTTCACATGAATGAGTTGGACGTCAGCTTGCCTGAGTTACTTAATATACTAAAAACTGCTGAAGGTCACTTCTCATCTAACAAGAACTAAGTCTTATTAGTGGATGATTCTTCCAAGAAAAGGAAGAGTCCCAAGGTATCTTCTGAAAAGAAGAAAAAGAAAAAGGCTAAGGGCAAGGCGAAAGTAAAGGATAATAAGAAAGCTGGTCCAGATAGCAAAGGAATTTGCTACCACTGCAATAAGCTGGGTCATTGGAAGAAGAACTGCAAGGAGTATCTTACGGATCAAAAGCAGAAGAAGCTTGTAGAAGCTTCGACTTTCGATCTAGGTTTGTTCATGATTGAAATTAATTTTTCTAAAAGTCAAAATTCTACTTAGGTATTGGATAACGGCTGTGTTTCTCACATATGTAACAATATGCAGGGACTAAGCAGAAGTAGAAAACTGAACAAGGATGAAGTCGTTCTACGAGTGGGAAATGGAGCAAAGGTTGTTGTATTAGCTGTAGGAACTTATTGTTTAGCACTGCCTACGGGTAAGTCCGTTAGTTTAAATAATTGTTATTATGTTCCAACACTTATAAGAAACATTATTTCAATTTTTGTATTGAATATGGATGGTTTTGATATTATAATAAAGAACAACAGTTGTTCTATTTATAATAAAAATGTTTTATATGGTGTTGGCAGTTTACAGAATGGAATTTACATACTTGACTTGCATGAAAATATATTTCAAATTGAATAAACTAAGAAAAGAAAACGAGATGATGTTAATTACACCTTTATGTGGGATTGTAGACTCGGTCATACTAATGAAACAAGATTATCCAAAATGCATAAAGATGGGTTTTTAGAGCTATCTGATTACGAATCATATCTAACTTATGAATCATGTCTCATGGGTAAGATGACTAAATCTCCTTTTAGTTGAAAAGGAGAAAGAGTTATAGGGTTGTTAGCGTTGGTACACACAGTCGTATGTGAACCTATGACAACGAATGCACGAGGAGGGTATTCTTATTTTATTACTTTCACTGATGATCATTCAAGATTTGGATATGTGTATTTAATGAAATACAAATCTGAATCATTTGAAAAGTTCAAAGAATTTAGAAGTGAAGTAGAGAAGCAAACTGGCAAGAGTATTAAGATTCTTTGATCGGATCGAGAAGGGGAATACTTAACCAATGAGTTTCTCAATTGTCTCAAAGAAAATGGTATAATCTCATATTGGACTCCACCATGGACGCCGTAGTTGAATGGTGTATCTGAAAGGAGAAATCGAATATTATTGGACATGATTCGTTCCATGATGAGTTTTACCAACCTTCCAGTATCATTCTGGGGTTATGCCCTAGAATCAGCTGCATACTTACTTAACAAAATACCTACCAAATCCGTCCCACAGACTCCATATGAGTTATGGACAGGGAGAATACTAAATCTTAAGAATGTTAAAACTTGAGGTTGTCCAGCTTAATGATAAGCTGCAGACTAGATCCGAGAAGTGTAGATTCATGGGATACCCTAAAGAAACATCAGGGTAGTATTTCTATTATCCTACTGATCAAAAGGTGTTTGTTGTGAAACACGCTGCCTTCTTGGAAAAGGAGTTTATCCTTGAAGGGGTCAGTGGGAGTAAGATATATCTTGACGAAGTTCAAGAACCAAAAAATACTACAGATCAAAGTCAGGTACCTGGCCAAGTGGAAAAACCTACTGTACCACAACCTATTCGTAAATCTGGAAAAGTATGGAAGATACCTGATAGGTATAGATTCATCATAGAGGATGATGATGAGGTACACATCATAGATGATGATGATCCATTGACTTAGGAAGAGGCTATGAGTAGTAAAGACTCAGAGAAATGGCTAAAAGCCATGACATCCGAGATGGACTCCATGTATGCAAACCAAGTATGGACTTTAGTTTCACCACCCAAGGGAATTAAGCCTATTGGGTGCAAATGGGTCTTTAAGAGAAAGACTGGAGCAAACGACAAGGTAGAGACCTATAAGGCCCGACTGGTTGCAAAAGATTTCAAACAAAGACAAGGAGTTGACTATGATGAAACCTTCTCACCAGTAGTTATGCTCAAGTCCATTCGGATTTTAATTGCAATTGCAGCTTATTATGACTACGAAATCTGGTAAATAGACGTAAAGACAGCCTTGCTCAATGGAGAGCTTGAGGAAAATGTGTATATGATACAGCCAGAGGGTTTTGTTTCAGCAGTTGGAACAAATCAAGTCTGTAAGCTGCAACGATCCATTTATGGATTGAAGCAAGCTTCTCGAAGGTGGAACATCAGTTTTGATGAGATAATCAAAAAGTTTGATTTTATCAAAAATTAGGATGAACCTTATGTGTACAAGAAGGTTAGTGAGAGCGCTGTTTCATTCCTTGTATTATATGTTAATGATATATTACTGATAGGGAATGATATTCCTATGCTACAGTCAATCAAAATTTAGTTATCTAGACACTTCTCCATGAAGGACTTGGGAGAAGCATCATATATTTTGGGGATAAAGATCTATAAAGATAGATCTAAAAGGATGCTTGGTTTGACCCAAGAAAAGTACATTGACTTGATGCTAAAGAAGTTTAGCATGGAAGATTCCAAGAGAGGTCTCATGCCGATGAGCCATGGAATACATCTCTCCAAGAAACAGGCCCCAAAGACACCTGATGAGAGAGACCGTATAAGTAAGATTCTTTATGCTTCAGTAATATGATCTATCATGTACGGTATGATATGTACTAGACCGGATGTCACTCATGCACTTAGTGTAATAAACAGATATCAGTCGAATCCAGGAGAAGAGCACTAGAAGGCAGTGAAAAACATCTTAAAGTACTTAAGAAGAACTAAGGATGTACAGACTCAAGTTTTCAAATGGACCAAGATGACAGTAAATCCGTTTCAGGGTATGTGTTTACCTTAAACGGTGGCGCAGTGAGTTGGAAAAGTTCCAAGCAGCAAACAGTTGTTGATTCAGTTACAGAGGCGAAGTACATAGCTGCAAGTGAAGCTGCAAAGGAAGCTATTTAGATGAAGAAGTTCATAACTGAACTTGGAGTGGTTCCTAGCATTAGAGGAGCCATACCTTTATTCTGTGACAACAGAGGATCTGTTACACAGGCCAAGGAACCCAGGTCTCATCAGAAATCCAAACACGTGTTGTAGCGGTTTCATTTGATTAGAGAGATCATTACAAGAGGAGACGTCACCCTGGAGCATGTAGACTCTCAAGACAACATTGCAGATCCATTTACTAAAGCTTTAATCCAACAATAGTTTGATCATCACTTAGAGAAGATGTGTATTAGATACCATGACGATTGGCTTTAGTGCAAGTGGGAGATTGAAAGTAGTAGGCACATAAGCCAATCATATTTGATATGATATAACATATACTTTGTAATCTTATTCATTTATTAATAAAAGTATTAAAGACATTTTACTTTATCTACATGGTGCTGTTATTTTTTATGTGATAAACTCATAGTTTTAAGCAATGCTTTTAGAATCATGATAATGATCATGCTAATGAGATCTAAATTCTTAGAAACCTAAAAACTAAAATCGTTCCTAATCGATGGATTACTAAAAGGGGATTAGTGAATCCGGATAGATTAGTACATACATTGTTTACTCTTAGGAAGAGAATGATTGATCTCATAATCATTTGTGTAGAGACACTAAAGCAAGTATGTAGGTGCTTATATGAGAATAAGTTCACTGAACGTGACTCGCTGAAGGAATACTTAATGGAGTTTTACTCGCCTGTTAATAGGAATTCCTCAAGTGATAGTAGTACAAGTGATCCTTGGACTTGAGATCATCATAGTATCTTATGTATGTTGAGTTATACTTTGACATGTCCCTTAAGACCTCTAGGGTATATCAAAGGGTATGCTTGGGTATAATAAGTTGTACATGGAGATAGGTGAATGATTAACAAATAATCTACCGCTTCTAGTAAAAGGAGTGAATGTCCTATATGATTCGATAAATGACAACTCAGTAGTCCTTGGCCAAGGCAGAATGAAATTAGAAAAGAGTTTCTAATTTGTATTATTTAGAGTTGTGCATTTGGGAATTGAAATACATATAATTAAAATAAAATAAGACTTGACAATAATTTCTTGTCTTATATTTAATTGGGATATTGTATGGTAGAAGAATTGAATTGTATGGTAACTATTCACTAAAAGGTTCTTTTGCGATTAATGTTGAAATCTATATTATTTGGAAAGTCATTGATCACTAAGGGGACTTACCCTTATTGTAGAATAAATATTATTTATTTAAATAAATTAAATAGTTTAATTTATTTATTTAAATAAGATTAGAATTGTTCTAATTGATTCATTCACAACCGGTTTAATATGGAGAACCTAAAGGGTCACACTGCAAAAGAAAAATATTTATTTAAGAAGTAAATGACATAATTGTAATAATAACTTAAGTTTATTTAATTTAATATATGGAGATAGAATAAATTAAATAACTTAATATTTATTATTTAATATTTTAGAAATATTAAATATAAATTAATAAGAGGAGTCTTATTGTTATTATTACTATTATTATTATTGTTTAATTCCTAATAGGGATTTAGAATTAATTAATAGAAGTACTTTCATAAATTTCTAATTGGATTAGGAGTTTAATTAATTAAAAGTGTTTAATTAGAATAAATAAAAACCTAATCCTAAATAGTTTAGGAGGGTTCCTACATCTATAAATAAGAGGAGTCTTATCATGGATTAGGGTTACACACTCTTGCATTAGAATTATGGAGAATAATTACAATTTCTATAGTGTTAAGCTAGAGTTTTGTCAACACCCATCTTCTTGAACTAATATTATTTCTTGGTGGATCACCTCTAGAGGCCAAACACTTGGGTGACTAACATTGATCAAAGGAAGGAATTTAATCGGTGGAATTCAAGGAGAACGCGAAGGAAATTGGAGTTGAACTTGTACCTGAGGAAGCTAGAATTCTATAAGGGTATAATTCTTATTCTCCATCTCTTTCGTTTAATTAATAATTGTGCATAAAGAAAGATCATGGTGATGGTTTGTATAAAATTTTAAAATCTGATTTTATCGCGCTTCCGCTTTATTTATGCAATTTGATTACATGTTTGTGTTATATACAAACCTAACATAAATGAGGTAAACACATGTAATTTTAACCAACAGATTTTGGATTTAACTGCTATGGTTCGACAAATGGTCACAGGGAACATGCAAGTAGCATAGGTGTGTGGAATTTGTTTAATGTCAAGGCATACTACTGATGTTTGTCTAATATTGCAAGAGGATGAAGTTGTTCAATAAGTCAATGTTGTGGGGACATTCCAAGGACAACATCAACAACAATATGATCATTATTCCAACACTTATAATCCAGGATGGAGAGATCATCCCAACTTAAGTTATGGGGATAATAGGCAGCCTGATTTTCAACAGATGCGACAGCAGTACCAACATGAACAAGCAGTTCCTTCCAGTTTTGGACCATCTCTTGAGGATATGTTTAAAGCCTTCATGACCCAAGCACAACAGTTCCAGCAGGAAACAAAGACTTCCATACACCAGTTGGAGAATCGAGTTAGTCAGCTTGCTACAACAGTTAGTAGATTGGATTCTCAAGGCTCAGGGAGTTACCCTCACAGACAGTTGTCAATCCAAAAAAGAATGTAAGTGCACTTACATTGAGAAGTGGTGAAGATGTACGACATCAAGAAAAGTTATGGGCTTCCTTACAAAACAAGTCAGACAAGGGTGAAATAGGCAGCAATGTTGCGCATAAACATAAGTGTCCACCCCTCTTTGTGTATAGACCTACACTTCCTTTTCCTCAAGTCTTAATGAAGAACAGAAAAATTGAGAAAAAGTCAGATTTTCATGAAGATGATGAAAAGGTAACCGATGGAGAGAGTGCTAGCGCCATAACATTGAAGAGTGACACACAGTTAGAAGTACCCAAAACCGCTGATGAAGTTGATGAGGATCCAAAGTCTAAGGAGGAGGGGCAAGAGGTAGAGGTAGATGAATTAATAATTCGTGCAGATTTCTACAATGAGAACATGGATGATACATCTTCAATTCCTGCACATGTTCTCTTAGGGAGGCCATTTTTGAAAAAAGCTAAAACATTGATTGATGAATACAAAGATACCTTAGCTATGGAGTTTGATGATGAAGAGACCCAGATCAATGATTATGAGGTTATGAGGTATCTTAGCATTGTTAATTCTATTTTTTCTACTGATGTTTTTGACCCTATAATGTAGAAATCTTTTGAGTAAACAAACAAAAGAAGTTTGAAGGCTGCAATTACTAAGGTTTGGGAGCTATCTGAAGGCATGGAGTAAAGTCAAGATCTGCAGGATGTTGCTACTACTTTAAGGCTTGAACCATTACCAGTTCACTTGCAGTATATAAGTCCAATTACATAGATTCAGAGGAATGATGTCGAGCCAATGACAGTAAACAAGGGCAACTGTTTGGGAGGCAACCCAAGATTTTAGATTTGCTTTTCTATCATTTGTTACTTTTTAGTTGCATTTTATTTAGTGACTTCGTCTTTGCATGATTGTCTTACATTGGGGATAATGTAAGGTTTGAGTGTAGGGTAGAGGTTTAGGTTAGTCTAGGGTAGGTTTTTGCTCTAAGTTTGATAATCTGAGTTGTTTTGTGGAAAAATTAAAAAAAATTAAAACTTTTTGGTTCTGTGATTTATTTGGCTAGGGTTAAAGGTTTTTTACTATACTATGGAATGAAAATTGATGTTAATCTGATAGAATCTGTTTGATGCCGAATTAGTTGATGAATGATGAGAACTAAGTCATGATCCATAGTAACTGATTTAGATCTAATTTGTGTTACATGAGTACTTGAATATGAGATATATGTTTATTTAGCTGAGTTTTATGTGGGGTCTGACTATGTACACTGATTTCATAATTTAGAACTGTTAAGCTGCTTATTGTGTTTGCAGGACCATATGAAGAAAAAAAAGGAAATTGCAAAATTGATTAAAAAGTTAAAAAAGTTGAATGAAAAGAAATATCAAAAGTACAAAATCATATGGTGGGTTGAGATGGAGCGTAAAACGCACTCACTTGCAAAAGAAAAAAAATGTGTATAGAGTGAGATGGAGCATACAATGCACTCACCTATAGAAAATCTGAATTGGAAGATCCTAATGTGTGAAAAAGAATAGCAGAAGAAGCATGTTCTTAGTTTTGAGTCAATGTGCATAGTTGTTGTTCCATAAGAACTTAGTTGAGTATGTATGTTGATCATAGGAAAGATACTTATGTGGATACATTTTGATTTGAAGTTATTTAGTGGTGAACGACAAGGTTGTTGTTGTGATTTGATTGATGAAGTGTTGATCATATTTCTGTTGATTAGTATTGATATTCATAATTGAGAATTGAGTTAAAACCTTTGAAAGTTTGGTTGAATATAATTAAGATAATTTTTAATATTACCTTTGTTTTAGTTTACACGAGGACGTGCAAAGGCTAAGTATGGGAGAATTTGATAAGTGCATAATATTCGATAATTTGATTTCCTTTATATTTAGTTTTAATACATGTTTTATGTGTAAATAAGTTTATTAAGATATTTATTGATTTTAGGAGGATTGGAGCTAAAAAGAGAAAAAGAGGAAAAAGGGATCAAAAATGGGCGCGAAAGGAGAAAAAGCAAAAACGGGCAGAACATTATGAGCCGTGGCGCTCGAGAAACTGGGCCACGACACTAGCAACTTGAATCACAGCGCCAGTGAAGGAATGTCGCAGCGCTGAGGCTTTTTGCGGGCGCGTGGGCGAGTTGAAATTAGTATGCACACAAGCCAATCATATTTGATATGATATGACATATACTTTGTAATCTTATTCATTTATTAATAAAAGTATTAAAGGCATTTTACATTATCTACACGGTGCTGTTATTTAATAAGTGATAAACTCATAGTTTTAAGTAATGCTTTTAGAATCATGATGATGATCATGTTAACGAGATCTACATTCTTAGAAAGCTTAAAACTAAAATTTTTCCTAATCGTTGGATTACTAAAAGGGGATTAGTGAATCCGGATAGATTAGTACATACGTTGTTTGCTCTTAAGAAAAGGATGATTGATCTCATAATCATTTGTGTGGAGACACTAAAGTAAGTATGTAGGTGCTTATTGGAGAATAAGTCACTGAACGTGGCTCGCTAAGGAATACCTAATGGAGTTTTACTCGCCTGTCAATAGGAATTCCTCTAGTGATAGTAGTACAAGTGATCCTTGGACTTGAGATCATCATAGTATTTTGTGTATGATGAGTTATACTTTGACATGTCCCTTAAGACCTTTAGGGTATATCAAAGGGTATGATTGGGTATAGTAAGTTGTATATGGAGATAGGTGAATGATCAACAAAGAATCTACCACATATAGTAAAAGATGTGAATATCCTATGTGATTTGATAAACGACAACTCAGTAGTCCTTGGCCAAGACAGAATGAAATTTAAAAGGAGTTTCTAATTTGCATTATTTAGAGTTGTGCATTTGGGAATTGAATTACATATAATTAAATAAAATAAGACTTGATAGTAATTTCATGTCTTATATTTAATTGGGATATTATATGGTAGAAGGATTGAATTGTACGGTAACTATTCACTGAAAGGTTCTTTTGTGATTAATGTTGAAATCTATATTATCTGGAAAGTCGTTGATCGCTAAGGGGGGGCTTACCCTTATTGTAAAATAAATGTTATTTATTTAAATGAATTAAATAATTTAATTTATTTATTTAAATAAGATTAGAATCGTTCTAATTGATTTATTCACAACCGATTTAATATGGAGAACCTAAAGGGCCATAGCGCAAAAGAAAAATATTTATTTAAGAAGTAAATATCATAATTGTAATAATAAATTAAGTGTATTTAATTTAGTCTATGGAGATAGAATAAATTAAATAGCTTAATATTTATTATTTAATATTTTAGAAATATTAAATATAAATTAATAAGAGGAGTCATATTATTATTATTGTTACTATTATTATTTAATTCGTAAAACGGTTTGGGAATTATTTAATAAAAGTACTCTCATAAATTTCTAATTGGATTAGGAGTTTAATTAATTAAAAGAGTTTAATTAAGACAATTAACCTAACCCTAAATAGTTTAGGAGGGTTACCTATATCTATAAATAAGAGGAGTCTTGTTATGGATTAGGGTTACACACACTTCCATTAGAATTGTGGAGAGTACTTCTAATTTCTATAAAGATAGAAACTCGGATTTTGCCAACACTCATCTTCTTGAATAAGTATTATTCGTTGGTGGATCACTTCTAGAGGTCAAACACCTGGGTGGCTAACGATGATCAAAGGAAGGAATTTAATAGGTGGAATTCAAGGAGAACGCGAAGGAATTAGAGGTGAACTTGTACCAGAGGAAGCTTTGATTCATGAGGGTATAATTCTCTATCTCTGTCTCTTTCGTTTAATTGATAATTGAACACAAGGAAAGATCATGGTGATAGTTTGTATAAAAATTTTAAAATCCGTTTTATCGCGCTTCCGCTCTATTTATGTAATTTGATTGCATGCTTGCGTAATTTACAAACCTAATAGTGGTATTAGAGCCAATCCTTGTGCTAATTATCGATTTTGATGATTCTATGTGTATGGTATGCGATTAGATCGAATTTTTGGGCAAAAAATTGTTCTTCGCGAATCTGCTACGCGGCGTAGCTGCACCGCTTCTAGTTCATTTTGGAGCGCAGTTGCGTCCAACCCAGAAAGTTGTTTCTGGTGGTGTACCGCAGCTATGCCGGTTCCCAGTTCATTCTGGGCGCAGCTGTGCTGGATAGCAGAATCCGAAAAATAATTTTTTCTTCAATTAACTTAAATGATTTATTTAATTGGAATAAGTTTAAAATAAAGATATTTATTTTATCTGGAATAGGATTTCAGATTGCTAAAATTATAGGAGTTTAATTTTGATTTGGTTTTTGATTAAAATAAAAGAGTTTATTTTATTTCAAAACTAAATATTAGTAAACTTATTGCCCATTAAATGATATCAATACATATATAGAATTGTTTTATTATTCATGAGATGAATGTTATTTATTGATGCATATGGAGATATATATGATAATAAATAGGGATTGATTATGCACTATTGACCAATGTGTGATTGAATTTATTTTAGAGGATGCTTAAATGAATGGTTTTTTATAAATAGGGTGTGTGTACCTCGTCTTCTCTAATTTTTCTTAATTTAAATTTTATCTCCCTCCTATGTACTTCCCCTTGACTGCTGATCAAGGTTTCTATTTATTGTAAATAGTTTATGTAATAGGATTAGTTAGAATTATTTTGAAGAATTGGAGACAAAGGAGCAAAGAGCGCTTGAAGACCCGTTTGTAATGGAGCCCGGGTTTAAATATAATAGTTATATTTAAATTCAGTTTTTGCACCCTAGGTTTGACCTTTTGTTTCACTTGGTGGCTCTAGTGAACAAAACTAGAATAAAAGTCCATAATCAATCCAGGTAGAATATAGTATTCTATATGTGCATGCTAACTATGTATATATTCTATATTATCCAATATGATTCGCATGTTAAATAATATGACGCACATTTTATATATATATGTGCATGCGCTAATCAAGATGAGACAAATAATAACAAACCTCTCAAAGAAATTATATTAAGTCGTAACGTTCAAAAATATTTGGAATATCGAACGTCGCCTTCTAGCATGATAAAGCGATAGAGTATTAAATATTTAATATGAATTTGTTGTGTCACCACAAGGCAAGTATTAAATATTTAAGATGTTGCTTTATTACATTTGATGCTTATTAAGGAATTGAACATTACTGTTTTGTTGTGTCACCACAAGGACGATATTTTTATCTTCACATATATGGAAGTGCTATGTTGGACTTAACTTGGATAATTTTGATTCGGATGTGTCACTACTTGATCAAAATAATCTAAGAGACAAAATACAATGAGTTACATAGTGATATAATTGACAATAGTTGTCTACCTATTTATTTATATATAGTTTGTTGTGTCACCATAAGGCTATATACATTTGAAATGGGATCCTTATTCTCACTAGCAAATCTTTAACTAGATTTACCGAACTATATATTGAGGGTAATATAGTTTGATAAAAATAGTGGGATATACCAATTTAAATAAAGACCTAATTTATTTTGGTAATTAATAAAATGAATGTATGCTAAATGTTGTCTATTTCACATCCAGAATTTAAAAATGTCAAACTCAGTATCACTGCGTAGCATACTTAATGCTAACAAACTGATTGGACCGAATTACACGGACTAGTTAAGAAATCTGAGAATTGTTCTCACTACTGAAAAGATTTCTTATGTCCTAAATTCGCCAGTCCCTGCAAATGTTGCAGAAACAGCCTCTGAGGAAGAGATTGCTACTTTCAGAAAGTGGCAAGATGATGCAATCTTGACTCAATGCTTCATGCTCGCATCCATGAGTAACGAGCTTCAGCGTCAGCATGTAACTATGGATGCTCCTACTATATTGTTGCACCTCAAGGAGTTGTATGTTGAGCAAAGTAGGACTGCTAGATATCAGTGTTAGGTTTGTATATAGCGCGAACATGCAATCAAATTACATAAATAGTGCGGAAGCGCGATAAAACGGATTTTAAAATTTTTTATACAAACCATCACCATGATCATCCTTGTATTCAATTATCAATTAAACGAAAGAGACAGAGATAGAGAATTATACTCTCGTGAATCAAAGCTTCCTCAGGTACAAGTTCACCTCCAATTCTTTCGCGTTTTCCTTGAATTTCACCGATGGGATTCCTTCCTTTGATCAACATTAGTCACCCAAGTGTTTGGCCTCTAGAGGTGATCCACCAAGGAATAATAGTTGTTCAAGAAGATGGGTGTTGGCAAAACCCTAGTTTCTATCTCTATAGAAAATTGCAAGTACTCTCTCTCTCCAATTCTTATGGAAGAGTGTGTAACTGTCTAACCCTAAATCATGATAAGACTCCTCTTATTTATAGATAAAGGGAACATCCTAAACTATTTAGGATTAGGGTTTTTATTTTAATTAAACTCCTTTAATTAATTAAACTCCTAATCCAATTAGGAATTTATGAATGAGTACTTCTATTAATTAATTCTCAATCCATATTAGGAATTAAATAATAGTAACAGTAATAATAATAATAAGACTCCTCTTATTAATTTATATTTAATATTTTCAAAATATTAAATAATAAATATTAAGCTATTTAATTTATTCTATCTCCATAGATTAAATTAAATACACTTAACTTATTATTACGATTATGCCATTTACTTCTTAAATAAATATTTTTCTTTTGCGGTGTGACCCTTTAGGTTCTCCATATTAAACCGATTGTGAATAAATCAATTAGAACAATTCTAATCTTATTTAAATAAATAAATTAAACTATTTAATTCATTTAAATAAATAATATTTATTCTATAATAAGGGTAAGCCCCCTAAGCGATCAACGACTTTCCAGATAATGTAGATTTCAATATTAATCACAAAAGAACCTTTCAGTGAATAGTTACCGTACAATTCAATCCTTCTACCATACAATGTCCCAATTAAATATAAGACATGGAATTACTGTCAAGTCTTATTTATTTAATTATATGTATTTCGATTCCCAAATGCATAACTCTGATTAATGCAAATTAGAAACTCCTTTCTAATTTCATTCTGCTTTGGCCAAAGACTTCTGAGTTGTCATTTATCAAATCACATAGGACATTCACTCCTTTTACTAGAAGTGATAGATTCTTTGTTGATCATTCACCTATCTCCATGTATAACTTATTATACCCAATCATACCCTTTGATATATCCTAAGGGTCTTAAGGGACATGTCAAAGTATAACTCATCACACACAAGATACTATGATGATCTCAAGTCTAAGGATCACTTGTACTACTATCATTAGAGGAATTCCTATTGACAGACGAGTAAAACTCTATTAGGTATTCCTTAGCGAGCCACGTTTAGTGAACTTATTCTCTAATAAGCACCTACATACTTGATTTAGTGTCTCCACACAAATGATTATGAGATCAATCATCCTCTTCATAAGAGCAAGCAACGTATGTACTAATCTCCTTTTTTACTAATCCCTTTTTTTAGTAATCCAACGATTAGGAACGATTTTAGTTTGTGAGCTATCTAGAATTTAGATCTCATTAGCATGATCACCATTATGATTCTAAAAGCATTGCTCAAAACTATGGGTTTATCACATTTAATATAATAGCACCATGTAGATAAAGTAAAATGCCTTTAAAAAATCGAATAAGATTACAAAGTATATGCTACATCATATCAAATATGATTGGCTTGTGTGCATACTACTTTCAATCAGATATCTAATGAGCTCTTCCAATATCGGATGACTGAGGATACTACCGTTGAGACTCATGTCCTAAAGATGATCAATCTGAATGAACAACTTGAACGGCTAGGGTTCGTGATGGATGGGGAGTTAAGTCAAGATTTGATCTTCTAGTCACTCTCGGACATCTTCTCACAATTTGTTGTGAATTTTCACAGGAATAAGTCGAACCCAAGACTCCATAAATGTTATGGATAGGGAGGATTCCTAGTCTTAAGTATGTTAAGTTAAGGGGTTGTCCAGCTTATGTGAAAAAGTTTCAAAATGATAAGCTTGAGACAAAATATGACAAATGCAGATTTGTGGAACTTCCTAAAGTAAGTTTAGGATAAGAGTTCTATAATCCTACTGAGCGAAAGGTGTTTGTTGTGAAATATCTTGCCTTCTTGGATAAAGGTGTTTATCATTGAAGGAGCTAGTGGGAGGGTAATAGATCTTAAAGGAGTTCAAGAATCATAAATCACTTTAAGTCAAACCAAGGAACCTGTAGATAGACCTATTATACCACAACCGAATCATAAATCTGGAAGAGTACTGAAGATACCTAGGAGGTATAGATTCATCATAGAGGATGATGATGAGGTACACATCATAGAGGATGATGATCTAGTTATATACAATGAAGCTATGAGTAGTAGATACTCAGAGAAATGGTAGATGACAGTAAAATCCAAAATGGACTCCATATATGAAAAAACAAGTGTGGACTTTGGTTAACCCTCCGGTAGGCACAAAGCCTAAAGGGTGTAAATGGGTCTTTAAAGGAAAGACTGGAGCAGATGGCAAGGTGGAGACCTATAAGACCAGACTTGTTTAAAAGGTTTCATATAAAGTCAAGAAGTTAACTGTGATAAAATCTTATTACCGGTATCAATGCTCAAGTCTATTCGGATTTTACTTGTGATTGCAGCTTATTATTACGAAATCTGGAAAACGGATGTGGAGGCATCCTTCCTCAATAAAGATTTGAGGAGAATGTATGTATGATATAGCCAGATGGATTTGTTTCAATGGTTGAAGCAAATCATGTATATAAGCTACAACAATCCATTTATGGATTGAAGCAAGCTTCTTAAAAATGGAACATTCGTTTTGATGAGACAATCAAAAGAGTTTGATTTTATCAAAAACGAGAATGAACCTAGTGTGTACAAAAGGGTCAGTGGGAGCGCTGTGACATTCCTAGTATTATATGTTGATATACTACTGATACAGAATGACACACCAATGCTATAATCAGTAAAGATAAAATTGTCTAAACATTCCTCCATGAATGACTTGGGAGAAGTATCCTATAAATTGGGGATATAAATCTATAAAGATAGATTTAAAAGGATGCTCGGCTTGACCCAAGAAACGTATATTTATTCGATTCTAAAGGTGTTTAGAATGGCAAACTCCAGGGGAGGTCTCATGATGATGAGCCATGGAGTGAATCTCTCTAAAATTGTCCCCAATGAAAGAGAGATCGCATGAGTTACTATCATTTATGCAATGTAATGTACAAGACTTGATGTTGATCAGTCATACTCTGGAGAAGATCACTGTAAGACAGTGATAAATATCTTAAAGTACTTAACCGACACTAAGGATGTGATATAATACATGGTGGGTCTGAATTAAAACTAGAGGGCTAAACAGACTCAAGTTTTTCAAACTGACCAAGACAATAACAAATCCACTTTTGGATAAGTCGTTACCTTGAATGGTGGTGCAGTAAATTGGAAAGGTTCCAAACAGCAAAAAGTTATTGGTTTAGTTCTAATACCTGAGGTCAATATGTAATTTAATATTTATCATAAATTGAATTTATGTGAAACTCTTATGTGATTTCAATTATTATATGTATATGTGTTATATATATATATATAATTGAGATATGTGACAAGATGAATTTAAATAGTTGGTTTTGATTAATTTAACTATTTGAATTAACTAAGTAGTTATTAATTTTAATAAATTGCAAGGAATGGAATTAAAACTCAAATTTGAGTTCGGAGTTGAAATTGAAGATGCGGACTATATATTTGAGTCTAGAACGTCGAAATTAGTCAAAATAGACTGTAATCACAAAATGTGTCAGGGTTGACTTTTTGGTCAAAGTCGACCCGTTGATTTTTCTCGGATAAAAAGTCAAACTCAAATTTTGGAAGCTAATTTGACGAAACGAATAATCCCACGACGTTCGGAACGTCGATTTTTGTAGGAATAGATATTAGTATCAACTAGTTTGGTTCTAGAGGGCAAAATAGTCAAATAGCTTATTAATTGATTAAAATGCTAATTAAATATTAAAAGAAATAAAAAGGAGTCAGCTGACCATGAGGGGCCCAGGTGACTACCAAATTGGGACAAAAAGGAGAGAGAGGCACGGTTATGTATGAAAAAGAAATAGGTGGGAGTTATTTCATTCTTTTAAACCCAAAACCTTTTCAATTTCATAACTCTTGTCCTTTAATTCCATAACCCAAACTGATGAATGGCTTAATGAGGATTCAACTGATGATTAGAGATGAAAGGGCAAGAGAATCAATTGCCAAAAACATCTACAAATACTCCCCACTCGAATTGTCCTTCCTTTTTGCTAAATAAATTCTACCGAGAGAGAAAATTGTGAACTTGAGTGTACTTGAAGATTTCTGAAGTTTCTAGGGGATTTGCAAGCAAAGAAGGAAGTATTCACTCGCCTAAATCAAGGGAAGAATCATCAAGAGGTATTTCAAGAGAACTTTTATGTTCTTATATGTAATAAAGAGGAATAGTGCATATATAATGGTAAATGGTTAATTTGTGGCTTTGTGTTGCCATGTTGTTGTTAGTTGTTGATGTTAGCATATTAAGAACACAAGTTCTAGTTTAAATCATGTCTTACATGTTATGAATTTAGAAGAATTAAGCAATGCATGCTATATGTTTGACAATATGCCTCTATGATGCTAAATTAATCAAAAAATGGAAGTTTGTTGAAGTTTGATGTTGTGAAATGTGTGAACATGTGAGAGTAGATGATCTGGACATTAGGAATAATTTAATTGCATGCTAGATGCAAAATCACAGATTTTTGTCAAATTGGGTTTAACTAGTAATCTGTGACTTTTCGGGTTTTCGGTCCATTGGAAATGTACCTTCCGTAATCCGAATGATGTATGTATTAATTTTGTAAAATACTAGGTAGTATGATGTATATGCTGACCAAGTTTCAGAGGAAACGGATTTATATTGAGCAAGATATGAATTTTGGGAACTAGCATGAAAATAACTAAAATCTAGAAAAAATCTGGAAAACCCAGAAATTTTCCAACTCTAGAAATAGTCCGCGCACACTTATCTAGGCATCCAGTTTATCGTCTTATTATGTTAATTTCATGAATGTTATATTTTTGTAAAATATCTTGCCATATGAAGTTTAATGTGTCCAAATATCATGGTCATCCGATTTGTAGGTTAGTAGATATAAATTCATGAAATAGGCTGCTTGAAAAGGAAAAATCTGGAAAACCCAGAAATTTTTCGAAGTCTGGAAGCAGTTTGTATAACGCCCCCGAATTCTGGCGCTGGCCGCCCGAACAAGGGTCGGACGTTATCTCGTACTTCTTTCGTAACTTAACCAATGATCCCATAATCATATTGGTTGAATTAGTCTATTACAGACTATAAAATTATAAATTTCCTTAACTTCCTCCCTAGATCTATTCTTGATCTCGATCTCATTCCTTCTACAAATATCAACTTGTAGTTCATTCGTATATATGGATAAGACCATATATATATATATCGGTCAAATGTTTAACCCTATGATTTAGATATTCTATCATTTATAAGCTTTATATGGATCCAAGATTCACAGTACCAGCACTAGAGATAGTTCTCAGATCTGAAGGGGGCTTTCCAATAAAGATAAATCGATATTGGTGCGCAATTAGATGACCTAACCTTCATTTCTTAGTCAGAACTTTCAGCGTGCCAAATACCCTCACTTAGATACATAGTCTTATAAACATTGTTTATGTTTTAACAATTCTAAGTTTAATCGAAGTAAAGACATGACAAGAATGTGTGAGAAAAAATGATAATATTGATATAATATTCGGTTACATATTTTGCGGGTTCATATTACAAAAAGTCATCCAGACTATAACAAAAAGGGACAAGCAATTAGGAAAGCATATAAACTAGTCTACGCATTTCTTCTTTCCTTTCTTTGTAGAGCCTGAACTCTCAGGTTTGTCTGCAAATAAGGTTTTATTCGCAAGAATGAGCATACAAAAGCTCAACAAGTCTAAACACATAGTATATAATTGAACTCACACCGATAAGGATTTAATGAATCATAGCTTTAACAAAAGATATTACAATTGTTTTAACATAGTAAGACTGAGTGGTAATTAAACCAAGAACCGTTCATCCGTCTTTCGACTTAGAACCATACCGTGAATATTAAGTAGAGGATCAATCTAACGACATCATATGCTATGCATAACATACGCTACACTGACTAATCATGACAGTGTTTTACAAACATGCTCATCTTAGTTTACTTTGCATATAGAGGTCGCTCCAACACAACTTGGTTTGACTAAAGAATTATAACAATTCAATACTTCACGAATAAACGTTCATTTTGCAAGTTATGCTGAAACGAATAAAAATAACTCTCATATCAAAGATTTATAATATGTTGTTGCACAAAGTGCATAAATCAAATAGAAAGCTTGTAAATGAAAGCTTAGGTAGAAGACTTGCCTCGTATATCTTTTACAAATAAATATAACGGTCTACACGTTCGTCGTAAATCCTACACGATTATAAGTTCATGTAGACCAATTAAGTGTTTAACGATTAAATCTTTTAAGTTCTATTTCGGGTATTATAACCACTTATAAATAAAACTCTTTCTACTATACATCAAATAATTTTAGCACTATAACTGCATATAAAATGAATATTCATCAACTATATTTAAAATAAATTGAGCATTATAACTGCTTATAAAATGAATATTCGACTATTATATTTGAGATAATTTCAGCATTATAACTGCTTATAAAATGAATATTCGGCTATTATATTTGAAATAATTTCAGCATTATAACTGCTTATAAAATGAATATTCTTACTAAATACCTGAAGAAAATCGGGCATAGTAACTGCTTATAAAAATATATTTTCAACTTTATAAGAGAAATAAATTGGACATTATAACTGCTTGTAAATAAGACTTTTGTACTATATACATAAAATAATTTGGACATTACAACTGCTTGTAAAAGTATATTTACATAAAAATGAAAATTATAACTACGAGAGTATACCTCTTGTAGTTGCTAGCTTTACTTCCAATCGCGTAGTGCTTCGATACTTTGAAAGTAATTTTTATCTCACAATATCTCTCAGAATATAAATATAGAGTATTTTTGCTCTTGAACCGCTCTTGAAAATAGTAAGGAATGAATGAACTTAGCTTTCTATTTATAGGAAAACATAGTTTCGCTAATTGCACATTAGGGGCTCGACTTATTACACTTTGGTACCTAGGTTAATTACACTTTAGTACCTAACAAATTCTTAGAATATTCTTCTAAGCTCCTCAATGAAAATATCTTCCAAGCTCGATAATGCAGCTTGCAATTGAAGCTCCTCAATGAAAATATCTTCCAAGCTCGACAATGCAGCTTGCAATTGAACCTATCTTCTAAGCTCCTCAATGAAAATATCTTCCAAGCTCGACAGTGCAGCTTGCAATTGAACCTATCTTCTAAGCTCGACAATGCAGCTTGTCACCGTAAGCACGACAAATCACTTTGTCATTCCCAAGCACGACACAACAACTTGTCAAAAATAATTTGTCGGAATGCTTCTTGGTGAAATCGTGGAAAGCACGACAAATCATTTTGTCAATGTAAGCACGACTAAACAGCTTGACCAAAAAAATTTATTTAACTTAATTCATCGTTTACACTATATAATCACAAAACACCTACTTCGAAATATCATTTCGATCTTTATTAAGCACATATGTTACAAAATTCAAATCTCATTAGGGTTTAAGGTGTTAAACTTCTTGATACCTAGTTTTAGGTCACTAAATTAACCTCTAACCATATACGATCGTATTTATAAGCCTCATAAATATTCGGGGAAATACAGTTCGAGCACTCTTATCTAGGCATCTGGTTTGTGGTCTTATTTTGTTAATTTCATGAATGTTATATTTTTGCAAAATACTATGCTGTATGAAGTTTATTATGTCCAAATATCATGGTTATTCGATCTGTAGATTAGTAGGAATAAAATCGCTAAGTGGCTGCAAGAAACAAAAATTTCAATGTCGGGTCAAAAAAAAAGTTTCCTCAAATTCTGAAATTGTACAATTTTACTTATGTGATGCAACTTAATATGTGTTCAATTTAATATGGTATTAAAGTTTAATGGAATGTGGTTTAGTTATAAACTTTAATTGAAATAAAAGTGTTGAAGCATAGAGCAAAGAATATAGTTAATCTTTAACTAATCTATGAATACCTGGTTGCTTAACGTGACTTAAATATGTAGGCTATTTGAAGAATCAAATAGGTAGCATTAATTGTAGCAGCTTATCAGGCAAGTATCCTACCTTAATTCATTTTATTTCTGTGAAAGTGAGTTTCCTAACTTGTGCAATTTTTGTACAAGCCTCTCATGTTGCAAGTTAAATCTTATTCGAGTTTATATATTGTTCAAGTTCAATTGATGATAACTCAATTCCAATCGTGTATAAGTTCTTAATTAATTATGAGCAGCTTTTAAGAATGTCTTATGGCCTTTTGTTTCGGCTAGTTGCTATTGATGCCAAACGATTTCTTATTTGAATTATTCAAATTCATTGTAGTTAATTAAAGTCTACCAATCCAAATTGTTTTGGTGCGGTCCCGTATGAATACTAAGATGAACAACCTAGATAACGGGATAAAACGGATGTTGGGCATATAGTCCCATTTACGCTTAGGTGTTTAAACTTTATACTTGAAAGTAGTATGCACACAAGCCAATCATATTTGATATGATGTAGCATATACTTTGTAATCTTATTCATTTATTAATAAAAGAATTGATTTTATTAAAGGCATTTTACTTTATCTACATTGTGCTGTTATATTAAATGTGATAAACCCATAGTTTTTGAGCAATGCTTTTAGAATCATGATGGTGATCATGCTAATGAGATCTAAATTCCAGATAGCTCACAAACTAAAATTGTTCCTAATCGTTGGATTACTAAAAGGGGATTAGTGAACTCGGATAGATTAGTACATACGTTGCTTGCTCTTACGAAGAGGATGATTGATCTCATAATCATTTGTGTGGAGACACTAAAGCAGGTATGTAGGTGCTTATTGGAGAATAAATTCACTGAACGTGGCTCGCTAAGGAATACCTAATGGAGTTTTACTCGCCTGTCAATAGGAATTCCTCTAGTGATAGTAGTACAAGTGATCCTTGGACTTGAGATCATCATAGTATCTTGTGTATGATGAGTTATACTTTGACATGTCCCTTAAGACTTTTAGGGTATGATTGGGTATAATAAGTTGTGCATGGAGATAGGTGAATGATCAACAAAGAATCTACCACGTCTAGTAAAAGATGTGAAATGTCCTATGTGATTCGATAAATGACAACTCAGTAGTCCTTGGCCAAGGCAGAATGAAATTAGAAAGGAGTTTCTAATTTACATTATTTAGAGTTGTGCATTTGAGAATCGAAATACATATAATTAAATAAAATAAGACTTGACAGTAAATCCATGTCTTATATTTAATTGGGACATTGTATGGTAGAAGGATTGAATTGTACGGTAACTATTCACTGAAAGGTTCTTTTGTGATTAATGTTGAAATCTATATTATCTGGAAAGTCGTTGATCGCTAAGGGGGCTTATCCTTATTGTAGAATAAATATTATTTATTTAAATAAATTAAATAGTTTAATTTATTTATTTAAATAAGATTAGAATTGTTCTAATTGATTTATTCACAACCGGTTTAATATGGAGAACCTAAAGGGTCACACCGCAAAAGAAAAATATTTATTTAAGAAGTAAATGGCATAATTGTAATAATAAGTTAAGTGTATTTAATTAAATCTATGGAGATAGAATAAATTAAATAGCTTAATATTTATTATTTAATATTTTCGAAATATTAAATATAAATTAATAAGAGGAGTCTTATTATTATTATTACTATTACTATTATTTAATTCCTAATAGGGATTGAGAGTTAATTTATAGAAGTACTCTCTCATGAATTCCTAATTGGATTAGGAGCATAATTAATTAAAGGAGATTAATTATAGTAGAAACCATAATCCTAAATAGTTTAGGGAAGGGTTATTCCTACATCTATAAATAAGAGGAGTCTTATCATAGATTAGGGTTACACACTCTTGCATTAGATTGTGGAGAGTACTTGCAATTTCTATAGAGATAGAAACTAGGGTTTTGCCAATACCCAACTTCTTGAATACTTATTCTTCCTTGGTGGATCACCTCTAGAGGCCAAACACTTGGGTGGCTAACGTTGATCAAAGGAAGGAATCTCATCGGTGGAATTCAAGGAGAACACGAAGGACTAGGAGTTGAACTTGTACCCGATGAAGCTTTGATCTACGAGGGTATAATTCTTATTCTCTTTCTCTTTCGTTTAATTGATAATTGAACACAAGGATAGATCATGGTGATGGTTTGTATGAAAATTTTAAAATCCGTTTTATCACGCTTCCGCTTTATTTATGTAATTTGATTGCATATTCGCGTCATATACAAACCTAACAGTGGTATCAGAGCTAATCCTTGTGTTAATTATTGATTTTGATGATTCCATGTATGAATTGATATGCGATACGATCGGATTTTGGGCTGGAAAAAATTTTCTGAATCTGCATCGCGGCGCGGTCGCGCCGCTTCCAGTTCATTCTGGAGCGCGGCCGCGCCCTAACCCAAAAAACATTTTTGGGGGTGCAGCGCGGCCGCGCCGCTCTTAGTTCAATTTGGAGCGCGGCCGTGCCGGTGTGCAGACTTTGAAATTTTTTTGTTTTTCTCAATTAAGATAAATGGTTTATTTAATTGATAAAAGTTAAAAATAAAGATGTTTATTTTATCTGGAATAGGATTTCAGATTGCTAAAATTAAAGGAGTTTAATTTGGATTTGGTTTTTGATTAAAATAAAAGAGTTTATTTTGTTTCAAAACTAAATATTAGCAAAACTTTTGCCCATTAATTGATATCAATGCATATATGGAATGATTTTATTATTCATGAGATGAATGTTATTTATTGATATATATAGAGATATGTATGATAATAAATAGGGATTGATTATGGACTATTGACCAATGTGTGATTGGATTTATTTTAGAGGCTGCTTGAATGTATGAGTTTTTTATAAATGGGGTCTGCATACCTCGTCTTCTCTAATTTTTCTTAATATAAATTCTATCTCCCTCCTATGTACTTCCCCTTGACTGTTGATCAATGTTCGTATTTATTGTAAATAGTTTATGTAATAGGACTAGTTAGAATTAATTTTGAAGAATTGGAGAGAAAGGAGCAAGGAGCGCTTGAAGACCCGTTTGTATTGGAGCTCGGGTTTAAATGTAATAGTTATATTTAAATTTAATTCTTGCACCCTAGTTTTGACCTTTTGGTTCACTTGGTGGCTCTAGTGAACCAAACTAGAATAAAAGTTCATAATCAATCCGGGTAGAATATAGTATTCTATATGTGCATGCTTACTATATATATATATTATATATTATCTAACATGTTTCGCATGTAAAATAATATGACGCGTATTTTATATATATATATGTGCATGCGCGCTAAACAAGATGAGACAAATAATAATGACAAGCCCCTCAAAGAAATAATATTAAGTCCCAAGCGTTCAAAGATATTAGGATTATCGAACGTCGCCTTCTAGCATGGTAAAATAATAGAGTATTAAATATTTAATATGAGTTTGTTGTGCACACACAAGGCGAGTATTAAATATTTAAGATGTTGTTTTATCATATTTGATGCTTATTAAGGAATTGAACATTACTACTTTGTTGTGCACACACAAGGACGGTCTTTTTCTCTTCACATATATGGAAGTGCTAGGTTGGACTTAACTTAGATTATTTTAGTTCAGATGTGCACACACTTGACCATTATAATCTAAGAGGCAAAATACAAGGAGTTACATAGTGATGTAATTGACAATAGTTGTCTACCTATTTATTTATATATAGTTTGTTGTGCACACACAAGGCTATATACATTTCAAATGGGGTCCTTAATCTCACTAGCAAATCTTTAATTAGATTTGCCGAACTATATAATGAGGGTAATATAGTTTGATGAAAATAGTGGGAGATACCAATTTAAATAAAGACCTAATTTATTTTGGTAATTAATTAAATGAATGAATGCTAAAATGTTATCTATTTTCACATGCATAATTTAAAAATGTCAAACTCACTATCACTGCGTAGTATACTTGATGCTAACAAACTGACCGGACCGAATTACACGGACTGGTTAAGGAATCTGAGAATTATTCTCACTGCTGAAAAGATTTCTTATGTCCTAAATTCGCCAGTCCCTGCAAATGTTGCAAAAACAGCCTCTGAGGAAGGGATTGCTACTTTCAGAAAGTGGCAAGATGATGCAATCTTGGCTCAATGCATCATGCTCGCATCCATGAGTAACGAGCTTCAGCGTCATCATGAAACTATGGATGCTCCTACTATATTGCTGCACCTCAAAGAGTTGTATGGTGAGCAAAGTAGGACTGCTAGATATCAGATATCTAAGGAGCTCTTCCGATCTCGTATGACCGAGGGCACTGCCGTTAAGACTCATGTCCTTAAGATGATCAATCTGATTGAACAACTTAGACAGCTTGGGTTCGTGATGGATGGGGAGTTAAGCCAAGATTTGATCTTGCAGTCACTCCCGGACACCTTCTCACAATTTGTTGTGAATTTTCACATGAATAAGTTGGACGTCAGCTTGCCTGAGTTACTTAACATGCTGAAAACTACTGAAGGTCACTTCTCATCTAACAAAAACCAAGTCTTACTAGTGGATGATTCTTCCAAGAAAAGGAAGAGGCCCAAGGTATCTTCTGAAAAGAAGAAAAACAAGAAGGCTAAGGGCAAGGCGAAGAGAAAGGATAAAAAGAAACCTGATCCAGATAGCAAAGGAATTTGCTACCATTGCAATAAGCCGGGACACTGGAAGAGGAACTGCAAGGAGTATCTTGCGAACCAGAAGAAGCTTGGAGAAGCTTCGACTTCCGATCTAGGTTTGTTCATGATTGAAATTAATTTTTTTGAAAGTTAAAATTCTACTTGGGTATTGGATACCTGTTGGTCGATTTAGCTATCGATAAACACACACGTGCAAGTATACACGGTCCACAAGTAATATATGATAAGATATGAGTCGAACCCACTGGGAATTATGACGAATAATAACCAAGTACCAATAGTAAATCAATTTGATGTAATTTAAACGATGAAGGTTTGAATTTTTGTTGATTGGTAGAGTTCACAAGTCAAGTACTAAATAAAACGCGGTAAAATATCAAGATAGAAAGGTCTAAGATTACAATTTCCCCCAACACGTCATTTGAATCTCCTAACTCTCTCTTTTCAATCAGTTATATCATACGAATTGACAACCGAGAAATCAAAACTACATAAGAGCCTCTGTCGATGGTCAATCACGAATCTTCCTAAGCGGTGCATAGGTATATGTCTATCCTATACACTATCAAGAGACTAATTTCAGGAATGATTAATAGACACGTGTCACTAAATCTAATTAATCGTCCCCTCAATTACCAACTTTCACATCGGAAGTCATTAAAACTAGATTCTCGATTGGTTGCATGCGGTAATTAGGTATATGTCTATCCCAACTACTATCAAGATATCTATTATTGCAGATAATTAATAAGACACATGTCACTTAATCCGATTAATAACCCACAACAATCTATACTCTCGCATGTTATCAAAACTAGGTCTTAACCTATAATCCGTTCGTCAAGTTCATATAGGTTCCCAAGGTAATTACGGGCCAAGCAATTAATCTAGAAAGCAAAGGTTATGATAATCAATTCACAAATGAATAACTAAAATCAATAGAGAGAGAATTCAATGCAATTTAAGTGTTGGGTTCCACTGCAATCTTAGAATAGAAGGTTAGTTCATAATAGCTACAATAAACATCAATTTCAATTTATACATTGTCAAATTCGAATTACAAAGGAGTTGAAAATCTAGAAATGAAACCACTTTTGAAATTGTTCAGCTGTTGTTCCTTTGGTTGTTGTTGGTTTCCAGCTCTCCTCCTTAGTTTTGCAATTCTTATTGATTGAGTTCCTTGGCTTGTGGCTTGATTCAGCTTGATTTGCAGCCTTTAGCCCTGTAGTTTGATGTATTTTGTAGCCTCCCTCTCTCTAGATGTCTGATATGAAGCTTAGAAGAGATTATATATAGCCTCCTTCAAGAAACTCTAGCCAAAATTGGACAAAATGGAGCTCAGATCGCACTAAAACTGTGTCAGATCGCACTCAGGATGGCACTAGCACGCCCGCACGGTGCCTGGCGCGCGCGCGCCCAAGCCCTGGTTGGCCCATGCTGAGTGTCACACGCCCGCACGCTGGCTGCTGCACGCCTGCGCCGCGCGCCGGCACGCCAGCGCGCGCGCCCAGCGCGCCAACTTGTCGCACGCCCAGCGCGCGCCCACGCCCGCGCCCAGTGCCTGGGCCGCACACTGGCGCCCCAATCTGCCGCACGCCCAGCGCGCCAACTTGCCGCACGCCCAGCGCCCGCTGTCGAGGCCCAGCGCCCAGCGCCTGCAGAGGCTCGCGCACGCCGCACGGCGCCCAGCGCCTGCAGAGGCTCGCGCACGCCGCACGGCGCCCGCGCCCAGCGCCTGCCAAGCAGCGCCCACGCCTATGCCTGCCGAGTGTCGCGCCCCGCTGCCGAGGCCCCGCGCCCAGCACCTGTTGAGGCCCGCGCGCGCTGCACGGCACCCGCGCCCAACGCGCCGCACGCCCGTGCCTGCTGCCGAGGCCCGCACGCGCCGCACGCCCAGCGCCTGCCTGGTGCCCCCAGCTGCTGCACGCCTTGGCCGACGCCGTGCACGCCTTCCAATGTCGTGCACGCCTAACTTCTAAATGTCATCAAATTCAACGCCGAGCATCGCCAAACACAACTTTTCACTGTATTATCATTAGGGCACGGATATCCAAGCACGGGCTTGCCCTCGTGGTATGGCCGACGCCGAACGCCGTGCACACTTTCCGACGCCGTGCACGCCCAACTACCAAATGTTATCAAATTAAGCACCGAGCGTCGTCAAAGCATAAATTTCCGTGCACACTTTCCGATGTCGAACGCTGTGCACACTTTTCGACGTCGTGCATGCCCAACTACCAAATGTTATCAAATTAAGCACCGAGCGTCTCCAAGCACAAATTTCCATCATACTACCATTCGGGCACATACGTCCAAGCACGGACATTGAGTCAATACGAACAACAATCCGAGCGGTCATTATTTCCATTGCTACAAACATAATGAAAATGCATCAAAGCAACATAAAACATGTAAAAATAACTAAAAACTAAATTATGTAGAAATATGATAAAAATAACTAAAAACCATATAAAAGTTCCAAAAACTAACAAACTATCAAGGTCAAAGGTACCCAAATTGTGTGTATAAAACACCCTCATCAAATACCCCCAAACTTAAATCTTTGCTTGCCCTCAAGCAAAACAAACCTAAACTAAACAATTTAATAACTTCTAATACAACCTAACTTGAGCAATGAGTCAATAAGCCGAAAATGGACTTAAAGGCATCAACACATGGAACTCAAGAGAACAACAAAGTGTTGCAAGTCTAAAATTTTAATTAGTTAGTCATACTTTGCTTAAGGCCCCTTCCGTGTGTGTGTGAGTACCCAATAACACTAAATCACGTGTAGCTCGGATGAACTTATGCAACCACATTACCTTATGAAAGAAATTAAAATAAACTTCAAAAACCACATGCTTGACACATCACTCATTGCAAATGTATATAAATCATAAATTTCCAAAAATTTTGAGAACCAAAGGCTCTAGGTGAGTGCATTTTATGCTCCATCTCAACCTTAAGTGCGCTCATATGGGCGAGTGCGTTTTACGCTCAACCTCAACCCCTTGTGAGATTTCCAATATACAATTTTCTTTCTTCAATCACAAATATAAGAGAGTGTGTTTTACGCTCTATCTCTCCTACGCATGTGTCCATGAGTGAGTGCGTTTTACGCTCCATCTCAACTCACCACATGACCATCAATTCAAACATAACAAATTTAGACACCTTGCTTCGAGTGATGTTTAAACGAGTTCTAGAGTTTATAGATATTTTCCACAAGCATTCGGTTATAAAAGCCTTCTCTAGGCATACAACTAGCTTAATACTCATGGGTAAGTGCATAAAAGTGAAAGGACGCATAAGCAAAATAATAACCAATAAACGATAAGCACAAAGACTAAGCAACAATTGTCAACATCTCATGAGTTAGATTCTCTTCAAACAAGCCATTATCATAGACCATGGATTAAGGTTCAAATCAAATTAAAACAATGCTCAAGGGACACATCCTAAAAAATAACTAATTTTTTTTTTTTTAAAAACATACTTAAATCGCACAAAAACTAAATTAAAAAACACACAAATACGCAAATACGAAGTACTACCCCCAAACTTAAAATAAACATAGTCCTCGATGTTTATAATAGACAAAATTAAAATAGAAAACTTCACTGAGGGTAATTAAGCAACATCATTATAGTGTGGTGTCGCTTGGACGCTTCCGGACTAACAAAATTCTTGTCATGGGCTTTGGTTGGCTTGGACGATGAAGCTTCACCTTAATTGTTGCTTAGAAGCCATACTAGATCAATGCCTCATGAAGAACAACCCACATTAGCTAAGAAACTCTCTCAGGCCAAATATCAAACACGTGGCGTGCACCTCCTAAAATCTCAGTTGTCAATGCATTGGGAAGTAGGGTTAGCCCTCCACAAAGTCTTGCAATGGGAGAATTGGAGTGTTCCTGCAATAAAACTCAACCCAAGCACAGTCCCAAACAAGTAAAATTTGAAATTAAAAGACATTGTTACCTTTTCTTGGAAAACTTTTGAAAAGCCATGGGAATTCTTCAAAATCTACTAAATCCTTGTTGAATTTCAAGTTAGAAGATGACAATACTGATGGATTGCAGAGATTGGATGCCCAATTGGAGTGATGGGGCACGAATTTGAGTTTGGGGAAAATGCATGAAAGTTGACTTTGGAGTGGGAGGAGAGAGATATAAGTTTGGACTGTAGAAATGAGCTAATGGCCGCATATACGCTGCTGGTGGGTGTGCTGCCATGGCTGGCTTGTTGGCTGGTGTTGTGCTACTCAGCGTGCTGGTGTTGTGCTACTGCTATAGTTTTCAATGGTGGTTGTAAGCACCAAACTGCAACAAGGAATATTACACACATTAAACACAATTAAACATAAAATCAAAAACAAACCACACTAATTTTTTTTTTGAGAAGAATAAAAAAAATTAAAAATTAAAACAAAATAGCTTGAAAAATAAAATGGAGATTTGGGTTGCCTCCCAAATAGCGCTTGAGTTAAAGTCCTCAGCCTGACTGGCTTCCTGTTTCCTTTTAGTCCGGCTCGATCGCAAAAATGACCATAGCATGCCTCCGTGCTGTCATTTCCTTATTTTGCATGGCATGCATGCATATTAGGTGGCTCCCAAACTTAGTTTCATCTATCAGCAAAAAGAAACTTTCTCCATTCGCTTCATCCATCAGTAGGGGTGAAACATCTGAGGGCATTGCTTCGGTGAGGTCCAATGTCTCAAGCTCACCTAGCTTATTATTCTTATATAAATCCTCCTATATGAACTGACAATAGCTAGGAGCCTGCTCTATTATGTCTATGAAAGACATACTGAAATTAAGTTTTTCAAGCACAAGTGGATCCTCATCTATCTTTTCATGAACCTCTAGTTCATCATGCCATGGCTCAAACTATAAACTAGCTCCCATGTTACATAGAGTTTTGCCTACGACATGACTACTCAATGGGCACGGGACTGCAAAACCACCCAGATCCTTGAGCTTTGGAGGAGAAGGTATATGGGACACAATCGAAATTAGCTCATCATCATCATTAGGGCTCAAGGCTGGATCCTCGACCTCCTTTTCTTGTTTCCCACTTTGTCTTCCATATCAGAATTATCATCAATTAGCATGTCTGGTTGCAGCTTTGGCACGCGAAATCCATCAATTTCGGGAACCATGTCATTGGGCCATTCGCCTTGATATCTATCGTTGAAGGCGATAATAAGCTTTCCCATCTGGTTCTCAAGATTTCGAATCGCCATTTGCTGACTTTTCAAAATCTCCTCAATCGAAGTTATGTTCTGGGACCCAAGTTCCTTCACATTTGAATTTTCTTCTTGTGGCAATGAAGGTGGACATGAGAATTCTGGTGCATATGCTGGACTCGAAGCATAGTATTTGTGACGCCCCCAAATCCGGGTCACCCGAACCGTGGACCTGGTTCGTCACTATTTCATACCTGCATCAAACTATTGATAACTTACAGCGGAAATGAAGGAATATTCATATTGATATAACACAAATAATCCTGTCCCAAGTCTCGAAACCAAAACTTCTACAAACGTAACTTAATACATAAGGGTAATTAAGTCTTAATACATCACCAAAAGTCAATGAGTCTTAATACATAATCAAAAGGGTGATCTTAATGGTGCAAAGCTAATCCGTAGCTTTGCCTTTGCCTTTATCCTTCCCAGAACTTTCACCTCGAGCTCCACTAACTGAAATATTTTAAGGAAAGCAAGGGTGAGCAACAAATTTGCTCAGCAAGTGTAATAGCAATAATCATGAATCATCAAATGAATACTTTATAGCTTACAAGAATCAAGAGAATGAAAGATAGCTCAAGAATCTGCAAAATCTCAACGAATGATCTCATTACACAATTGTAGGGCCTCTAAGGACCGAATGATTTCAATGTTTCCAAATGGAGGAAATATTCTATACTGAGTGGTCATCTTGACACTGAACTTTTACTAGAGTCACCAGAAAATTCATCCGATAACCCGACATACTAATACAATAGGTGATCAGCCTAATGTACCCGGTGTTATGCATAACCCCTTTTACATACTGTTCGCGCGCGTGTCGGTTCCCCGACATACATACTGCTTCCCCTGCTATGAGGGTTGTTCATCTCAGCTTTACATAGGAATCCAAACCAAACAATTTGATCGGATAGCTTTACTTAACAACAATGATGATTAAACATACGTCTAGCCGAAACAATTGGCTTTGACATCTATCTCATATAGTTCATGGAATATAGAACTTGAAAGCTTTAATAACATACGTTGAAGCATAGTTAAATAACGTGACTGGTTATCAATTCATTCTAAGAGTACTTGCAATTTGACAATGATTGAAGTAAAGGAACTTGTTCAGAATATCTTGAATAAGATAAGAAACTCGCTTAATGGAGTAATACTTGCAACGATACATAACTGAATAAATTTAGAGAACTTGCAATAACATAGAATGATTGCTCAATCAATAATTAACTCGTATAATAGAACTTGCCCAACACAAGGGTTAGACAAGGGTTAAGGAAACTTGCCTGAAGCGCTGCTACAATAATACAACACACGCTCCTTAATATCCTACACAATTAAGTACATATTTACATAACAATTAGTCACATTTCAAATAACGGTTCAAAACGGACGCTGCATCATTAAAACACATTGATCACCCTACGACTACCCAGTCGGGGGTCTCGCTCCCCAGTGAGCGAGCGGCTGCCCAGCTCGCCGGTGAGCTGGCGGGGGTCGGGGGGCAGCGCCCCCTGGAAACCAAGCCTAAATTGCAATTAGATTATTCAATTTCCGCCTTAAAACAATACTAATCTGGTTGACATTTGGGAAATAATTAAGCATTTAGGGTTTAACAGAATATGCTTAGCTAACCTGTCTAATCATTTAATCCAAGGAAAAATATAAGTGTTGGACCCATTGAAAAGGTTTCATTAGGTCAGACCCGACTTGACCCGCCTGACCGACCCAACCTGGCCCAAACACGGAGCTGGCGCTGCGGCGCCGAGCCCAAGCACTGGACCTCACGCTGCGGCGTGAGTCCCGTGTCTTCTCCATGACCGGGCTTCACGCTGCGGCGTGAGCCTTAAAGCTTGGGCCTCACGCTGCGGCGCGAGTCCCGGTTTTTCCCCACTTGCCCCTCGCTGCAGCGTGAGCTGCAGGGCATATGGGTGGCGCTGCGGCGCCATTCTGCAGTAGCCGGATTCTGGGTTTGTTTCCAGAACGCGACTCCGACCTCCGGCCACTCCAACCTCCATAACTCCTTCAATACACAAGCAAATTGGTCCATTCCGGACTCTATGGACTCCTGACTCATGGGGCTACAACATATCAAAAATGCAGAGCTACCCATTAACATTAACATGGTCAAATCTAAAGCCAAAGTGTAAAGTTCATACTTTGTTCTTCGAGTTCTTGACAAGTTTTACAAAAATCATTACTACGAACTCGTTTTAACTTCTGTTTACTCCATTCCAATTGGGTTAGCTTCGTAACCCATGGAACTACAACACCATAGCAACAAATAAAATTAACCAACATGAAATCATAGCTTTACAGTCCTCTAAAAAGTCCAAATGTCCAAAAAGTTCATTGTTCTTCATGTTCTTCATGTCCAAAGGCCTTGTTTGGCTTGACACAATAGAACCTCCTACTAGATTATTTTTATATTCCCTTGCTATAAAGTCACATGTCACATTCTAATTTAATTAAACTTATTATATCAATAAATCTAATTAAATCTTACTAACAAAATTTATAATCTCAAATTAGATAATTAAAATTATAATTTTATTTAATAAATCATTATTCCTCTAATTTAATTATTAAATTAAATTAGAATATTACTCGCGTAGTAAAATACGCTCTAAAACGCTTAATTAAATTATTCTACAATAATTTCCATCAAATGTTTATTTAATAAATATTTTAATGTACAAAATTCACAATCATACTACGTTAACATGTTACATTTCTATGTAACACATTACCTTCTCATTTTATTAAAATAATTATATTCTCATTAATTCTTATTTTAATTAAATAAATCATACATCACTCACATTATTATGAGATTTAATTCACAACAATTTTCATTGTTCACAAGACATAACAATCAAATTATATTATTTCTCAATATAATTTTAACTTAATTTAATTAACTAATATTTCCCAACTAATTTCCTTCTCATGGAAATTTCATTTAATCTTTTCAATAGTTTAATTAACTATTAAACCATTTCTTCCCAAATGCACGAATATATAATTCTCTTCACATCAAATCGCATATTTCACAATACATATCACATATATACATATATTCAAACCCAAAATATCTCGTAACAAGAATTTTATTTATTAAATTATTATTTAATAATTTCTAAAATCCGGGTTGTCACATTAGAAGCAAAATCACAGATTTTTGTCAAATTGGGTTTAACTAGTAATCTGTGACTTTTCGGGTTTTTCGGACCATTGGAAATGTACCTTCGGTAATTAGAATGATGTATGTATTAATTTTGTAAAATACTAGGTAGTATGATGTATATGTTGACCAAGTTTTAAAGGAAACGGGCTTACATTGAGCAAGATATGAATTTTGGGAACTAGCATGAAAATAACTAAAATCTGGAAAACCCAGAAATTTTTCCAACTCTGGAAATAGTTCGCGCACACTTATCTAGGCATCCAGTTTATCATCTTATTATGTTAATTTCATGAATGTTATATTTTTGTAAAATATCTTGTCATATGAAGTTTAATGTGTCCAAATATCATGGTCATCCGATCTATAGGTTAGTAGATATAAATTCATGAAATAGGCTGCTTGAAAAGGAAAAATCAGGAAAACCTAGAAATTTTTCCAAGTCTGGAAGCAGTTCGAGCACTCTTATCTAGGCATCTGGTTTGTGGTCTTATTGTGTTAATTTCATGAATGTTATATTTTTGTAAAATACTATGTTGTATGAAGTTTATTGTGTCCAAATATCATGGTTATCCGATCTGTAGATTAGTGGGAATAAAATCGCAAAAGTGGCTGCAAGAAACGAAAATTTCAATGTCAGGTCAAAAAAAAAATAATTTTTCCTCAGATTCTGAAATTGTACAATTTTACTTATGTGATACAACTTAATATGTGTTCAATTTAATATGGTATTAAAGTTTAATGGAATGTGGTTTAGTTATAAACTTTAATTGAAATAAAAGTGTTGAAGCGTCGAGCAAAGAATATAGTTAATCTTTAACTGATCTATGAATACCTGGTTGCTTAACGTGACTTAAATATATAGGCTATTTGAAGAATCAAATAGGTAGCATTAATTGTAGCAGCTTATCAGGCAAGTATCCTACCTTAATTCATTTTATTTCTGTGAAAGTGAGTTTCCTAACTTGTATAATTTTTGTACAAGCATGTCATGTTGCAAGTTAAATCTTATTCGAGTTTATATATTGTTCAAGTTCAATTGATGATAACTCAATTCCAATCGTGTATAAGTTCTTAATTAATTATGAACTGCTTTTAAGAATGTCTTCTGGCCTTTTATTTCGGCTAGATGCTATTGATGCGAAACGATTTCTTATTTGAATTATTCAGATTCATTGTAGTTAATTAAAGTCTACCAATCTAAATTGTTTTGGTGCGGTCCCGCATGAATATTAAGATGAACAACCCGGATAACGGGGTAAAACTAATGTCGGACATATAGTCTCATTTACGCTTAGGCGTTTAAACTTTATACTTGTGCATAATGTAGGGTACGATAGGCTGATCACCTAGAGTACTTGCGGAGAATGTTTTACAGTCTATTTGATTGCTAAAACTTCGATGGTTTTTGATGAATTAAAAACAATGTTCAGGGTTCTTAATACCCCTTAGTATGCTATTGAAAATTCTAAAGCTCTTATCTTTAACATTCATATTTATCTCTTGATTATTCTTTCCATTATTAAGAAATACAATTCAGATATCTCTATCCTTGATATTTATTATCAAATTACTTGTTATACTTGCTGGGCAATTTGTGCTCATTCTTGCTTAAACCTTTTAGTTAAGGTTGAGAAGGCCGAGGGCTCGTGTAATGTCCGAAAAATTTTAAACACTGTATCAAATTTATTTTAAATAAATAAGTTCATTATATTAATTTTACAAATTTAATTGGATCCATATGGGTACTATTATTTAATTACATAAATACGTGGTCTGGTAATTTTCTGTGCATTAAAGGGACTCACTGATAGTTTAAATAAATTAGCGAGTTAACCCTAAGAATTTATTTGCAAGAAAATTTAAGGTTAATAAATCTATCATTATCGGATTTAAATAATTCGAACAAAGAATTATTATGTTGAATAATTAAATTATTGGTTTATTTAATTTAAATATTAGGACATAAGGGTGTTAATTTAATGGACCCATTTTCTTTTTATTTTATTGGGCCAAATCCAATTTCCTTGTTATTCTTTTCGATTGGGCCACTTTGTACATCAAATGGCCGGCCCAACTCCATTTCTTTTCATTCGAGTCGGGTGGGTCAAGGAACGGGTTGGACCCGTTTTATTTAATTAGGACAACCGGCGATTCAAATTGGGGATAACTGATAGAAGCCAAGATCCTCAAAACCCCCAAATCGATCAGTCAAACCCTCTGTCAAAGCTTCAATCCATCAATCGAGTAAGGGACGGGGGAAAAGGCGCCGACAAAGGGCTTGAATCGACCGACGGCGTGAAGAAGAACCAGGGGACGGAGCGGGTTCGTAGCGGGCAACCAAGCACACACGCGGACGGACCAAAGGTCCCAGCAATCCGGCGACGCGACCGGTAAAAGCGCACACGGCTCAAAATCAGCCGGCGAGTCGCAGGCGCTATCTCCCTCCGACCGACGGTCCCTGAATAACCAATTTGGGTAATACACGGTTTATTGAGTAACCGATTTCGTCTATAAATTAGAGCTCCAAACCCTAAACCTAATTTCAGTGTTGTGGGTACAAACTGGGAGTGAGCCACACAGAAAGAAAAAAAAAATTCGTTAGGCAATTTGTCTGTAAATGCCCCAACATTACACTGATTATTTCGGAAGGAGGAGGAAGACGGCAAACCGGTCTACACCGAGGTATATATCGCGACTGTGATGGGTTTTGGTTAATTTCCATGTTGTGTTGAGTTGTATCCCTGTGATGATTCCTTGTATTGGGTTTGTTATAGGTTCCTTCTTGTGTATTTAGTTTGTGTTGCCAACTGGGTAGGTTGTGTGACATACTGTATTAGGACTTTATTTGGGAAAATTGTTGTTGATGAACCTTAAGGGTTCTAGCAGTCAATCGTGTTGATTATGTTATACATGACATTGCTTTGGTTGATTTCTCTGTATTGGAATATCTTCTTCCTCTGTTTTAGGTAGTTTGTTTTCTGGTATTGGAATAAACTGTTCTAGGTACTTTGTTGGGTTGTAGCAGCCAATTGTTATGTGTTGGTTATAGTATATGTATGATATTAATTTGTATTTCGTTTTGCTGGAAACCTGTAATTGAGGAACCAAAATGGTTCGGTAGCGTGTTGGTGTATAATAACTATATTGTTTGATGTGAACTTGGGAGTTGTATTATAATTTTGAGTTCAAAATCTGGGTTTCTGTTAGTTGTATCACTGTGATGGTGTAATATACATTGTTTGGGGAATACATGAATACTATGATACATCAACTAAACTAGTTGTGCTATCTTTGGCTCAAACTTTGGTTATTACATTGAAACTAATCCTGCACTTATAAATTGATTAGTTAATATACTAATAAATACAATTAATAAAGAAATTAATTATTTTCAATAAATAAAATATTTAATTTTTATTATTAATATTAAATAATAATGAATAAAGTTAATAAAATAATTATTTATTATTTAATAATAAATAATAAAGATAATAAATATTTAATTATTATCTAATAATAATAATAATTAAATATGAATAAGGTTAATAAAATAATTATTTATTATTTATTAAATAATAAATAAAGATAATCAGCATTTAATAATTTTTTTAATAATAATAATTAATTATAAATAAAGTTAATAAATAATTATTTATTATTGTTCCAATAAATAATAAATAAAGGTAATAAATATTTAATTATTATTTAGTAATAATAATAATTAAATATGAATAAAGTTAATAAAATAATTATTTATTAATAAATAGTAAATAAAGGTACTAAGTATTTAATTATTATTTAATAATAATAATAATTAAGTATGAATAAAGTTGTTGAATAATAAGGATGAGAATTACTTAATCGTTGCTGAAATAATGATTAAGTATAAGGGGGATTAATAAGCTGATTTTTATTTTGGTCCTTATTAAATAATGAGGATAAACACTTAAAGATTATTTTATTAATAGTAAATAGTAATTAAGTGTAATTAAATAAGTAACCAACTATTAGTTAGTTGTCATTAAACCATGATGAATTTATTATTCTAATAATAAATAAAGATTGTTGACCCATATTTAGGGACAATAAGGGTAATAATCTGAACCCTCGAGAATAGTAATCATGATTAGCTAACAATTATTTTTAATAGCTAAAGATCATCAATAAATTTCTGTTTAGCTAATGTTAATTAGTAATTAAATATAGATGGTGAATTTTACCTGTTGAGTAAAAGGTATAGTAAGAGGTGCCAATATACAACTGTTAATTGATAAATCGACTTTACCCGATGATAGGTCACTCGAGATCAATTAATTAAAGCTAAGATTTAAATTGTAGCTGAGCAAACAGGCAAGTTCCTAACCCTAAACTTCTTACATTATTGCAAGTTCTTCCTTACCCAACTTTTACATTGAGCAATACTTCTAAAACCTTATGCAGTATTTTAATTCATGCAAAAAGGGTATACATTATTGCAAGTTATTCTTTAAGCTTGAATTTTCCTCCAAGCATGCTTTAAGTGGTCTAATTACTTTCAAAATTATTCCACATCTGTATATTTATTGACATTCGTCCATTTGAATTCGTATATTTAAATTCAGAAATCCATTCATGGTTAAGTCTGAACCCTTGTTCGGTCAGACAATTATGTGAGAAATTATAAAAGCTATCCGAATCAATCAATGGTAAGGATTCTTAGACTGTATGAACACCCCTTTATTTATAGGGGAGTACCCCACGTACCGTATATAAGGTACAAATAGCAGAATTAAATGTTATGCATATACATAGGGTACGCGAGGCTGATCCCCTCAAGTACGTTATTCTGTAGCCAGTAACCAGAGGGTCAACCAGCTATTGACTCCTTTGGAAGTTATCGTTCAAAGTCTATTTGACTATCGATTGTTCTAAAAGCATTTAATGTTCTTGCTTCTGATTATTCTATTGTTGAAATTCCTTTAATATCCCTTCATCATGATATATCCTTATTGTTGCACTTTAAACTTGCTGGGCAAACTCGTTGCTCATTCTTGCTATATCATGACTTCATTGCAGCTAAACCCGAGACGTCAGGGAAGAACAAAGGAAAGGAAAAGATGAAGTGATAGACTTCATGTAGCAGAAAATAAAATTATGTGTAGTTGACTTCTGTAATATAATTTAATCCCTGATAACTATTAGGGTATGGATTGTGTATGTGTTAAAGGTTATTTGTATTCTGGGACTAGTAACACCTTGTAATGAACAACGTATGTTTATTTTATTCCGCATTTTAGATACCATATGTTGTTATAGGTGGATGTTTATGTTGGATCGTGATGACCGGATCCGGGTATTTGGAGACCCGTATTTAGGGGTGTCACAGGTTGGTATCAGAGCCATAGGTTATAAACTTTAGGATCGCGAAACCGAGGTTATAACCTTCATAGTAAACTCGTATCGAGTGCTAGGAGACAAATCGAGGAGATTTATCATATGTGGTTTTGATGAATTGGGGAATTCATCGAGTCGAGTAGTACCCAATGAAATATAATTTCATTTCTTCAATGAATATATTTTATTGCTGTACTAATGATAGTTTTTGGTGTGTTTGTAGGATGGCTGCCGTAGGGGAGACCAGTGGAGCCCGTGAGGAGGAGGAGGTATTTATAGACATACCAGTAGTTGCGGAGCAGCTGGTGGGCTATGCTCCTACTGCCCCAGGATTTTTACAGGAGGAGTCCGAGCCGGAGGAGGACTACCTTAGGGAGCTACCAGAGCCGGTAGTAAGAGGGGTTATGAGGTCGGGCAGTCAGGATCCAGAGGCTGAGGAGGAGGACCCCGAGGCCGAGGGAGAGGAGCCACCTGCTGATGTTGATGGTATGGGGTCCACTGCCGATGATATCATCGAGGGGTTGACTGGTAGGAATGAGGAGCTGGAAGATCGGGTAGCTCACCTGGAAGAGCAAAATCAGACCCATCAGTTTATGGAGGACCAGTACAGAGACCTAGCCTACCAGCTCGAGCATGACTTAGGGGTGGCGAAGGTACAGCTGCAGGGCTATGAGTCCTCAGCGCAGCAGGTCGGACCACTGCTACATCAGTTAGTGGCCCGGAACGCTGAGCTGAGAGAGAGGCTGGAGCAGAGGGACTTACAGATCGCCCACCTGAGGGCGAAACAGGAGGCTATGAGGTTCGAGGCTGGACTGGAGGTGGCTGCGAGGATGCGCGTCAGGGAGGCCTGGGCCAGGGAGGCCAGGAGGGTTGATCAGCTGGAGGACCAGTTGGAGGCCAGAGCTGTGAGGATAGAGACCCTAGGCCATGCCCTAGATGCAGCTTACAGGAGACCCCGGACTGAGGTAGGGGAGTCCAGTCGCTCTGTTCGTCGCAGGATCGGGGATGGAGCATTCTCTTCTGGCCAGCAGGCTCGGATCCGTCATGATGTATAGTGATGGGATAGGATGGTGGTTTAGTTGCTAGTACAGTCAGTCCCACCTTTTGTTATATTAGGGACGTATGCATATTTGTATTGTGAAACATTATATTTGTTTTCTTCTTGGGGTAGTAGTCAAACCTCAACTTTTGTGTCCTTAGAGGATGGGCAGTATCATTCCCCACCTTTTGTTTCAGGGGAAGTGATGATAGGGCACACAGTGGCGCATTTATAGCAGTATGCCACAGGTTTCGTCTTGTAACAAACAGTGGTATATAAATATAAATGCAGATGTTTCACTTAAATCAAATGTGTTTGATAGATATTTTGCCCTTGATTGCTAATTTTAATAACATATGATGTAAAATGTAAATCTATAGGTAAAGGTCATCAGTTTCCTTATTCCAAACCATGCCAAGGGGAAGGCCACGTAACCGACAGGTCGAAGAGTCAGAAAGTGAGGTTGGAGACCAAACCAACCCCATGAGAATGTTTGCGGAAATGCTGGCAGAGGCCATGCAATCAAGACCGCCACCTGGAAGAACCTAAGCCGCAGCCGAGCCAGCGCATCATCTGGCAAACTTTAAAGATTTCAAATTGGTCGGACCACCCGAGTTCAAGGGAACTCTTAACCCAATAGAAGCACAGACCTGGATAGAAGAGATAGAAAAGGTCTTCGAGGTAGCAAGGGTGGCAGAGGAACAGAAAACAAGTTTTGCTACCTTCATGTTAAAGGGTGAGGCAAACTACTGGTGGAAGGCCAACAGAGGCCGAGTGGAAGAAGGCACTGTCGCTTGGGATCGTTTTAAGGAAATGTTCTTGGAAAATTACTTTCCAGAGAGCATGAAGCAGGAGATGGAGATCAACTTCCTGGAACTAAAACAAGGAAACATGTCCGTGGCTGAGTACGCGGCTAAGTTTAATGAGTTGGCACGGTTTGTAGCTCACCAAGTCAGCACCGAGGAAAGGAAAGCTCGTAGGTTTGAGCAGGGGTTGAAGCCATGGTTATACCGTTCTGTGGCGGTATTAAAAATCAGAACATTCGCAGAATTGATGGGGAGGGCAATCATTGCAGAGGGTGGCAGCGAGGCCCTGGCCAAATACAACCAAGAGAAGAAGAAAGGACATGAGGGCCCGAAGGCAGGGAGCAGCGGGGGCAGCAACCCCAATAAACGCAAATGGAGTGAGAGCCAATCTTTCGGGAGCAATAAACCCGGAGGAAACCAGTCTGGAGGGGAGGCAAAGAAACCAGGCAGGTGCAATAATTGCGGCAAGAACCACACCGGGGAATGTATGAAGGGAAGGAGTGTGTGTTACCGTTGCGGACAGCCGGGGCACATGGCTCCCCAATGTCAGAATAAGCCAAAGGGAGGGTGTTTTTCATGTGGAGCACCCGACCACCAAATCAAGGATTGTCCGAAGAAGAAGGGTGACGCCGGGAGCGGCAACCGGAACAACAACAACAGTGGAAACAGCAATCGGTTGAACTACGGGCCACCAGCCAGTCAAGCTAACAGGCCGACAGCCCGCACGTTCAATATGACCGTCCAGGATGCAATGGAATCCAAGGACGTGGTGTCAGGTATCATCCCAATCAATGATATAAATGCATATGTGTTATTTGATTCGGGTGCTACTTGCTCTTTTGTTTCCAAAGAATTTGCTAGTCAGTTGAATTTACCTCGTGAAAAATTAGAACACCCTATGAACGTAGAAGTAGCAAACAAAGAAATTGTCCCTGTAGAACACATTCATAGGAATTGTTGTGTTGAATTGCGAGGATTTAAGCTCAATGTGGATTTGATACCAATTCGGCTGGGAGAGTTTGATGTAATCCTGGGAATGGATTGGCTATCAACCCACGGAGCAGTTATTGACTGTAAGAAGAAATGTGTACACCTAAAGACTCCTAATAAGTCGAAGGTGGTCTTTTACGGCAGTAAGTCACCAAGTCAGTCTTGTTGTCTGACTATGATGCAAACCAAGAAACTGCTTAAGAAGGGTTGCGAATGTTATTTGGCCCATGTAGTTGATACCCGTCGAGTAGGGGATGGGATGAGTCAAATACCGGTCGTGAGAGAATTCACCGATGTTTTTCCCGAAGAGCTTCCGGGACTGCCACCGAACAGGGAAACCGAGTTCGTTATCGATTTGGCACCAGGAACCGCACCAATATCGAAGCCGCCGTATCGGATGGCACCTATAGAAATGAAAGAGTTGATGGTTCAACTGCAGGAACTGTTAGACAAAGGTTATATCAGACCGAGTGTGTCCCCGTGGGGAGCGCCAGTTCTGTTTGTAAAGAAGAAAGATGGTTCTATGCGACTTTGTATCGACTACCGGGAGTTGAACAAAGTTACGATTAAGAATAGGTATCCGCTTCCTAGAATCGACGATCTGTTTGATCAACTTAAAGGAGCGAAATACTTTTCAAAAATCGACTTAAGAACAGGCTATCATCAGCTGAAGGTGAGGCAAGAAGATATCCCGAAGACTGCATTCAGAACTCGTTACGGGCACTTCGAGTTTCTGGTAATGTCTTTTGGATTGACGAATGCACCAGCAGCATTCATGGATATGATGAACAGAGTGTTCAAGCAGTACTTGGACAAGTTCGTAGTTGTATTCATCGATGACATTCTGGTGTATTCAGGGACGGAGGAGGAGCATGCTGAACATTTGAAGATTGTATTAGAAGCTCTCAGGAAGGAGAAGTTGTATGCAAAGTTTTCTAAGTGTGAGTTTTGGTTGCAGAGAGTACAATTTCTGGGTCATGTCATAGACAAGAATGGTGTTTCGGTGGATCCAGCAAAAGTGGAAGCAGTTATCAACTGGGAACAACCGAAGACGCCGACAGAGATCCGGAGTTTCTTGGGATTAGCGGGATACTATCGGAGATTCATTCAGGATTTTTCCAAGATAGCATCGCCATTGACCAATCTCACCAGGAAAACAGTTAAATTTGTGTGGTCGGAGAAATGTGAGGAAAGTTTCATGGAGTTGAAAAAGAGACTTAGCCAAGCACCAGTGTTAACCTTACCGGACAACACTGGGGGTTTCGTAGTGTATAGCGATGCATCACACAAGGGTCTTGGCTGTGTACTGATGCAACACGGCAAGGTCGTGGCGTACGCATCGCGTCAGCTGAAGGATTATGAGAAGGGTTATCCGGCTCACGACCTGGAGTTAGCCGCGGTGGTGTTTGCCTTGAAGATTTGGAGGCACTACCTATACGGGGAGAAGTGCGAGATATATACGGATCACAAAAGTCTGAAATATATCTTCACTCAAAAGGAGCTGAACATGAGGCAGCGCCGATGGCTAGAACTGATCAAGGACTACGACTGTGAAATTCTGTACCATCCGGGCAAAGCAAATGTAGTGGCTGATGCCTTAAGCAGGAAAGGCAAGGTGAAATTGATGCAGCTGACAGTCCAGGAGGAATTGATACGGGACTTTGAACGTCTGAAGCTGGAAGTTAGGTATCCAATGGAGGTGGACGAAAAGGTGTTCGCCGTGACGGTAGGTCCAACTCTACTGGATAAGATACAGGAGGCTCAAGAATTTGACGAGGAATGTATTGACATTAAGAGACAGTTGTCGGAGGGAAAAACCTCGAAGTATAAGGTTGACAGCACAGGATTGCTGAGATTCGAGGGAAGGATCTGGATACCCTACGTACCAGACTTAAGGGAAGAGATTTTGCAGGAGGCCTATAATACAAGATTTTCGGTACATCCGGGTAGCACCAAGATGTATCAAGATCTTCGTCAACATTATTGGTGGCCGCATTTGAAAGGGGAAGTTGCAGAGTTCGTCAGCCGGTGTTTAACTTGTCAACGGATCAAGGCTGAGCACCAACGGCCGAGCGGATTGTTGCAACCCTTGGAGATTCCAGAATGGAAGTGGGAGCACATTACTATGGATTTTGTGGTAGGACTCCCGACAACTCAAAAGGGTCTAGACGCCATCTGGGTGATCGTAGATCGGTTGACCAAGTCTGCCCATTTTCTACCGATCAAGATCAGGTACAAATTGGAACAGCTGGCGAAACTTTACGTAAAGGAAATAGTATCACGTCATGGAGTGCCGGTATCTATCGTGTCTGACAGAGATCCGCGCTTCACGTCAAATTTTTGGAGAAGTCTGCAGGAGAGACTGGGAACACAGTTAAGAATGAGTACGGCATATCATCCCCAGACTGATGGTCAGAGTGAGCGAACAATTCAGACCCTAGAGGATATGCTCCGAGCAGTTGTGATGGACTTAAGTGGCAGCTGGGACGATCATTTGCCACTAGTAGAGTTCGCCTATAACAATAGTTACCATGCTAGCATTGGTATGCCACCGTACGAGGCATTGTATGGAAGGAAGTGTCGAACGCCGTTGTGTTGGGATGAAGGTGGTGAACGGAGATTGTTGGGGCCAGAGTTGGTACAGCAAACCGTGGAAATCATTAAAGTAATAAGACAGCGGTTAGTAGCAGCTCAAGATCGTCAGAAGAAGTATGCCGACTTACATCGTCAAAAACGAGACTTTGAAGTTGGTAGCTTTGTGTTTCTGAAGGTATCTCCCTGGAAAGGGAAGATCCGTTTTGGGAAGAAGGGCAAATTGAGCCCTAGGTTCATAGGACCATTCGAAATTTTGAGGCGGATCGGCGAAGTGGCGTACGAGGTAGCCTTACCTCCTGAACTTGAGCACATTCACAACGTGTTTCACGTATCAGTATTACGTCCATATAAGCCAGACTATAAGCATGTCATCTCCTATGAACCAATTCAAGTCGAAAGGGACTTATCGTACGAGGAAATTCCTGTCCAAATACTTGATAGGAAGGAACAGAGGCTGAGGAACAAAGTCATTCATTCGGTAAAAGTTCTCTAGAGAAACCACGTGGTGGAAGAAGCTACGTGGGAACTCGAAGAGAAGATGAGAGCGAATTACCCCCAATTATTCGAGTAACCTTAGATTGAAATTCCGAGGACGGAATTTTTATAAGGGGGGAGGATGTAATGTCCGAAAAATTTTAAACACTGTATCAAATTTATTTTAAATAAATAAGTTCATTATATTAATTTTACAAATTTAATTGGATCCATATGGGTACTATTATTTAATTACATAAATACGTGGTCTGGTAATTTTCTGTGCATTAAAGGGACTCACTGATAGTTTAAATAAATTAGCGAGTTAACCCTAAGAATTTATTTGCAAGAAAATTTAAGGTTAATAAATCTATCATTATCGGATTTAAATAATTCGAACAAAGAATTATTATGTTGAATAATTAAATTATTGGTTTATTTAATTTAAATATTAGGACATAAGGGTGTTAATTTAATGGACCCATTTTCTTTTTATTTTATTGGGCCAAATCCAATTTCCTTGTTATTCTTTTCGATTGGGCCACTTTGTACATCAAATGGCCGGCCCAACTCCATTTCTTTTCATTCGAGTCGGGTGGGTCAAGGAACGGGTTGGACCCGTTTTATTTAATTAGGACAACCGGCGATTCAAATTGGGGATAACTGATAGAAGCCAAGATCCTCAAAACCCCCAAATCGATCAGTCAAACCCTCTGTCAAAGCTTCAATCCATCAATCGAGTAAGGGACGGGGGAAAAGGCGCCGACAAAGGGCTTGAATCGACCGACGGCGTGAAGAAGAACCAGGGGACGGAGCGGGTTCGTAGCGGGCAACCAAGCACACACGCGGACGGACCAAAGGTCCCAGCAATCCGGCGACGCGACCGGTAAAAGCGCACACGACTCAAAATCAGCCGGCGAGTCGCAGGCGCTATCTCCCTCCGACCGACGGTCCCTGAATAACCAATTTGGGTAATACACGGTTTATTGAGTAACCGATTTCGTCTATAAATTAGAGCTCCAAACCCTAAACCTAATTTCAGTGTTGTGGGTACAAACTGGGAGTGAGCCACACAGAAAGAAAAAAAAAAATTCGTTAGGCAATTTGTCTGTAAATGCCCCAACATTACACTGATTATTTCGGAAGGAGGAGGAAGACGGCAAACCGGTCTACACCGAGGTATATATCGCGACTGTGATGGGTTTTGGTTAATTTCCATGTTGTGTTGAGTTGTATCCCTGTGATGATTCCTTGTATTGGGTTTGTTATAGGTTCCTTCTTGTGTATTTAGTTTGTGTTGCCAACTGGGTAGGTTGTGTGACATACTGTATTAGGACTTTATTTGGGAAAAATTGTTGTTGATGAACCTTAAGGGTTCTAGCAGTCAATCGTGTTGATTATGTTATACATGACATTGCTTTGGTTGATTTCTCTGTATTGGAATATCTTCTTCCTCTGTTTTAGGTAGTTTGTTTTCTGGTATTGGAATAAACTGTTCTAGGTACTTTGTTGGGTTGTAGCAGCCAATTGTTATGTGTTGGTTATAGTAATATGTATGATATTAATTTGTATTTCGTTTTGCTGGAAAACCTGTAATTGAGGAACCAAAATGGTTCGGTAGCGTGTTGGTGTATAATAACTATATTGTTTGATGTGAACTTGGGAGTTGTATTATAATTTTGAGTTCAAAATCTGGGTTTCTGTTAGTTGTATCACTGTGATGGTGTAATATACATTGTTTGGGGAATACATGAATACTATGATACATCAACTAAACTAGTTGTGCTATCTTTGGCTCAAACTTTGGTTATTACATTGAAACTAATCCTGCACTTATAAATTGATTAGTTAATATACTAATAAATACAATTAATAAAGAAATTAATTATTTTCAATAAATAAAATATTTAATTTTTATTATTAATATTAAATAATAATGAATAAAGTTAATAAAATAATTATTTATTATTTAATAATAAATAATAAAGATAATAAATATTTAATTATTATCTAATAATAATAATAATTAAATATGAATAAGGTTAATAAAATAATTATTTATTATTTATTAAATAATAAATAAAGATAATCAGCATTTAATAATTTTTTTAATAATAATAATTAATTATAAATAAAGTTAATAAATAATTATTTATTATTGTTCCAATAAATAATAAATAAAGGTAATAAATATTTAATTATTATTTAGTAATAATAATAATTAAATATGAATAAAGTTAATAAAATAATTATTTATTAATAAATAGTAAATAAAGGTACTAAGTATTTAATTATTATTTAATAATAATAATAATTAAGTATGAATAAAGTTGTTGAATAATAAGGATGAGAATTACTTAATCGTTGCTGAAATAATGATTAAGTATAAGGGGGATTAATAAGCTGATTTTTATTTTGGTCCTTATTAAATAATGAGGATAAACACTTAAAGATTATTTTATTAATAGTAAATAGTAATTAAGTGTAATTAAATAAGTAACCAACTATTAGTTAGTTGTCATTAAACCATGATGAATTTATTATTCTAATAATAAATAAAGATTGTTGACCCATATTTAGGGACAATAAGGGTAATAATCTGAACCCTCGAGAATAGTAATCATGATTAGCTAACAATTATTTTTAATAGCTAAAGATCATCAATAAATTTCTGTTTAGCTAATGTTAATTAGTAATTAAATATAGATGGTGAATTTTACCTGTTGAGTAAAAGGTATAGTAAGAGGTGCCAATATACAACTGTTAATTGATAAATCGACTTTACCCGATGATAGGTCACTCGAGATCAATTAATTAAAGCTAAGATTTAAATTGTAGCTGAACAAACAGGCAAGTTCCTAACCCTAAACTTCTTACATTATTGCAAGTTCTTCCTTACCCAACTTTTACATTGAGCAATACTTCTAAAACCTTATGCAGTATTTTAATTCATGCAAAAAGGGTATACATTATTGCAAGTTATTCTTTAAGCTTGAATTTTCCTCCAAGCATGCTTTAAGTGGTCTAATTACTTTCAAAATTATTCCACATCTGTATATTTATTGACATTCGTGCATTTGAATTCGTATATTTAAATTCAGAAATCCATTCATGGTTAAGTCTGAACCCTTGTTCGGTCAGACAATTATGTGAGAAATTATAAAAGCTATCCGAATCAATCAATGGTAAGGATTCTTAGACTGTATGAACACCCCTTTATTTATAGGGGAGTACCCCACGTACCGTATATAAGGTACAAATAGCAGAATTAAATGTTATGCATATACATAGGGTACGCGAGGCTGATCCCCTCAAGTACGTTATTCTGTAGCCAGTAACCAGAGGGTCAACCAGCTATTGACTCCTTTGGAAGTTATCGTTCAAAGTCTATTTGACTATCGATTGTTCTAAAAGCATTTAATGTTCTTGCTTCTGATTATTCTATTGTTGAAATTCCTTTAATATCCCTTCATCATGATATATCCTTATTGTTGCACTTTAAACTTGCTGGGCAAACTCGTTGCTCATTCTTGCTATATCATGACTTCATTGCAGCTAAACCCGAGACGTCAGGGAAGAACAAAGGAAAGGAAAAGATGAAGTGATAGACTTCATGTAGCAGAAAATAAAATTATGTGTAGTTGACTTCTGTAATATAATTTAATCCCTGATAACTATTAGGGTATGGATTGTGTATGTGCTAAAGGTTATTTGTATTCTGGGACTAGTAACACCTTGTAATGAACAACGTATGTTTATTTTATTCCGCATTTTAGATACCATATGTTGTTATAGGTGGATGTTTATGTTGGATCGTGATGACCGGATCCGGGTATTTGGAGACCCGTATTTGGGGGCGTCACAGCTCGGGTAAGGACAAGGGAAAGGCTAAGATGAAATGATGAAAACTTATTTCTTTGTAATAAGTTTAGATTTTCTGCATTGATGTAATGTAGAGATGAACACTAAGTTTAAGTTTATTTAAGGTTTTGTAACTTGGGATTATGTTTGGATTTATACTTGGGTTTATTATCGAATACTATTGTTATTATTATTATTATTATTATTATTATTATTATTATTATTATTATTATTATTATTATTTATGAAGTTTATTTAGTTAGATGATGGTGTATGATGTATCGTGAGCACCATATCATGTGTTTGATGTTACACAGATTTGAGGGCGTCACATTAGTAACAAAGACAAAGTATATAGCTGTAAATGAAGCTGCAAGTTGATTGTTTGGATAAAAAGTTCATTACAGTACTAGGAATAGTTCCTAAGTCTCATCTTGGATTCAAACATGTGTTGCAGCACTTTCATTTGATTAGAAAAATTATTGGAAGAGGAGAAATCACTATAGAGATAGTGGACTCTCAAAAACAATATTGCATATTCATTTACTGAAGCTTTATCCAACAGCAGGATGATCGTTACTTAGAGAAGAAGGGTATTAGATACCATGGCAATTGGTTTTAGTGCAAGTGGAAGATTGAAAGTAGTAAGCACACAAGCCAATCATATTTGATATGAAGTAGCATATACTTTGTAATCTTATTCATTTATTAATAAAAGTATTAAAGGCATTTTACATTATCTACATGGTGCTGTTATTTAATATGTGATAAACTCATAGTTTTAAGCAATGTTTTTAGAATCATGATGATGACCAAGCTAATGAGATCTAAATTCTTAGAAAGCTTAAAACTAAAATTATTCCTAATCGTTGGATTACTACAAGGGGATTAGTGAATCCGGATAGATTAGTACATATGTTGCTTGCTCTTAGGAAGAGGATGATTGATCTCATAATTATTTGTGTGGAGACACTAGAGTAAGTATGTAGGTGCTTATTGGCGAATAACTTCACTGAACGTGGCTCACTAAGGAATACCTAATGGAGTTTTACTTGCCTGTCAATAGGAATTCCTCTAGTGATAGTAGTACAAGTGATCCATGGACTTGAGATCATTATAGTATCTTGTGTATAATGAGTTATACTTTGACATGTCCCTTAAGACCTTTAAGGTATATCAAAGGGTATGATTGGGTATAATAAGTTGTACATGGAGATAGGTGAATGATCAACAAAGAATCTGCCACATCTAGTAAAAGATGTGAATGTCCTATGTGATTTGATAAATGACAACTTAGTAGTCCTTGGCCAAGGCAGAATGAAATTAAAAAGGAGTTTCTAATTTGCATTATTTAGAGTTGTGCATTTGAAAATCGAAATATATATAATTAAATAAAATAAGACTTGACAGTAATTTCATGTCTTATATTTAATTGGGACATTGTATGGTAGAAGGATTGAATTGTATAGTAACTATTCACTGAAAGATTCTTTTGTGATTAATGTTGAAATTTATATTATCTGAAAAATCGTTGATCGTTAAGGAGACTTACCCTTATTGTAGAATAAATGTTATTTATTTAAATGAATTAAATAGTTTAATTTATTTATTTGAATAAGATTAGAATCGTTCTAATTGATTTATTCATAACCGGTTTAATATGGAGAACCTAAAGGGTCACACCGCAAAAAAAAAATTTATTTAAGAAGTAAATGGCATAATTGTAATAATAACTTAATATTTATTATTTAATATTTTAGAAATATTAAATATAGATTAATAAAAGGAGTCTTATTATTATTATTACTATTATTATTATTTAATTCCTAAAAGGGTTTGGAAATTAATTAATAAAAGTACTCTTATAAATTCTTAATTGGATTAGGAGTTTAATTAATTAAAAGAGTTTAATTAACCTAATCCTAAATAGTTTATGAGGGTTACCTATATCTATAAATAAGAGGAGTCTTGTTATGGATTAGGGTTACACACATTTTCATTAGAATTGTGGAGAGTACTTGCAATTTCTATAGAGATAGAAACTAGGGTTTTGTCAACACCCATCTTCTTGAACAAATATTATTCCTTGGTGGATCACCTCTAGAGGCCAAACACTTGAGTGGCTAACGTTGATCAAATAAAGGAATTTAATCGGTAAAATTCAAGGAGAACGCGAAGGAATTGGAGGTGAACTTGTACCCGAGGAAGCTTTGATTCACGAGGGTATAATTCTCTGTGTCTGTCTCTTTCGTTTAATTGATAATTGAACACAAGGAAAGATCATGGTGATGGTTTGTAGTATAAAAATTTTAAAATCTATTTTATCGGGCTTCTACTCTATTTATGTAATTTGATTGCATGCTTGCGTAATATACAAACCTAACACGCGTGGCATCAACGAGTTTTTTCCTGTTTTGTTATTTCTTTAAGGAATTTAACTTCAATTTGGATTGTTATTTTCTTAGGGTTTTAGGACTTTGTTCTAGGGGTATAAATATATGTTTTTAGTGAAGTTTTAGGGGTCTTGGATGCTCACAATTATAAACCCTAGATTTAGGGGCAAGATTGAAGACATGTCAAACTAAGTTTTCTAATTCAGTTCTAAGGGATGTTGAACCTTATTTATAATTAATGGTTTAATTGAGTATTCATTATTTATTCTCTCTCATATGAAATTCGTTCTTGATAATCTGATTTAATATTTGAATGTTATTTATTTGGATTAATTTAATATGGCCAATTAAGTTAATCAAATTAATATCATCTACTAGATTAAGGGGTAGTATTACGTGTAATTGATATTATTCTTAATCAGAAGTAGCAATTAGTAATACTGATTGTGGTCAAGCTTTTGAGTATTGCTATGAATATCAGAAGACAGGTTAAACAATCTGAGCTTGTGTGGTTGTTGCTTGGAATAGTCTAATTCCCTAGTTCTTAATGTTGCTGTTATATTAAATTTAGAGAGCTTGTTCTAGGCTGTATGATAGTTAGAATCTTGTGAAGAGCTTGTTTCATTGAGTGATAATCTAAGGGGAATTTCAGATACCAGAGCTTATTATTATATAGGATTATTAGTTTCATTAAAGGATAAATATTGTTATACTTGATTACTTCATTATTGTGAAAGGGTAAAACTGAACTGAAGAACTGAAGCTTTAATTCATTGGTTATTCAAAACATTTAATTTTTGTTTTCGTTAGTTAATTTGGGAGCTGTCGTTTAGACCCCAAAATTAAATCCTTACTGCTACTCTACTAACACAGAAATCAGTATAGTGACAAATAAGGGTCGATCCCACAGAGAGTGAATTTATCTTATATTTATTCTATTATTTTCTAAATCTAAATACTACTAAATATAAATTGGGGGGTTTTGAGTTTATTTAACTAAGTTAACAGAATGAAATTACTAAGAAATAACCAATGAATAAAACACTTCAGTTCTTAAGTTCAATATTGCCTTTTCACGATAATAAATTAATCAAATGTAACACTATTTATCCTTCAATGACACTAATAGTCATAGCTAACAATAAGCTCTGTTAACCAAAATTCCCTTTAGATTATCACTCAATAAAATAAGCTCTTCACAAGATTCTAACAATCATACAACCTAGAACAAACTCTTTAGATTTAATATAATAGCAACATTAAGAATTAGGGAATTAGACTATTCCAAGCAACAATCACACAAGCTCGGATTATTTAACCTGTCTTCTGATAATCTTAGCAAGACTCAAAAGTTTGTCCACAATCATGTATTACTAATTACTACTTGTGATTAGGAACAATATCAATTACACGTAATACTATTCCTTAATCTAGTATATGATATTAGCTAACCAATTCAATTCTGCAGAAATCAAATCAATTAAACCAAATAGCATTCAATAATTAAATCAGATTATCGAGAATGAATTTCATACAAGAACAGATAAATAATGAATACTCAATTAAACCATTAATTATAAATAAGGTTCAGCATCCCTTAGAACTGAAAATAAAGAACTTAACTTGACATGTCTTCAATCTTGTCCCTAAATCTAGGGTTTATAATTATGAGCATCCAAGACCTCTTAATATCTAACTAATACTATATATTTATACTCCTAGATCATAACCCTATAATTCTAGGAAGTAACAATCTAAGTTGTAGTCAAATTCCTTCAAAAATAATAAAGTTGAGAAAATTCACCGACTGGCCACACGCCCCACGCGCCCGCAGAAAACCTCGCGCGCCGCGGCTCAGTATCTGAGCGTCCCTGCCCAAGATTCCAGCATCGCAGCCCACCTATCGCGCGTCGTGGCCCACAAAGTCTGTCCGTTTTTCTTCTTTTGCTCCTTGCACGCCCATTTTGATCCCTTTTTCATCTTTTTCTCTTTTTAGCTCTAATTCCTCTTGAAATCAATAAACACCTTATTAAACTCATATACACATAAAACATGTAATAAAACTAAACATAAAGGAATCAAAATTATCGAATATTATGCACTTATCATAATTAATTGAACTTAAACCCCCCATTTTATTTATTGTTAAAAATATTAGGATAAATATAAGACAACATCACTCTCTGTGGGATTGACCCTTACTTGTCACTATATTGAATTCTGTGTTTATAGAGTAAAAGTGAGGTTTTAATTTTGGAGTATTAACGACAGCTCTCAGGATACCATAAGAATCGAGTCCAATGAGCCTCGACATTTTTTCCTGGTCACTTTTCCAATTGAATCGCCCGTGATGATGTCAACTACCCGTTGGGCAGGCTGATTTTGCTCGGGTTGCTGATCTTGATTATGCTCCCGGTTAGTATCCTCTTGCCTCCTTCCCATACCTTCTCGACCAGCAATGTAGTGAACCAACTCCCCATTCTGGATATTTTTCTTTATCAGGTTTTTCAGCTGTCGACACTCCTCTGTTGAGTGTCCATCATGCTGATGATAATTGCAATACCAACTTTGATCTCCCTTTTGTGGATAGTTACTGGCTTAGCACAGTTCAAAATATGGCTTGTCCCGGATCTCCTCTAAATCTTGGCCCGATCTGTGTATAAACCTTATTAATATTTCGATTCGGGAAGGGAGGTCGATCGCTTCCCGAATTCCCTCCATTAAACTCCCTCATCGACTGCACTTTGGACTTAGGATTATAACTTCTATCCCGATCCTTGGGCTTATCCGACGTGCACATCTGCAGCTTCAAGATCCCCATAGCCTCCTCAATAGCGATTCTTTGCCCTATCATACGCCTCAGACAAATCGTTCGAAGGATTGAACATTATCTCTTTCATTAACTTCTTCGACTTCACAGCATCCAGCCCAGTAGTGAAGAATCCGAATGGCCTGCGGGGCGTTGAGGTCTGTCATAGTGCCGACCGACTCCCTGAACCTCTTCACATACTGGGTCAAACTCTCGTTTTGCTATTATTTAATATGCATAAGGGAAGCTGTTAACTTTCCCCCTCCCTTATTGCTCCCAAACCGATCATGAAATTTGTCACACAACTCCTTCCACGATCCGATAGAGTTTGGCAATAGTGATGTGATGGGCTAAATCTATACTAGCAATTTACGTACAAGTATACACAGGCAATCAAGTAATAAAGTGAAAGTAGAGTTGTCGATCCCACGAGGAGCGAATTATAACCTAACTAATTCTAAGCACTAATTATTCATCAATTAATTTAACCTAGATAATTTCGATATCAACTGAGTGAACTAACTAAATAATTAACTGCTAAAATATTAAATCAATAAATAAAGAGGTTAAGGAATCAATTTTCCCCGATGATTCATTTAGGTAATTCTTTTATTCTTCTATTCAATTGATTGATTAGAATTGTCAACGAAAAATCACTAATAATTATTATAACCACCTTTCAGATAATTATAAAGCATACCTATTACTATTAATTCTCCTATATTTCTATGAAAAACAATAATAACAGATTCTTTAAGATTCAGTTTCCAATAGTTGCTTGAGGTATTCAGGTATATTTCTATACTGTCCACAAAATCAGCATTCAATCAGTAATCCTTATTACCAATGAAATTACTAATCACAAGTTATTATAACCAGATATCAACTTAGATTCCGTTGTCAAATGTCATCTAAGTCCATCTAATAATTGTTGATCAGGTAATTATACAATTAAAACAAGTTATAATAAACAATTCAATCAACATCAATTTAAATAGTAGATCTAATAAATATTAAATAAAATCATCATCAAGTTCCATTGAATCCTTAACTAAAAGAATTAGTTCAAAATGAAAATAAAGAACAACAATAATTTATCAAAACTAATTCTAGATTACAAAATAAAAAAATAAGAGAAGAAAATAAACTATGTCGAATCTGGTCTCCTCCTAAGCTCCAAGTCTTCTCTGGAATAAAGTCTGATGAAAACTCTCTCCTTCTACGTACTCTCTCTTTTTTCAATAATAAATAATCCAACCCTAATTATTAGTCTATTACTAACTACTGATAAGATCCAACCCGTAACTGATAAGTGCAACTAAAATTAAATTTTCAGCCAAAAGGAAGCAAATCATCCGAGCGCGTAGCTCCACGCGCGCCTTCCGCGTCCAAGCATCGCAGCTCTCAGGTTCATGCGTTGCGGCTTCTACCCTTTGTAATTCATGGACCGCAGCTCTCGATTTATGCGTCGCGGCTCCCATTCATTTTCCCGCGTGCCTCAGCTTATCCTTTAATCATCTATTTTGGCCAATCTTCCTCATAAATTGCAGCTACTAAAACTTGTTCACCTGTTTAATTTTCGCCAAACAATAATCGTTACCTGTAGCAACAAATTCAGGCTAAACTTGTAAAAATATTCATTATTTACACAATCACAGGCTGAAATCAATTATTCACAAAAACTATTAAAATGCACTAAAATATTACTAAAAACTCTTAAGAAAAGCAAAATACTCAAGTCAAACATACCCAATTAATAGATATAAAATCTACTCATCAAATACCCCCAAACTTAAATATTTGCTTGTCCTCAAGCAAAAATCAAAATAATAAATAAATAAATTCTAAAAATTAAAAACATGCATCTTTCTCCTAAGTTCATCATGAATCCATTCATAGCCTCCAAGATTATACAATAAATGTCAACAATCAAATCCATGCAAACTCATCAACTACTCAGTCATCAATTCACAATAGTTATAATCCCATAATGTGTGTGTGTGTGTGTGTGTGTGCAAGTTCCACCAAATTAATCATACCTTAAAAGGACTATATCCCAAACATATGGTATAAAGAAGTCATCGACCTACAGGACATATCACAACAGTAATCTCAGCTAGGATATTCATCATTCAAATCAAGGGAATTCAGTCCAATCTAATTTTCTGCTATGTTATTCCTCCTAGAGTATTATTATTATATTTTTATTTATTTTATTTTTTATTTTTTATTTTTTTTTATTTTTTTGGATGAGTGCATTTTACGCTCCTTCTCACATGCATAACGAGTGTGTTTTACGCTCCATCTCATTCCAATAATTCCAAGGAGTATACTTTTAAGCTCAATCCACTCCACCATATTTCTTAACTCTAGGAAACATAGCATATTTTTTCTTTCTTTTTTCTTTATTTTCGTTTGAACCTTACCTTTCCCCCAAACTTAAATAATTCACTACCCCTACTTCAATTAAAGCCGTAACATAATCCTAACTCATGACAATCTCCTACTAAGGTTTCAAACTATAGTCTCCTTAAGATTTAACCAATTTCAGTGGGACCTAAGTGCTCAAGATAATAGGGATCATAACTACACAAAATCGACTCCTAGAATGATATAAAGGGTTACACATAAGATTCAAAAGTTTCATAACTTGCTAATCACCTTTAATCATTTCTTATCATCGACCATTCTAAAGATTCACTACTTATTATCTACCATTTATATTTTTTTTTCTTTTAAATAGAAGTTATGCAAGAATTAAATAAAATTCCAAAATTAAATCCTAAAATTAACCATGCAGAAAATTAAATAAGTCTTAAACAAACCAAACCAACAAATTAAGTATCATCAAACCATCCCCCCAAACTTGAATATTACATTGCCCTCAATGTAATACCAGAAACTTAACTGGAAATCAAGCATCACTAGCATCGCCAACAGCAGTACCACCATCATCATCAGCATCATCTGCATCCGCCGCAAGACTATCGGACTCCTCCTTCGACTCAAAAGCAGAATCATGAAAGATTGGGGATGGAGGAAAGTCAATCGGATCTGGATTGTTGACATTGAATCGAGTTGCAAATGTATTGATAATGTTATTTATGTAGTTCACATAGTCGTCAACTCGGTCTGCTATTTGATTCACTCGGCGGGTTTGCTGATGATTCAGACTAAGCAGATTATCCTGGCCTCGTTCCAAGCTCGTATGTGTCCTCCGTATAGCCCAAACTTCAACAAGAATCAAGTCCAAAGTAGCATCGGATGAAGCACCACGTCCTGCTCGCCTAGCTCCCTGAGATGAACTCACTCCTTGCAATGGAACCGCTCCTTCAATTTGTCCAGCGGCAGTAGCAGCTTTAAAAGATTCGCTATATCCAGCTCCGCTCATATTTGGATAATTGCCTAGGGGCTCCTTGAATTTGGCTATGGTGTTGCTGTCTAGCACTGACTTTGTTGCTCAAATATTTCATCTGTCTGCCAGACAACTCCAGCGTTCTTACACAACCCACATATGAGAGATGGGTGTGGAAATCCGCCAAATGTACTACTTTGTAATGTATGAAGGATGGACCTATAGATGACCTTGCCCGTGTTAATACTTTTTCCAGTTATAATTGCATATAGGAGGGTCGCCCTAGCTTTGGTTACTTCTGAAACATGAGAGGAAGGCATTAATTTAGCACTAATAAAATAAAACCAAGCCTTACCAAATCGACTCAGTCCATTCCGGGGGAAAGAAACTGCAGCAACTACTCAAATTGTCCATTGCGTCCCAGGCTTGCATAAGCCTTGAATAACCTCATCCCAGTTTGGTCCATCCCGAACGAACTTCGTATATTCATCCTCCTCAATGTTTGGTAGGCCATAGTATTCATTGATTGCCTTGCTATCAAAAGGAACCGCCTTGCCTCGAACCATGGCTACTTTGTTCACCACCTCAACCGCATTAACATAAAATTCTGTTACAACTGCTACTACAGCGACTTCGGGTTGAGATGTTAACGTTCCCTAGCCATGCCCCTGAATCATGTGCCAGATTTCAATTCCATTGCTCTCTAGTGGCACCAAGCCACGTTTCGGGATTAATTTTTATTCATCAACGAGGCATGGAAGCGCTCTGAGGCTTCTTCACTAACAAATTTCGAATGATCATAGGTAGAAGAGGAAGCCTGAGAGTTACAGAAAGCTTGATAATGCTTGAAAACCAAAATAGTGATGAAAGATATGGTTTGGGCAATTTATCGAACACTTGGTATGCGCCCAATTGTTTACCCAAAATCAAAGCCTTTTGAATATGTGCACTCCCTCAAATCGTTGTTTCAAACACCAAGAAGAATCACAACTAATGTAGTTCAATCACAAGAATGGCAAGAAGTGATTGCATGCATGTGTTTGAAGAAGATGAAAAGAACTTGTGAATATGTGGTTCCAACTCCTTCTTTACTATATATACTTGAACCCTCCTTGCAGAGATGGAATTAGGGTTAAGTTGTTGAGTTATTATAGAATTGAATCTCTATTTATGGTAGGAATTGATTTGGTTGGGTAAGTATGGAATGTGGGTAGTTATTGGGGAAGTTTGTGTTTGAGTGGGAGAGTGGGTGGCAAGATATGGGGGAGAATGGGGAGAAATTCACGCCTGATGCCGCGCGGAATCTGCTGATATACACACGACAGCCGCGGCTCTTGATCTGTGCGTCCCGCGGCCTTTGAGTTTGCACGCCGCGGCCCCTAATCTCTGGTTGGGTTTTTTATTTTGTGTTGAAGGGTTGAGCGCCGCGGCTTTTGAAAGTGGGTGCCGCGGCCTTTGAGGCATGCCGCGGCTCTTACTATTATGCGCCGCAGCCCCAAATTCCTGCATGGTCTGGCTCAATTTTTGCAAAGCCAAAAATTTTCCCTTCTTCAAACTTCACTTCCTTAGCCACTTCCTAGCATGCTTGCCACAAATTTGATGCTACCACAGCTTGTATCTCCTACGGAGAAAAACTCGACTTAATTAATTTTACAAACTCCTAATAAAAACTTAAACTGAAATACTTGAACCTAAAATGAATAAATTTAAATCTAACTATCATTAAACCCATGGGTTGCCTCCCATTAGCGCTTGTTTTTAAGTCTTCAGCCTGACTTTTCTTGTTCGATCACTCAGGCTTGTCGACATGATCGAGAATGCCATTGGTTGCGCATCCCATATCATGCTTTCCCTGCCCAATCTTGGCTATGTTCCCTTACTTTTCATTTCCTTTTTCTTCTTCACTGTAATCTTCTTCCCCGGTCTCATCTTCTAAAATCTCTAGTGTCACATAACATTCCTCCACCTCATTTGGCATTTTCATGGAATCTATCACACTGAATGTGATTTTTTGGTCATTAACCCTCAATGTGAGCTCTCCGTTCTTAACATCAATCAAAGTGCGTCCGGTGGCTAGAAATGGTCATCCCAAAATCAATGGAATCTTCTCATCTTCATCATAAACAAGAATAACAAAATCCACCGGGAAAACAAATGCATCAACCTTCACTAGCATATCCTCGATAATCCCTTTTGGACGTGTGATTGATCTATCTGCCAGTTGTATAGTCATTTTCATCGGTTTTATTCCTTTCATCCCAAGTCTCTCATAGATTGATAAAGGCATGAGATTAATGCTTGAGCCAAGATCACATAGAGCTTTTCCCACAAATTGCTTTCTAATAGTGCACGGGACTGTGAAACTCCTTGGATCTTGCATTTTAGTTGGTAGCTTTTACTGAATAACTGCATTGCACTCCTCTGTTAAGGCTACCATTTCACAATCTCCCATCCTTTTTTTCTTTTAGAGAATTTCCTTTAAAAACTTGACATAACTCGACATCTGCTCTAATGCCTCTGCGAAAGTGATATTGATCTGCAATTTCTTAAAAACTTCCAAGAATTTTGAAAATTGATTATCCAACTTCTGATTCTTTAACCGTTGTGGATATGGTGCAACAGAATTCTCTGCTCCTTGCTTACCCTTGCACTGATTTGATCCCAATTCTTCATTTTTCTTTTCTTAATTCCTGTTCACATCATTTTCAATTCCATCTTCTTTATCAGTGTCAATCTTTCTTGCTGGTGTGGTATTCTCTTTCGTCAAACTCTTCCCACTTCTCAAATTAATAGCTTTGCATTGCTCATGATTTTCTCTTCTCGGGTTGACTTCGGTATCACTCAGTAAAGCACCATGTGGACGACTATTCACTGCACTTGCTAGTTGTCCCATCTGAGTTTTCAAATTTCGAAGTGAACCTTCTAAGCTATTCATCCTCGTGTTATTCACCGCAATGTACTTTGTGAGTATTTCTTTTATGCTAGCCTTCCTTTCTGGTTGGGGGTTTACTTGACCTTGGAATCCTGGGGGGTGGAACTGTCTTGGGGCTGATGATTGATTCTGATTGTTACTCCAAGAAAAGTTTGGATGATTTCTCCACCCCAGATTGTAGGTGTTAGAATACGCACCCTGCTTGTTTCCTATAAAATTCACTTATTCAATATTGAATGCACACTAATTTGTATGATGATTCCCTGCACATAATTTACTGACTGCAGCTATCTGTTGCACTGCATGTGTTCCCATTGCATCGACCTTTTTTGAAAAACTTAGCATTTGTGCAGCCAGAGCTGTCACTGCATCTACCTCAATTTTTCCTCCAGACCTTGGCTGAGTTATTCGCGCAGTTGGCCACTAATAATTGTTTGCAGCCATTGTCTCCAATAATTCATAGGCTTCTTCAAAACTCTTACCCATTAAAGCTCCTCCAGCAGCTGCATCAGTACAAGTGCGTGTTGTATTAAACAACCCATTGTAAAAAGTTTGTACTTGCAACCACTTCGGGAGTCCATGATGTGGATATCTTCTTATCATTTCCTTAAATCGTTTCCATGTTTCATACAATGATTCAGAATCCAATTGTGTGAAAGATGTAATCTCATTCCTCATCCTTGTTGTCTTTCTGGGGGAAAGAATTTAGCTAAAAATTTCTGAGCTAAGTTATCCCAAGTAGTAATTGACCCTGCTGGTAACGAACATAACCAACTATTTGCCTTATCACAAAGTGTGAAAGGGAAGAGCCTAAGTCTCACTGCGTCGTCAGTCACATCCTTGTATTTGAATGTATCGTAAATTTCCAAAAAAACTTACAAGGTGATCGCTCGGATCGTCATTTGCCATGCCCCCAAATTGAATTGAATTCTGCACCATCTAAATCGTTCCAGGTTTGATTTCAAAAATAATGTCCTGAATTGCGAGCCTCCTAATGCTTGAATGAATTTTAGTGACTTGCGGTATTGCATAGTCCTTAAGTGATTATGATGCTTCTTCCGCAGCCATAGCTTGTTGTTGAAGTGTTTCTTTGCAAAACTGTCGTATTCTTCGAAGCCTTCTATCAATCTCGTCCTCAAACGGCAGTAATTCTTTATCCTTTGACCTAGTTTTCATACAAAGCTACCTACGAATAGAGACCTAATTTGTAAATCCATAACAAAATCTAAATTAAAACTAAATGATGAAAATTAATAAAAACAAAAATTTAAGCTATCAATTGCTCCCCGGCAACGGCGCCAAAAACTTGATGGGCTAAATCTATACTATCAATTTATGTGCAAGTATACACGGTCAATCAAATAATAAAGTAAAAGTAGAGTTGTCGATCCCACGAGGAGCAAATTATAACCTAACTAATTCTAAGCACTAATTATTCATCAATTAATCTAACCTAGATAATTTCGATATCAACTGAGTGAACTAACTAAATAATTAACTAATGAAATATTAAATCAATAAATAAAGAGTTTAAGGAATCAATTTCCCCCGATGATTCATTTAGGTAATTCTGTTATTCTTCTATTCAATTGATTGATTAGAATTGCCAACGAAAAATCACTAATAATTATTATAACCACCTTTTAGATAATTATAAAGCATACCTATTACTATTAATTCTCCTATATTTCTATGAAAAACAATAATAACATATTCATTAAAATTCATTTTTCAATAGTTGCTTGAGGTATTCAGGTATATTTCTATCATGTCCACAAAATCAGCATTCAATCAGTAATCCTTATTACCGATGAAATTACTAATCACAAGTTATTATAACCAGATCTCAACTTAGATTACATTGTCAAATGTCATCTAAGTCTATCTAATAATTGTTGATCAGGCAATTATACAATTAAAACAAGTTATAATAAATAATTCAATCAACATCAATTTAAATATTAGATCTAATAAATATTAAATAAAATCATCATCGGGTTCCATTGAATCCTTAACTAAAAGAATTAGTTCATAATGAAAATAAAGAACATCAATAATTTATCAGAACTCATTCTAGATTACAAAATGAAGAAATAAGAGAGAAAAAAATAAACTCTATTGAATTTGATCTTCCTCCTAAGCTCTAAGTCTTCTCTGGAATAAAGTCTGCGCCGCGGCTCTCGATTCATACGTTGCGGCTCCCGTTCATTTTCCCGCGCGCCACAGCTTCTCCTTTAATCATCTATTTTGGCCAATCTTCCTCATAAATTGCAGCTACTAAAACTTGTTCACCTGTTTAACTTTCGCCAAACAATAATCGTCACCTGTAGCAATAAATCCAGGCTAAACTTGCAAAAATATCCATTATTTACACAATCACAAGCTTAAAATCAATTATTCACAAAAACTATTAAAATGCACTAAAATACTACTAAAAACTCTTAAGAAAAGCAAAATACTCAAGTCAAATATACCCAATTAATAGATATAAAATCTACTCATCATGATGTCATCCACAATTGGGCACCATTTTAAAGAGTTGTAATGAACATCTGACACTTGTCAGCATCAGAATGATCATAGTAGGGCATTAAATGGTCATATGCATGCATATGATCATAGTGGTCTCTGGTGCTGTCGTAACTCTCCATAGATGGCATCTTTTTGGTCAGATCAGCTCGAACCCGATCGATCTCAAGAGTAAAAGGTGAAGTAGGATCAACTGGTAACTCATTTGCGAGGGTCACCGCTGCTAACTTTTGTTCCAACTTCGCAAGTTTTTGCATAACAGGGTTGGGTTTCTCCTTCTAAGGGGATGACCTGGGCCGATCCCTCACGTATTCTGGGGAGGCCATCTGTTGCCGTCACCCAGACCTTATCCGTCTTTTGCTACTATCATGGGAGCGTGACCTACGTCTACTCCTTCCTTCCCGAGAGCCGCCCGAACGATACATCCTAGATCGGCTGTGTGGCGTGGTCTGCCGATGGCTGTGTCGACTCGAGGAGACCTCCTATTCCCTTTCTAATTCTGCCAACTGTGCATCCAGCTCCCTTTGTTGGAGGCGTAAGACCTCCATAGCTTCCTTGGTTTGTTAAATCTTTCGGGTCCGAATTAGCTCGCGTTGATCCTGTCTGACCCGATCTTAGAGGGTGCGCGCAAGAAAACGGTTGTTCCTCCTACAGTTGTGGGAATCAAAAGTCCTCTGTCTGGCGAAAAATAATTGTCGCCAAGTTAGAGTCGATTGAACCTGCACCTGGTCCGTAACGTTCCCGTTAGGACCAAGTGCAGGGTTGACCGAAGATCTCTCCTGGTCAGAAACTGTCTTTCCTTTACTCTTACGCGTCATAACTTCAATAAAATAAGTAGGTGATTGAAATAATAGCACTAAAAAGCCCTTCTTTAGGCGCCGATGTTAAGCTAAGATCTGTCCACTCGCTCAATCACCAAAAAGCAAGTAAAATCTTGCATAGAAAACAGAAGAACATACTGAGGAGACTGATGGCCGGGGCCGTTAGGGGATAGCTCCGGTGTGAGAATAAGTACAGGCTAGAGAATAAGTTAACAATGGAGGCACGTTATTGCTTTAGTGCATAAAATTGACAAAATGTCGTTACCTATAACTTAGGGTATAACCGTGTATTTATAATTTACCACACCGCCTCAAAACACCCGTCCCCGAATAGGAATAGGACTCCTTATAACAACAGTTACCATACTGAGATAGAAGTCAATCTCCTCAAAAATGGGAAGTTGAAGTCAATCCGGACTGTTCTCATAAAAGTAGGAAGTCAATCAGAATCAAGACTGTAGATTCCTCAAAAATTAAGTCTCCTAACTGGAGTATACCGCCACGTGGGAAAGTTCCGCCACGTATGATGGGTCCTACCAAATATACCGGGCTCACAAAACCATGCCCCAACACCTAGCTTGGAATTATGCCCATTGGATTATTATCGTTGCTTAATTCCCTATAGGACACTTATTATTTGATGATTCCTTTGACTTCAAATGTTGTCTGCTGCACCATAAGTTATCACTATCCATTGGTGTACTATTTAGTGTAGCAGGTGACGTGTGTCCTAAGCGCAGAGCAACTAGCTGTTGTAAAACTGGTTTGTCTCTTTTGTCTATGTGCTGACTTTAACGGATAAGATCAATATTAATTTTGGGAGTCAAAGTCGAGTGACATCTGTCATTGTCCTGCCACTACTTGTTAAACTTATAGACTCTATGATTTGAGCTAAACGAATATTTTTCTCTAAATCGTTGTGTTGGTCTTCATATCATTTAGTGACTATCCACTAAATGATTTTAACAATACGATCCTTCAGTGACTTCACTAAGAGACTTCTTTAGTAAAGTGTACGTACGCTACGTCTGGCATTGAGCTTTACGATCTTAAAGTTCCTTATATAGCTTTCTAGCTAAATGATCTTCACTACTCAAAGATCTTATAGTTCCCTTGTAACTTGTAACAAAACGATTCTGTCAAAGTCTTCATTGTTTGTCCTTTTTAGGTATTGACAATTACACGCAAGTATACATGATCAACAACTAATATAGTGAAAGTAGAATGTCGATCCCGCGAGGAATATGCTAATAATATTAACCAACTACAAACTTTATATCAATTTGAATTTATTTAAACAAATAAATTTTAATAATCTAAAACAAATTATTAAAACTAAAATATTAAACAAAGATTAAAACCATATTTAAATACTAAGATTACAATTTCCTCTAATGCTTCCCTAAATCTCTTCACTCTCCTTTCAATTAATTAATTATAATGAATCGTTAACCGAGAATTCACAATTATTTATAAACCTCTTCCGATGGTCTAATAAAAATATTTACTCGAATCAAATCACTATATTCCAATGTGAAATAATTAAGAACGGATTCTTTAAGAACAAATTCTCATAAAAGTTACATGGGGCATATAGGTATATTCCTATCATACACACAAATCATGATATTCACTCCAAAGAATTATCAATAACACACATTATCATATCCATATCTAACCATAGAATTCATTTTTCAATTTCATCCAAGGTATATCAAATAATTGTTAATTAAGCAATTATAAATTAAGCACAAAATATGATAAACGATTCAAGCATAATCAATAATCAAAAAGAGAGTGAGTCAATTTAAACTACACATCGGGTTCCGATGCAATCTTAAATAAAGACTAGTTCATATCAAAGTATGAAAACATCATCCAATAATTAAACAGCCTCTTAGATTACAAAGAATAAAGAAAAGGGATAAAGAAATAAAACTATATCTCCGCAGCTTCAAATCTCTAACTCAACCTTTTCCTTTGATCCTTTTCCTTGCTCCTTAAAATCAGATAAAACCCAGCCTTCAATGATGTATATCCTGAAAGTAATATGCACATAAGTCAATCATATGTGATATGTGTTGCCTCTTTTTAAGTCTTAAATAAAAGAGCTCTAACTCACGCAAGTATACGTGGTCAACAAGTAATACAGAGGAAGTAAAGTATCGTCCCACAGAGACAGGATTAAATTAATTCACTATGCATCAATTCTATCACTATACTTATTTGCCTAAATTATTGTCTTACTTTTGGTGACAAAATTATTTCTATATTAATTAATAACTAAATATGCAAAGACTAACGAAATATATCAAGTCTGGAATTAATAGGATCCTAACTTCATTTAATAGTTCATCTAATTACCACTATCATGCTAGAAAGTTCATATATCATAGAAAAGTAGCCAAGGACACTAAAATAGACAAAACATTTGTCAATGCATTATGACCTACTTACATAATATCCATACTCGATAGACACCATGTAATCACCACTATAACCAAAATCACTATATTTCTATGTGAAATTGCAATTATATTGATTTTAAGCACAAGTCCCTATTTTGACTCTTACGGTGAAACAATATATTTCTATCTGACTCACACAATATTAAGCTATCCAATTAAGCTTCATATTCGCAAGCTATCATGATTACAATCCATACTTATATGTTATTTTTCAATTCCATACAAGTACTGAAGTCGAATGGTGATCAAGCATTCATACATGCAAAACAATCATGATAGAAATTCCTTATGATATGCAAAGCAATCTAACAATCAAGCTTATAATTGAACTACATATTAAAATCCGTTAGAATCCCATAATGGAGATTAGTTCATGTCTGAACCAAAAGCCATTATGGGATCAAAACTAAACATGGAAAAATAAACAATCAATTGAAGTAGGAAGAATTAGATTGATCAAACCCAATTGAAGAAATAAATCCAAAGTAAAGTTCACTCCACATCAATTTCCAGCACTTGAACAATAAAAATCCACGATAAAACTCCACACAATCTCTCTCTAGAAAAGTAGAAGAATAATAATAAAAGTCTCCAAGTTCCCTCTTCTAGGTTTCCTTCTATCTATCTGATCCATAATAACTAGAATCCTTTTCTGAATTGGCTTCTTTTTCCTCCTCCAGCCGCACATCACCAACAAATTTCGTGCCCTAGCGCCGCTGGCGCTATCCCAAGCGCTGCTGGCGCTAGCCCAAGCGCTGCTGGCGCTAAGTTGGGCGCTAATAGCGCTGGCTTGCAGTATGTCATGGCTGAGTGTAGCGCCGCTGGCGCTAGCCCAAGCGCTGCTAGCGCTAGGTCATGTCCCAGTAATTACAAAAATGCCACTCAGCTCAAATTTTAATCCTTTTTAATTCTTTTCTTCACCAAATGACTTCTATGTCCCTCCAACTCCATCCTACAATAAATAAACACAAAAACAAATAAAATAATACTAAAAACACTTAAAGATAACAATAATTAAGTTTAACAATACCTAATTCGTAGGTATGAAACCCACTCATCAATATGATGTAGCATATATTTTGTAATCTTATTCGTTTATTAATAAAAGATTTAATTTATTAAAGGCATTTTACTTTATCTACATGGTGTTGTTATTTAATATGTGATAAACTCATAGTTTTGAGCAATGCTTATAGAATCATGATAATGATCATGCTAATGAGATCTAAATTCTTAGAAAGCTTAAAACTAAAATCGTTCCTAATCGTTTGATTACTAAAAGGTGATTAGTGAATCTGGATAGATTAGTACATACTTTGTTTGCTCTTAAGAAGAGGATGATTGATCTCATAATCATTTGTGTGGAGACACTAAAGCAAGTATGTAGGTGCTTATTAGAGAATAAGTTCACTGAACGTGACTCGCTAAAGGAATACCTAATGGAGTTTTACTTGCCTGTCAGTAGGATTCCTCTAGTGATAGTAGTACAAGTGATCCTTGGACTTGAGATCATCATAGTATCTTGTGTATGATAAGTTATACTTTGACATGTTCCTTAAGACCTTTAAGGTATATCAAAGGGTATGCTTGGGTATAATAAGTTATGCATGGAGATAGGTGAATGATCAACAAAAAATCTACCACATCTGGTAAAAGATGAGAATATCCTATGTGATTCGATAAATGACAACTCAGTAGTCCTTGGCCAAGGCAGAATGAAATTAGAAAGGAGTTTTTAATTTGCATTATTTAGAGTTGTGCATTTAAGAATCGAAATGTATATAATTAAATAAAATAAGACTTGACAGTAATTTCATGTCTTATATTTAATTGTGACATTGTATGACAGAAGGATTGAATTGTATGGTAACTATTAACTGAAAGTTTGTCTTGTAATTAATGTTGAAATCTATATTATCTGAAAAGTCGTTCATCGCTAAGGGGGTTTACCCTTATTGTAGAATAAATATTATTTATTTAAATAAATTAAATGGTTTAATTTATTTATTTAAATAAGATTAGAATTGTTCTAATTAATTTATTCACAACCGGTTTAATATGGAAAACCTAAAGGGTCACACCGTAAAAAAAATATTTATTTAAGAAGTAAATGGCATAATCGTAAAAATAAGTTAAGTGTATTTAATCTATGGAGATAGAATAAATTAAATAACTTAATATTTATTATTTAATATTTTGAAAATATTAAATATAAATTAATAAGAGGAGTCTTATTATTATTATTATTATTTAATTCCTATAAGGGTTTGGGAATTAATTAATAAAAGTACTTTCATAAATTCCTAATTGGATTGAGAGTTTAATTAATTAAAGGGGTTTAATTAGAATAAAAACCCTAATCCTAAATAATTTAGGAGGGTTCCCTATATCTATAAATAAGAGTCTTATCATGATTTAGGGTTACATACACTTCCATTAGAATTATGGAGAGTACTTACAATTTCTATGGAGATAGAAACTAGGGTTTGGTCAGCACCCATCTTCTTGAACAAGTATTATTTCTTGGTGGATCACCTCTAGAGGCCAAACACTTGGGTGGCTAACGTTGATCAAAGGAAGGAATTTAATCAGTGAAATTCAAGGAGAACGCGAAAGAATTAGAGTTGAACTTGTACCTGAGGAAGCTAGAATTCTACAAAGGTATAATTCTTATTCTCTATCTCTTTCGTTTAATTAATAATTGCGCATAAAAAAAGATCATGGTGATGGTTTGTATAAAATTTTAAAATCTGATTTTATCGCTCTTCCACTTTATTTATGTAATTTGATTGCATGTTCGCGTTATATACAAACCTAACAGTGGTATCAAGAGCCAAATTTTTTGCAAATTATTAATTATTTTAATTCCATATATGTATAGATATGTGTTTAGAACAATTTAATTGGGCATAATTGTTAATATAGAATCATGTTTTTAGAAGAAAAACTCAAAAATCGCGATCTGAAAAAACCAAAAACGAACGGACAGAGCTTGAGAGCCGTGACGCTCATTTGTGTGAGCCGTGGCGCTGGGCATAAGCTGCGGTGCTCAAATCCGTGAGTCGCGGTGCTCGTCAAGGGCTGCGATGCTCGTTTCTTTGAATCGCGGTGCATAAAGGCCTGTTGGTTCGTTTTGTGCAATTTTTTGATAAACTCTAAATTAAAATAAAGGAGTTTATTTTTGATTTGGAATTGGACTAAAATAAAGATGTTTATTTTATTTGGAATAGGATTCCATGTTTTTTCAGAAATTCTAAATTAGAAATAAAGTAGTTTATTTTGATTTAGAATTTGATTAAAAGTAAAGGAGTTTATTTTTATTCAAAATTGGATAAATTAAAATAAAGACGTTTTTTTGATTTAAAATTGGATTAAAATAAAGAAGTTTATTTTGATTCAAAATCGAATTTCATAATAACTAATTAGAGTTGGAATTGGATTTCATGATAACTAATTAGAGTTAAAACTGGATTTTATACTAAACAAATTAGAGTTGAAATTGGATTTCATGCAAACTAATTTGATTTGGTATTGGATTTCATACTAGCTAATATTGTCCATTAAATGATATCGATGCATATATGGAATGTTTTGTTATTCATGAGATGAATATTATTTATTGATGCATATGGTGATATGTATGATAATAAAAGGGATTGATTATGGATTATTAACCAATGGATGACTGGATTGTATTTTATGAGGATGCTTGAATGAATGAGTTTTATAAATGGGATCTGCGTACCTCGTCTTCTCTAATTTTTCTTAATGTAAATTATATCTCCCTCCTATGTACTTCCCCTTGACTGCTGATCAAGGTTTCTATTTATTGTAAATAGTTTATGTAATAGGATTAGTTAGAATTATTTTGAAGAATTGGAGACAAAGGAGCAAGGAGTGCTTGAAGACCCGTTTGTAATGGAGCACGGGTTTAAATGTAATAGTTATATTTAAATTCAATTCTTGCATCCTAGGTTTAACCTTTTGGTTCACTTGGTGGCTTTAATGCACTAAACTAGAATAAAAGTCCATAATCAATTTGGGTAGAATATAGTATTCTATATGTGCATGCTAACTATGTATATATTCTATATTACCCAACATGTTTTGCATGTTAAATAATATGACGCGTATTATATATATATGTGTGTGTGTGTGTGTGTGTGCATACGCGCTAATCAAGATGAAACAAATAATAACAGACCCCTCAAAGAAATTATATTAAGTCCTAAATATTCAAAGATATTTGGAATATCGAACGTCGCCTTCTACCATGGTAAAGCGATAGAGTATTGAATATTTAATATGAGTTTGTTGTGTCACACGAGGCAAATATTAAATATTTAAGATGTTGCCTTATCACATTTGATGATTATTAAGGAATTGAACATTATTGTTTTGTTGTGTCACACAAGGACATTATTTTTCTCTTCACATATATGGAAGTGCTAGGTTGGACTTAACTTAGATAATTTTGATTTGGATGTGTCACACTTGATCAAAATAATCTAAAAGGCAAAATACAAGGAGTTACATGGTGATGTAATTGACAATAGTTGTCTACCTATTTATTTATATATAGTTTATTTTGTCACACAAGGTTATATACATTTGAAATGGGATCTTTATTCTCACTAGCAAATCTTTAACTAAATTTGTTGAACTACATATTGAGGGTAATATAGTTTGATGAAAATAGTAGGAGATACCAATTTAAATAAAGACCTAATTTATTTTGGTAATTAATAAAATGAATGTATGCTAAAATGTTGTTAAATTACAAATTCATTTACAGAATTTTACAATGTCTAATTCACTATCACTGCATAGCATATTAAATGTTAATTAATTGGACCGAATTACACGAACTGGTTAAGGAATCTGAGAATAGTTCTCAAGGCTGAAAAGCTATCTTATGTCCTTAATATGTCTATCCCTGCAATGGTCGTAGACAATGCCTTTGAGGAAGAGATTGCTAATTTTAGAAGTGGCAAGATGATGCACAATTGGCTCAATGCATCATGCTTGTATCCATAAGTAACGAGCTTCAGCGTCAGCATAAAACTATGGATGCTCCTACTATACTCCTGCACCATTAAGGAGTTGAATGGTGAAGAAAGTAGGACTATTAGATATTAGATATCTAAGGAGCTCTTCCGATCTAGAATAACCGATGGCACTATAGTATAGACAAATGACCTCAAAAATGATCAATCTGATTGAACAATTGGGACAACTGGGTTTTATAATGGATGGAAAATTGATCCAAGATTTGATCTTGCAATTACTTACGGACTCTTTCTCACAATTTGTTGTGAAATTTCACATGAACAAGCTAGATGTCAGCCTGCCTGAGTTGGTTAACATGTTGAAAACTGCAAAGAGTCACTTTCCAACTAAGAAAGACCAAGTCTTACTGGTGGATGATTCTTTTAGGAAGCGGAAGAAGGCCAAAGGATCTTCTGAAAAGAAGAACAATTCAAAAAAGGTATAAGGGAAGGCAATAACTAAGGACACTAAGAACAAAAACTGATGCGGATAGCAAAGGAGTTTACTTCCACTGCAATAAGCCTGGACACTAGAAAAGAAACTGTAAGGCGCATCTTGCAGAGGCTAACCAGAAGAAGCTTAGTGAAACTTCGGTTACAGATATAAGTTTGTTCATGATTGAAATAAATCTTTTTGTAAGTCAAGGTTCTACTTGGGTATTGGATACCAGCTGTAGTTCTCACGTATGCAATCCAATACAGAGAACAAGCAAAAGTAGAAGGCTAAACAAAGAGGAAGTAATCTTACGTGTGGGAAATAGAGCAATGGTTGCTGCATTAGACGTAGGAACTTATAGTTTAGCGTTGCCTACGGACAAGTTTATTAAGTTGATAAGTTGTTATTATGTTCTAGTTCTCTTTAGAAACATTATTACTTTCATTGTTCGACAAGGAAGGTTCTGATATTATATTTAAGAACATTTGTTGTTCTATTTATTGTGATATGCCGAGTATTTGTACGATGCTAAATCAGGATATTTTATGAGTACAACGAGTATGTTATGCAATGATCCTTAGAGAAAGGAAATGAATGCGTTAAAGGATTAAAGAATATATAATACTCGAAGTGTTTCAAGTTTAAGTGAAGGTGATGAAATAAAACCTATACTAAGGTAATGCGTTGAAGATATTCAACGATAAAATTTTGAAGGAGATTTATCGAAAACCGAGTAAGGAGGGTTTCGGTGATTCCGAGGACGGAATCCTTATAAGGGGGGAAGGATGTGACAACCCGGATTTTCAGAAGCTATTAAAATAGGAATTTAATAAATAAAAATTCTTGTTATGTGTCGGGTTGAGTTTATATTGATGTGCGATGTATTTTGGTTATGTGATTTGGTGTGAACATACTTTAGAAACATATATTTATATATATTGAGAAATGGAAATGAAGGTCAATAGTTAATTAAATTATTGAAGTAAGTAAATGAAATTGTTACGAAAAAGGAAATTTACTAAATATTGTTGTTAATTTACTTAGGTTGAAAATTATATTTTGAAATAATATAATTTGATTATTATGCTTTGTTGGCAATGATATTTTTATGAATTAAATTTCATTAATAATGAGAGTAATTCACTTAAATGAAGATATATATATATATATATATATATATATATATATTTGTTTTAATAGAATGAGAAAGCAACGTGTTACATGTAAATGTAATATGTTAATGTAATACGATTGTGAAATTCGTAAATAGCTAAAATATTTATCAAATAAAATAAATATTTTAGTTGGGATATTTATTAAATAAAATAAATATTTTGATGGAAATTATTATGAGAATAATTTATTTAAGTATGATGATATTATGTAGTTGATGAGAAATAATTTTATCGTCGGTGCGTATTTTTATTACGCTAATGGAATGGTAATGTTCTAATTTAATTAAATAATTAAATTTGGAGATGAGTAATTGGCTATGAAAATATGGTGTTGGCCAAATAAAGGGAATAAGTTTAATTTAAGTGTGACAATATATATATCTTATAATAAAAAAAAAGATTATTAAAATAAGCTAAAAGGGAATTTTTGGGTTCTAGCCAAACATGACCTAGTGACCCTTCAATTTCATAACGGTTGAGACTCTTGGTATTTGTAACTACTGAGACTTTTAGTATTTATAACTGCTGAGACTCTTGGTATTTGTAACTGCTAAGACTCTTGGTATTTGTAACTGTTAAGACTCTTAGTTTGTATAACTGATGGCTAGATAATAATATAAGTATAAATTTTTAGTTCTTCAGTGTTCTTCTTGTTGGGAGAAAAATGAGAGAAACGGGAGGGTTTGTGAGAGAGAAAATTCTATGTGTGTATTGAGAAGAACTCTGGAGAATCAAAGAAGGAAGAAGAAAGAGGAATCAAGGAAGAATAACCCACTTCATCATCTATCTAGGTTAGGGAAGATCAAAGAGGATACATGAAGCGTAGATAAATATAAGCTGGTTATGGTAATTAGTAAACTACAAACCAGGCAAGTCTTTCAGTTCCTATTTGTTATGTGAATTAATTGATTAACTGTCGTAAACATATGATGTAAAAGCATGATGCATTTTATATATGTTACATGTATGAGACGACAATGTCAAATTATGACGACGTTCGTTGAATGAAGAATGTTGATTGAGTTATGAAACTCAATCCTTAATCGTTATGTGATGATCATTATGTATGATATGTTTAGTCAAATGATTATGATTATGATTTAGACGATGAGCATGTTATCTATGTGCTATGTGATGCATGCAAACTATTAGATTTTGCTGAGTTGTCGAACTCATTCTTGCAAATAACCACTTTTGCAGGTTAAAGATACAAGGTAAAGTTAAGTGCTGCTTGAATGGCATGATTCAGATGTAATGCATGCAGATTAATTGTTTTAGCTTAAATTATGTTTGGAACCATGATTAAGGTTCTGAATGATGTATTTGAGAATGTATTAAATGTAACAGATGTAGAGTTGTTAAATTTGTATTGAGTTGTAAATTTAATATTATCCGATGTATAGGGAGTATTGAATCTAGAAGTTTTATTTTTACTATAACTTTGATGAAGCGAATCATTAAGTAAATATGATTCTAGATTATGTGATGTTTAAAGGTTATGATTCAAGGAAAGCAAAGAAAGAAAACTGAAAAGTTTAAAATTATTCCGCATTTTATTAAATTTAACATTGAATAATGTTGTAAAGTCAGAATGAGGATGTATTGTTAACGACCGATGTGAAGAGTTGAAGTGTATGAATTTTGGGGTCGTTACATTTATAATGATAATGTTTTGTTTGAAACTGGAAGATTACTTGATGGACTTTGTATACTTGACTTACATAAAAATAATTTTGCAAATTGAACAAACTAGTAAAAAGAAAAGGAGATGATCATTCAAAGAGTTGAATATGTGTATTTAATGAAATATAAGTCTGAATCGTTTGAAAGGTTCAAAGAATTCAGAAGTGAAACAAATTGATAAAGTATTAAGATTCTTTGATCAGATCAAGGAAGGAATACTTGTGCAATGAGTTTCTAAATCATCTTAAAATGGTATTTTCTCATAATGGACACCTCCTGATATGCAATAATTGATTGGTATATCTAAAAGGAGAAATCGTACCTTGTTAGACATGGTGCAGTCCATGATGATTTTTACCGACATTTCAGTATCCATCTAGGGTTATGCCCTAGAAACGGCTGCATATCTACAAAATAAGGTAACCTTAAAATCCGGCCCTAAGACTTCATATGAGTTATGGATAGGGAGGATTCCTTATTTTAAATATGTTAAGATAAGGGGTTGTCCAACTTATGTGAAAAGGTTTCAAAAGATAAGTTTGGGACAAAATCTGATAAGTGCAGATTTGTGGGATATCCTAAAGAAAGTTTAGGGTATTATTACTATAATCCTACACGCTGCCTTCTTGGATAACGATGTTTATCATTGAAGGAGCTAGTGGGAGGGAAATAGATCTTGAAAGAGTTCAAGAACCACAAAGCACTATAGGTCAAACCGTAGAACTTGTAGATAGACCTATTATACCACAACCGAATCGTGAATCTAGAAAAGCACCAAAGATACCTAGGAGGTATGGATTCATCATAGAGGATGATGATCCAGTTATATACAATGAGGCTATGAAATCTGAAATGAACTCCATGTATGAGAACCAAGTATAGACTCTAGTTACTCCACCGAAAGGCATAGTGCCTATAGAGTATTAATGGGTCTTTAAGAGAAAGATTGGAGCAGATGGCAAGGTGGAGACCTGTAAGGCCATAATGGTGACAAAAGATTTCAAATAATGGCAAGGAGTTGTCCATCATGAAATCTTCTCACCGTGAGCAATGCTCAAGTCCATCAGATTTTACTTGTGATTGCAGCTTATTACGAAATTTGCCAAATGGATGTGGAGACGTCCTTCCTCAATGAAGACTTGAGGAGAATGTATGTATGATACAGCCAGAGGAATGTGTTTCAAAGGTTGAAGTAAATCGTGTATGTAAGCTACAACGATCCATTTTTGGATTGAAACAAGCTTCTCAAAGATGGAACATTCGTTTTGATGAGACAATCAAAAGAGTTTGATTTTATCAAAAATGAGAATGAACCTAGTGTGTACAAAAGGGTCAGTGGGAGCGTTGTGACACTCCTAGTATTATATATTGATATACTATTGATAAGGAATGACATACCAGTGCTACAATTAGTAAAGATAAAATTGTCTAAACATTCCTCCATGAATAACTTGGGAGGGGCATCCTATAAGTTGGGGATATAAATCTATATACATAGATTTAAAAGGATGCTCGGCTTGACCCAAAGAACGTATATTTATTCGATGCTAAAGGCGTTTAGCATAGCAAACTCTAAGAGAGGTCTCATGATGATGAGTCATAGAGTGTATCTCTCTAAAATTGTCCCCAATTGAAAGAGAGATCACATGAGATACTATCATGTATGCAATGAATATACAAGGCCTAATGTTGATCAGACATATTCTGGAGAAGATCACTATAAGACAGTGAAAAACATCTTTAAATACTTAACAGGTATTGAGGATGTGATCATGATTAATGGTGGGTCTGAATTAAAATTAGAGGGTTAAACAGACTCAAGTTTTTCAAACTGACCAAGACGATAACCAATCCACTTTAAGGTAAATCGTTACCTTGAATGGTGGTGCAGTGAATTGAAAAAGTTCCAAACAGCACTACAAGAAATCACACATTTTATGACGAATTTTTTGCCACGCACAAAATTTCGTCACAATTTGTTAATTAATAATTACGAAATTCATAATCGTCACTAAAACTTTTACTTTTGTGACGAACTTTAATTTTGTCACTATTAATCATTTATATCGTCACTAGTTTACACATTTGATGACGATTAACAAAATTTCGTCACAAGTTATTTTGGAGGTAGAATTTCGTACCAAAATTTTGGAGGGAAACTTTTTAGTGACATTTTGTAATAATTGATGACAGTATTTATTGTCACAAAATATTTCTTTCGATGACAACAAAATAGTTTGTCATTAATTATTTGTAAAATTTAGTGACAATGTGCTTTCGTCACTAATGTTCACATTTAGTGACGCCAAATACAAATTCGTCATAATTTTATTTGTAGGAAAAATTTTGGAGGGACATTTTGGAGGAAAATTTTTTAATGACGAAAAAATAATAATTTATGACAATTTGTATTGTCATAAATACCAATTTTATATGACGAGATAATAGTGCGTCACTAATTAGATGCGTGGATAAGTGACAAAAATCGTTCGTCATAAATGCTTATATTTAGTGACAAAGTACATAATATCGTCACAATTTTATTTGGAGGCAAATTTTTTCTGAAGAATTTTGGAGGGAAATTTTTAAAGACGAAAAAATATTAATTTATGACAAATTATATTGTCATAAATATCAATTTTATATGACGAGATAATAGTGCGTCACTAAGTAGATGACTAGATAAGTGACAAAAATGGTTCGTCATAAATTCTTATATTTAGTGACAAAGTATGCAACAGCGTCACATTTTTATATGGAGGCAAAATTTTCTTGTATCCAAGCGCCGTCACCGATCTTCCTTTCATCATTGGCAGCCGCCATTTAGTCAAGAACCTCCATTATCAATTTTTAATAATATCAAATTGATGGCAGAAATTATTTGACAGTTTAGGTGTCGACGCCGGGTTTCTCTAGTCTTTAGTCTTTTAGTCTTTTCCAATTTTAACCTTTCGATTTAATGATTCTTTGGAAAAGATCGGCATTGATGTCGACGGGGTTTGAAAGATCGTTTTTTATGATGAGCCAATTAACCAGAGTCGCCAGTTGGTATATTTGAAAGGGATGTACCAACTCATCCGAGTTTTCGTATTTTATAAATCGCTGGCTCATATGTGACTCCGAATGAATTGGTCTGCGAATCGAGATTCATAGAGTTCGGGGGCTTGCTTAAGTGAGGGGAAGGTGTTAGGCACCCCTCGACTTCCGTGAAACACGGTTACCGCAATCTTGATGCTTTCCTTATCCTTTAATTAATGTGTGTGTGTGCGCGCGTGTGTGTGTGTGTGCCTATGTGAATGTTGTGGTGAGTTTATATGAAAGAATCATTTGGATTTTTAGGGAAAGTCGTGCTTTAATTTGAAAACGCTTCGGAATGTCTTTTCGGTATACACGAGAAAGCTTTATTCTTTATGAGAAAGGTTTGATTTTAATTGTCAAAACTATGAGATTTTCATTAGGTGTCGTTTCGGTAAAACACGAGTTTGTTAAACCTTGGCCAAAATAGGAATCGAGATCTATACGTTGCTTTCATAAAGGGTAGGCAATTTCTAGAATCTCTTTCGCCCTATGTATCAAGGTTTAGTAAAACGTCATTTTATTTATAAAATCATTTTGTGTGATGTTTTGGAAAACGATCTTTCTTTAGCTTTCTCGTTAGATAGGAATCGACATTCATTAAGATTTCTCAAATTTTAACCTCGTGATTCTAATATCCTACTTTGATTGATTTTATGAAAGTCTTCATTGTTTTAGTTTTGAAATCAATTTTTTTGGTGTCACAAATCAAATGAAGCAATAAAAAGCGCGGGGTTATTCATGGGCATGTAAGCCATCAAAATAAACCCCAAACGCATACAATCCCATCTTTTCACTATGACGGGGCCTTAAATCCGATTCTCGCTTTAGCGTCGTTTTAAGGCCCGACGGTTACATGTTCACAACGAAGGATTACATTATTCCTAAATACATACGTCAAAATTTGTCCGTCATCGGATTCGGACCACGGGGTCGCTTTCCTAGGCTCACAACCACGATTACTACGTACTCACAAATCAAACATTACAATAAATAACCAACACAGAAATTCTAACAATATCACGACATCCTAAATAGCAAATTAAAGGAACCACAACCAATACATCTCTTATACAACAAGCAAGAAATCAAAACGTGAATATCATCGGGTTATTAAGAAGAATTTTGTTCCAATGGAACCCTCGCAAATAATCCCTAATTCATTATTTCACAATAAATTACATGAAAACTACATTAATTTTAGCCAAATGATATGATAAATTGCTAGAATAAAGGGAAATTTCACCTTGCAATTGATACCAAAATGGAAGTAGACTTGTGTATTGGAATAGAAGAAATATGTGTGTTATAATCAAATCAAAGAGTAAAAACCCTCTCTTTTGATCTTCCTTTCTCTCCTATTTGTTGCAAAAATTATGGTGTTTTTCCTCTCTATTCCCGATTTTCTGCTGCTGCTCTTGCTGAATTTCTTCTTCCTCTTTCAAAAACTGCTGACCCTCCTGTATGCTGCCGAAGCTGGCTTAAATAGGCTGGCCAGAGCCAGCCGCAGATCTATCTGCGGCTGGCCGCAGATGGATCTGCGGCTGGCCAGCTGGCACGCCTCCCATCGCACTCAGCTGGTAGTGCTGATTTCCCGGTTTTCGTGCTGGCGCACCCACTTGGCCGCAGATCTATCCGCGGCTGGCGGGCTTGACTTTCTCGATTTTTGTGCCACGCCTCGATTTTCGTACCGCAACGTCGGTTTTCGCTGACAGGCTCGTATTCCGCAGTCCGGGAACTTCCGGGAGACGTGCCACCTCATTCGGAGATGCCTGCCTTGGACGGTCATGCTGTCACGTCGACTTGGGCTGCCCAAATCATTGCGGCGGTGCCGGGCGCTCGCCTTTGTGCCCGCTCTTTTGTTCCTGCAAGCTGGTTCAATTGACGATTTCGCCCTCCTGTCAAGGTTAGTAGAAGGAAACGCAAAATTTGGGTGTCTACAGCTGCCCCTCTTTATCATGTTTATGAAATGATAAATGAAATGAACAGGATAAAGAATAGACACTCGATGCATGAATGACAGTTCGTCAGAATGACAGTACATACATGATTCCACACATATAGCTTATGATGCAACACAAGATGTAATGCATGCAAGACATTCGTAAGAGTGTCAATGTATTAACCCCTTGACCGTGTTTGTTAGTCTTTGGGTTCACTCTTTCAATCTATCATCTCGTTCGGGGCCGGGTATCGTCGCCGGTCACCCATCTCGTAACCCCCGGTTATCGTCGCCGGTTGGTTATCTTGTCGGAGCCGGTTATCGTCGCCGGTCATCCATCTCGTGATCGCCGGTTATCGTCGCCGGTAGATCGTCATGTCGGGGCCGGGTATCGTCGCCGGTCACCCATCGCGTAACCCCCGGTTATCGTCGCCGGTCGGTCGGTTATCTTGTCGGAGCCGGTTATCGTCGCCGGACATCCATCTCGTGATCGCCGGTTATCGTCGCCGGTCGATCGTCATGTCGGGGCCGGGTATCGTCGCCGGTCACCCATCTCGTAACCCCCGGTTATCGTCGCCGGTCGGTTATCTTGTCGGAGCCGGTTATCGTCGCCGGACATCCATCTCGTGATCGCCGGTTATCGTCGCCGGTCGATCGTCATGTCGGGGCCGGGTATCGTCGCCGGTCACCCATCTCGTAACCTCCGGTTATCGTCGCCGGTCGGTTATCTTGTCGGAGCCGGTTATCGTCGCCGGTCATCCATCTCGTGATCGCCGGTTATCGTCGCCGGTCGATCGTCATGTCGGGGCCGGGTATCGTCGCCGGTCACCCATCTCGTAACCTCCGGTTATCGTCGCCGGTCGGTTATCTTGTCGGAGCCGGTTATCGTCGCTGGTCATCCATCTCGTGATCGCCGGTTATCGTTGCCGGTCGATCGTCATGTCGGGGCCGGGTATCGTCGCCGGTCACCCATCTCGTAACCTCCGGTTATCGTCGCCGGTCGGTTATCTTGTCGGAGCCGGTTATCGTCGCCGGTCATCCATCTCGTGATCGCCGGTTATCGTCGCCGGTCGATCGTCATGTCGGGGCCGGGTATCGTCGCCGGTCACCCATCTCGTAACCTCCGGTCATCGTCGCCGGTCGGTTATCTTGTCGGAGCCGGTTATCGTCGCCGGGCATCCATCTCGTGATCGCCGGGTAGCGTCGCCGGTCGATCTCGTGTCATGTCGGGGCCGGGTATCGTCGCCGGTCACCCATCTCGTAAACTTTTCACTTCAACACGTCAAATGGCTGCAAGGGAGCAAGGTGGGACCCACCAGGGCCAGCCGCAGATGGATCTGCGGCCAGCCGCAGATGGATCTGCGGCCAGCCGCAGATACATCTGCGGCCATGATCGGGCCTTAAATCCAACGCGGCTCCTTCAGATCTGTCACTTTCAACTTGTAATCCAAAGAGATTCTCTCGATTTTTCTTGTTCGCAAGGGCTTTTTGTCGATTTTTTCAACTTTCCTGCAAAAACTGTTCCGGCAGGATTGATCTACACGCTACAGGTAACACTTTGACCGGTCACTTTTCAATCTCGTCAATGTTTTGCTATACATTTGACTCTTTGCATGTTTAGAGATAGAATGTATGCTTTACAATGCTATGTAATGTACCATCATATATACATGCTATGTATCAACTATATGAGTCCTATTTTATGTTCATGAGGCGGTCCCACATATTGTTGTTCCTTTTCTGCAAGAGAAACATGCATTACATGATGTAATTACACATATGAATGCAATTTAAATCTGTTTGAGGCTTTGATTGATGGAAAACATGTTTGGCTTAAGCCTGGGATGTTCAATTTACAAACGGAACTCTGCCGATTTTTTTTTTTTTTTTTTTTTTTTTTTTTTTTTTTTAACATGCATCATGTTGCATTAATCATATGATGAGGCTAGAAATTTAGAATGTTCATTACATAAATTTTAAAAGGAAACTTACCTTCTTTCTCGCCCGTTCTATTCCAGCTATGGATCGTGATGCGCCCAGTAGCTCCTCCGCCTCTCGGACTTCGGGTGTTCGCCGTCGTAGGGCTGCACCTGCTCCTGTTCCTCCTCGGACCCGTCAGGCTCGTCGTTTGACGGAGGCTGTCATTCGTCCTGGTCATCCGGACGTTGAGGAGGCTGTCCCTCCGGAGGTTGCGGCCGAGGGGCCATCCTCCAGCACACCGGCTCCATCTACTCATCAGGCTTCTTCTGGCGCCTCTGTGCAGATACCCGATCTTTTGGGTCGGGATCTCAGTCGTCACCCTTCCGCATCTCTCGTGGCTAACGAGGTATATTTCAGCTCTATTCTGATTTCACTCTCAATTTCTCCATTCTCCTTCTATCCGGATTGACCTCTTGGTGATTGCCCCAGGTACCCGAGTTTACCCAGCCGAGGGGTAACTGGTTCAACATCTACTCCCTTTACGCGGCCCTGCATAGTGATTATCGGGCGATGGTGGACTCCTGGGGCTTCCGACATTTCTTCACTATCATCCCCCGCCAGTGCCCCTGGGGTTACATGAGGGCCTTATCCGAGCGATGGTTCCACCAGACGCAGTCTCTTCATCTCCTCGACTGCGAGGTCGTGTTGACCCCATGGGACTGGAGGTACATTACTGGCATTGAGTTTACCGGGTCCCGCGTCCCCTTGGATCTGGATATCACTCCTGCGGAGGTTCGAGCTTTGCTGGGCTTCGCTGCTGAGGACCGGGTCTTTAAGGCCCGCAGTATCCGATCTGGTGCCTTGGCCGTTGATGCAGTCGGGGGTCTCTATGCGATGCCCATTCCAGCGGATCAGGGTACCCGCGACATTCTACTCCGCCGCTTATTCCTGACGATCATGAGGGGTTGTTTCCTAGGGAACAACTCCTCCACCATTCATTTCAGCGTCGTGGGAGCGGTTAGAGACGTGGATCGCATCAGTGACTATGACTGGGGGTCATTCACCTTTGCCTATTTCCTCCACGGCATGCGCCTACGCTCGGAGGGACAGACTGATGCCTGGCTCGGTTTCTACCACTTTCTGCTGGTGAGTCCATTCCTCCTCTCTCTTACTGTATTTCTTTTCCTTTCATCTCTTTTCTGTATTTGATAGTGACTCGTGCCTTGCCTTGTTTCTATTCACAGTTCTGGGCTTACGAGCGGCTGCCATGTCTGAGGCCTCTCACTACTCTGGGCCCGGACACCTATCCTCGGGGTCGGCGATGGCATCACAGTACTCTGGAGGAGGTCCCCGTGTCGGGCAGCTTTGCACATTGTCGTATTCAGCTGGAGTTGATCACGGCTGCCGATGTCGTCTGGATTCCCTACCTCTCCGAGCATTTGACTGTGGGGTTTGCTGACGGGCATCCTTCCGGCCCGGAGTTCGAGCTTTCCACCCGTCGCCTCACTTTGCAGAGTGTTGGAGGCTGGGTGATGTATCTGGGAGAGCGCGCATTCAGATGCGTCACTGGGGAGATCCGCATCCCGCACTCCCTTTCCTTCACTACTTTCTGGCCGCTGGATTCTCAGCCCTCGGAGATCATGCTTGCCGGGGAGGACGGCCGGATGCTTTCCACGGGTCCCACTACGAGTGATGCATTCCGTACATGGTGGGTGCCCCGTACCATCGGTCCTCAGACTCGGGCCACTTTCTTCCTTGGAGACATGGTTCCAGGCTCGGTGACGATGACCGATTGGGCTGCCTGTGTTCGGACCCCTACCCACGCTGAGCAGATCGCCTCATTGACCCGTCAGGTAGATCAGTTGTCGCTGTTTATTCGGGGATTGGGCCGGGCCCCGGAGGAGGCTTACACCTACGATCCTGACGGTGCAGGTTATGATGCAGGCCCGAGTTCATCTGATGCCACAGCGCATCCCTACATCCCTGATATGAACTTTGGTCCTCCGAGCTCGACGACTCCAGGGGATCAGTTCGAGGATCCTGCTTTCATAGATGATACTGATTTTATTTAGACCAGGATAGGATAGGGTCTTTTGTATCAGCACCTGCTTAGATTTCTTTTTCATTTATGCACTATGTACTGAACTCATTTATTTATTTATGCACAGTTTTCTTTTCATTTTTATGGGATTCACCTGGTTTATTATTAACTGTATGATGCATGCTCTTTTATTTATGGATAGAGAATGACCCCTGTACAGTCTTTTTGATACTATTTTTTCACAGATGTCGTCCTCGGATGCCGTGGTTTCGTTTGGATTCCATTCCTCCCACAGGGTTGATTGGCAGCCTCTTCCGCTGGTTGGACAGTCTACTGCCAGCAGATAGGGTTATCCGTAGATGGTCTTTTGGGACATTCTTGGTCCTTATTAACCTTCCGGGTGCCAGCGGGCTTTGTGGATGGTTCTTCTGAGCTGTTGGGCCCCTGCCCGTCAGGTGTTTAGGTTTGGGACAGTAGAGCTGACCCCCACCCTTGAGGAGTATGCTCGCTTCACCGGCTTGCCGTTGGATGGTCCCTGTGCTAGGGTTACCGTTGGTTCCATGCGCCGTCAATTCTTGACTTTTAACCGGTTTGCGGAGGGCTGTCTTATTACCGGTAATCACATCAGACCATATGGTTCCTCTTCAATTCTTGATTGACCGATTTGGCTCACCTGACAGTTTCCGTCCTTTCCTCGGTGATTTTTCCGTGTCCGAGGAGCGCTGGGATGCCTTGAGAGTGGGCGTTCTGATGGCCTGTGTCATCTCAGTTTTGTATTTGCCTGCAGGATCCGATCACTTGGACATGCGGATTGCTGCGGCCATTAGGGCCCTTCAGGAGGATCACACCATTCTCCCCATGATATTGGCGGACACCTATATGTCGGCCACATATTGCCAGTCCTTCCGAGGAAGATTCTTCAGAGGGAGCTCGACTTTGCTGTATGTGTGGTTCATGAGTCATCTTAGTCCCATCGGCCACCTCCGCCGCCAAGGGTTTTGCTTCAGTCACAACATAGCCGCGCAGTTTTCGTTTCGTCCCGTGAGTTGTACTGATGTGGCCTCCTGGACATCATTTTTGTCGGTCATCGAGGATCCCTTTCATCTATTGGTCTACTCGGGCTATTGCTCCCTCATGCGTTTCTTAACCCATGTGCCTGACCTGGATTTCATTCCCATTGCTGGGTTAAGGGGCGTGACGACCTATCATCCCCTGGCGGTTATGGGGCAGTTTGATCAGACACAGGATTTACACCCCTTTGCGGGTGCAACCGCATACCGATTCCTTATATCATCCTGTACAGAGAGGGATCTATTGCAGGTATACGAGCTTTGGGATCGCAGGATCTTTGCCGAATATAGTGCGAGCTGTCACATCCAGACATTTGCCTACGTACAGTGGTTGCGTGGAGACCTGGATTCGGCTAGTTTGAGTCGGACTGGGGCCTTTGATGACTCTGGAGTGATTTTCACAGAAGATACCACAGACCACTCCATTTCAGCCGATTATGCCCCGAGTCGGGTCGCTGAGGATTCCCGACTCCGCCTGGCGCTGATTACTACTGAAGCCGAGAGGGATGCCGCCCTTAGCCGAGAGAGATGAGGCCATTCGGGCTAGAGATGCGGCCATTGCCGATAGAGAGGCCATTGTATTTCAGACCAGGGCAGTGGTAGATGCTCATTTTGGGACTGTCAGCCGAGCTACTGCTTTACTGTGGATCGTATTGATATGATGGGGCAGCAGATTGCAGGAGATGCTGATGCTTCAGATCTATCCACCACCCTGTCCATCCTGCTTCGGCTAGTTTCAGATTTGTAGATTATTTTATTTCCTGCATAGACTATGTTGGTTTCATCAGTTATTGAAAGAGAAATCTTGTAATAAAACGACTTATATATATAGACATGCATTTAAATTTAGTCATTTTCCCCTTTTGTCGTATCATTGCCATCCATTGGATCATCATTTTATCCAACTGACCATGATTTTGACATTTCGCCTTCTTTCTTTCCTCAAGACCTGATGGAGATTTGACAGATATTGCCGCACACCTTTGATTTCGTCGGATTGAATCTCAGATTTTGGATAACTGTTTGGGTTGGATCAGGGTATGTATTCTGGGATGAAACTGGTTAGGCAGTTGGTTTCGGGAAGGTTTTGAGGGTGTAGGAAGGTTTTATCTGGCTATCGAAAATTGGTTTTGGTTTGGGAAAGGATTATTTTTAAAGGATCGGACCGCGCCATGATGGCTGCCTACGTACCCCCACAAGTTGGAAGATCAGGTCCTACGTAGTTCGCACCCAAAGGAAAAAAGAACTGATGATTTAAGCGTAGAACCGCTTCACCGAGTCAGCATTGAGGGGTTGTGGAAATACCTCACCATCCATTTCTTGCAATATGAGGGCTCCTCCGGATAGTACTTTCTTGATCACAAATGGCCCTTCCCAGTTCGGGGCAAACTTCCCCTTGGCCTCGTCTTGACAAGGCATGACTCTTTTCAACACCAAATCGTTTTCCTTGAACTTCCGAAGTCTTATCTTTTTATCGTACGATCGAGAGATCCTCTGTTGATATAGCTGACCATGCCAAATGGCAGCCACTCTCCTTTCATCAATCAGGGCCAATTGGTCATATCGACTTTGCATCCAATCCTCTTCGCTTATCTGAGCGTCGATCACTATTCTGAGGGACGCCATCTCAACCTCGACTGGTAGAACAGCCTCCATTCCATACACCAAAGCGTAAGGGGTTGCCCCTGTAGAAGTACGCGTTGATGTTCGGTATGCCAGCAAGGTGAGGGGTAACAGATCTGGCCATCCCCGATGATTAGCAGACATTTTTGCCATGATCTTCTTGATGTTCTTATTGGCCGCCTCCACTGCCCCATTCATTTTGGGACGGTAAATGACGGAATTGAGATGCTTAATCTTGAACTGGTCACACAGTCCTTTCATGAGGGCGTTGTTTAAATTCTTGGCATTGTCGGAGACTACAACCTCAGGTTGCCCATATCGGCAAATGACATTATTCCTGATGAAGCTGACGATGACCTCCTGAGTGACTTTGGGGAAAGAGGCTGCTTCTACCCATTTGGTGAAATAATCGATCATGACGAAGATGAATCGGTGCCCGTTTGCTTGCTTTGGGCTCTATTGGTCCGATTACATCCATTCCCCACATTGAAAATGGCCAGGGGGAGGTCATACAGTGCAGTTCATTTGGAGGTGTATGGATCACATTACCGTGCGCCTGGCATTGATAACACCGTTTGACATGATCATCGCAATCGGCTTTCAGCGTTAACCAATAATGCCCTGTCCTCAAGATCTTTTTGGCCAACATCGGTCCACTCATATGTGGCCCACACACCCCGCCATGGATTTCATTCATAATCCTTTGGGATTGCGTTTCGTCTACGCATTGCAACAGTCCCAACCCGGCATCCCTTTTGTAAAGTGAATCGCCACTCAGGTAAAACTTCATCGCCATCTTTTGAATTCTCATCCTTTCAGTCCGATTTGCCTGATCGGGAAGGGATCTGTCTCTCAGATATTCCCTTATGTCGTGATACCAGGGCTGCCTCATCAACACCACCTCATTTGATAACACTGCCACATTTTCCTCATATGCCGGGGCATTCTGTACGGTGATCTCAATCTGTGGACTGTCCCTACTCTTGATCACGTGGATTAAGGAAGCCAAAGTCGCCAATGCATCGGCAAAATCATTTCGTCCCCGAGGAATATGGCGGAAGGCGATATCTTCGAACTCTTGCATAAGCTGGGTGACACAACGATGGTATGGAAGTAACCGAAGCTCCTTAGTGTTGTATACCCCGATTGCTTGTCTGATTACCAATTCTGAATCCCCGAACACTGCTAGTCTCCTGACTCCCATGTCGCGGGCCAATCGGAGTCCCAAGATACACCCTTCGTATTCAGCGGTGTTGTTCGAATTGCTGAAACGAAGCTTGGTGGCCACGGGATATTGTTCTCCGGTAATAGAGACTAGGACCGCTCCGGCTCCTGCCCCCTCGGCATTCATGGCACCATCAAAATACAGCTTCCAGAATTGTCCCTCGTCATCACATTTTTCACGCGATACCCAGAATATATCCTCGCCCGGGAGAGGGGTTTCTAACGGCTCCATCCCTCCCGTTGGGGCCTCTGCCAACTGATCTGCAATTCCCTGCCCTTTCATGGCCTTCTGGGTTACGTACACCATGTCAAACTGTTGTAAAATTAACTGCCATCTGGATAATCGACAATTCAGCATGGGTCTTTCAAAAATATATTTCAAGGGATCCATTCTTGATATCAGGTACGTTGTATGCCCATGGAGGTAGTGCTGTAATCTCCCTGCCGCCCAGGCCAGAGCACAACAAGTCTTCTCGATGGGAGTGTAATTCTGCTCACATTGGCTAAATCTTTTGCTGAGGTAATAGATGGCCTGCTCCTTACCCGCCTCATTTTTCTGTCCCAGCATGCATCCCATCGCAATGGCATTGACCGATATGTACATAAACAGAGGGATCCCGTCCTTCGGGGGTACCAGCACTGGTGCCTCAGTCAATTGCCTTTTAATGGTCTGAAACGCCTTTTGACATTGCTCATTCCATTCTTGGGACACCCCTTTTCTTAACAGTCTAAAAATCGGCTCACATGTGGTCGTCAAGTGGGATATAAAACGGCTGATAAAGTTTATCCTCCCGAGGAATCCTCTTATCTCCTTTTCTGTGTGAGGTGCCGGCATATCCACAATGGCCTTAATCTTTGCTGGGTCCAACTCAATGCCCCGATTACTAACCAGGAAACCCAAGAGCTTACCCGACTGTACTCCGAAAGCGCACTTGGCTGGATTGAGCTTCAAATTAAACTTTCTGAGCCGATCGAATAGCTTTTTGAGATGAATTATATGATCGGATTCTACCTTCGATTTCACAATAATGTCGTCCACGTAGACCTCTATCTCCTTGTGCATCATATCGTGGAATAAGGCCATCATGGCTCTCTGATAAGTAGCCCCCGCGTTTGTGAGGCCAAAAGCCAGTCGTCTATAGCAGAAAGTGCCCCAAGGGGTGATGAATGCGGTCTTTTCCCGATCTTCCTCCGCCACCATTATCTGATGATATCCTGCTGCGAAGCAATCCACAAAAGAGTACATTTCGTACTGGGCTGTGTTATCCACCAGGATGTGTATGAAAGGCACCGGGAAGTTATCCTTGAGACTGGCCTTGTTTAGATCTCTGTAGTCTACGCATACCCTCACCTTTCCTCCAGGTTTAGCCACTGGGACCACATTGGATAGCCATTCCGGGTAAGTGGACACCATAATGATTCCCGCCCTGAACTGTTTGATGATCTCTTCCTTCACTTTTAAGCTCCACTCAGGTTTCAACTTTCTTAGTTTCTGCTTGACAGGCCTGAAACCCTCCTTGATGGGTAACCGGTGCACCACAATGTCGGTGGACAATCCGATCATATCCTCGTGCGACCAGGCAAAGACATCCTCATATTGGCTTAGTAACTCAATTATTTCTGCTTTTTGGCTGGGGGTAAGGTCTGTCCCTATCTTGAGTTCTTTTGGATTGTCAGGGGTTTCCGATATCTATAGTGATGGGTTTGGTCCAAATTGGGTTTGGGTTTATCCTCGACCCATCCTTTGATCTCATCAGGTGCGTCGTCGTAATCTGTCTCGTCTTGTTCAATGCCCATTAAATCGAAATCCAGCTCAATGTCAAAATCATAATCATCATTCAAATTTGAAAGACCATTTGTTAGGCAAGGATTACTCAAATTGGTACACCTGACATGAAACAAAATACTTGTCATATATAAATCATTTTTCACGACGATCGCAATTTCAAATAACACGAAGAAACGACACAATTATGCAGAAATAAAACAACAACAAAATAAAAACTTCTTCATTCCTCCATCCCCTAGGGTTAACCACCCTGACGTTGAGCTTTACCCTTGTTTGGATATCACTGGTTTCTGGGTCCAATTATCGATGGTCAGGTCAGATGAAATGCGCTGGATAAAGGACGGCCTCACATCGGACACCTCCCCGATGATTACGGATACGTCGCCTGAGTCCTTCTCCATATCTTCTCCAGGAATAATCAGCCCTGCCCAATCGATGACAGGCACAACCTGTTGGGCTCCCGGTGGTGTGATAACATTCGTCCCCTCCTTACTGCTTGTTGATTGTCCGGGGATATAGCATTTGGTTTCAAACTCTTTTGCGACCTCCTGCAGGAAACTTTCCCTCCGGGCCGACTCACTATGTGTGGGGGTTAACTCTTCATTCCCTGCCCCAATCACAGGTCCGCTGATCCCCTGCTCATTGTCAGCTCTGGTCGCCGGACTGCCAACTAGTAGAATCGGAGTCGCACCCTGACGGTGTCCTCGTACTGCGCCCACATGGTATCCCAATCCTGCTTTGCCTATCTGCTGTGGTAGGTGGATGGGCTCAGTGATTCCCTGACTGCTTTTCCCTAGTCCCTGTCCAGGTTGGAAGTTCATTTTAATCATTTCCCTTGCCACAAAGGTGAGTTCCGGAGAGACCCTTGGTTTCACAGCTGGAGCTCCCAGGCATCTATAATGGGGAGTGCTAATCTCTAGTGCTTGAAAGCTGGCAGGCGCCGCTGACTCATCCACATTGATTACTGGTAGGCCACTCCTGGGAGGAGAAGGGTCATCACATTCGGCCGAGATTGTCACCAGATTCCCATCGATGATCAACTTGATTTGTTGGTGGAGCGTGGAAGGAAACTCTGCCCCGGCCCATGTGTATCCACGGCCTCCCTAACAGCAGGTTGTAGCTTGCCGTAATATCTAGGACTTGGAAGGATATATCAAAAGTACAGGGCCCTATCTCCACTGGCAATTCTATCTCTCCGATGGTATCCCTCCGGGATCCGTCAAAAGCCCGAACCACCACATGACTGGCCCGTAGGCGCTTGGGACTGATGTTCATTTTCTTTAGCGTGCTGAGAGGACATATATTCAATGCCGATCCCCCGTCGATCAGCACCCCATTCATGACATATCCTGAGGAGATTACCGCGATGTGTAGCGGTTTTCGGTGCCCCCTTCCCTCTTCGGGAATGTCCTCATCCGTAAAGGATATTGCATCGGTTTTCTAATAAGTGGCCTACCAGCCGGCCGAAACCCTCCTCACTAATTTCTTTGGACACAAATGCCTCCTCCAGGAACTTTCATCATGGGTTTTGCAATGCTCATTGGATGACAACACCAAGTCCATGACTGATGTTAGGGTTGATTCCTCATTTAAAATCTGGATCCCCCTCGTTTCTGGGTGATCCATCCTTTTCAAAAACTCTATGGCCCTTTCCTCGGAAACTTCTTCATTTTTTCTCTTTTGGCTCTCAAGGACTCGCCCGGGAAGATATAAGGGGTTCCCCTTGGTCGTCACGGAAGCACAACTGGCCGCTTCCTCTGGTATTCCCCCATAATTCCAGGGTACAGTCTTCAGACTACTGATAGGGAGTTGTGGCCTTGCAGCAAAAATGATGGGCCTCGGAGCTGTCAACTTGATAGGTCCCTCTATGTTATTCGTACTTACCCCTATCAACTTGATGGGCGTTACCCTCGCACTCCCATGGTCATGTATCACATTTATCATCTCCTCAACTTTCTGCACATAGTTCAACCTTGGCGGCTCCCCCGCCTCACTTGCCTCCGTCGCATTGACTCCCCCTCCATCATGTCTTGGCAGGGGATTTGCCTTAACATTCGGGGAGTCCGGCTGTTCCACCACAATCTCCCCACTGTCTATCATGTTTTGGATTCGATGCTTCAACGTCCAACAATCTTGTGTATCATGGCCAGGGGAACTGGAGTGGTATGCACATCGTTTGCTCGGGTCAAACCTTCTACCCTTTGGGTCACTTGGTGGTGCCAGACCAACTATTTTCTTTTGGGCTACTAATACCGCTAGTACCCGTTCAAGCGGCTCCCCGAGCGGGGTGAATACTCGATTCTGCGAGGCCTCATATCTTCTTCGCCCCTCTGCCCTTTGATCTGTGAAGTTTGGCTGTCGGGATGGCCCTCCCCTCTGCACCTGCACCGGAGGATGACCTTCTACTTTTCTGGATGACCCCTGTAGGATGAGGGAGACATCCTCCTCCTTTTTCTTTTGGACCCTCCGGGAAGTGCTACCGTAGTTTCCATTCTGTATTTGCTCGGCAGCAGTTTCTAAAGCAGTAAGATCCCGGATTTTACCCGATTTCAACCCCATGTCAACCATCTCTCCATGTTTAATCATTTCAGTAAAGGGTCTTCCAATCCCCGAGATGACCCGCTCATAATACGGTGCCTCCTGAATGTCTACAAAGGTCATTACCATCTCTGATTCGCTCATCGGGGGGGTTACCTGTGCGGCCATGCCCCTCCATCGTTGCGCATATTCCCTGAAGGATTCCCTAGGCTGTTTTTTTAACCTTTGTCATTTGGTACCTGTCAAGAGCCATCTGGGCCTGAAAGCTGTATTGGGTTAAGAAGGTATGGGCCAAGTCCTCCCAGTTGTGGATTCGGGCGTTGTCGAGGCGGGCATACCAGATTCTTGCCTCCCCTGTTAAGCTTTTTCTGGAATAGTTTGCATTCTTAACCCCTCGTCTTCGGCATAAGACCCGAGTTCTCCAATGTATATTTTCAAGTGTGTATAGGGGTCTCCCTTTCCATTGTATTTTTCAAACTCGGGAACTTTGAACTTTTCTGGATATCTGGCTCCGGGGAAAACACATAGATCCGAATAATTAACCCTGCCCAGGGAGCCTATGCCCCTTAGAGATTGGATGGTCTCCTCCATGTGTTTCATTTTTCTCCGAAGGTCGTCATTGTCCCCTTCTTCTGGGATATTAACCACTGTCCTGCTAAGTATGGGAACGGCCCTTGTAATGACTGGCTCGTCCTTGAGTTGGGGTTGGTCATCCTTACCCAGGTTTACAACATTTTTAGGAGGATTCTGGTCACCCCCTGGTGGTGGAATATTATGTGGTCCTTGGCTTGGCGGATCCTGTCTGAGTAGGAACTGCTCCTTTAGCATCGTGGCCATTTCCATCATCTGTTTTTTGAAGTCATCAAACTCTTCCCGAGATATGGAACTATGATTAGGAATATCAGCCATTTCAGATGTAGAATTTTGGGCTCTCTTAGACTGCGAACGGGTTCGAGGAGCAATCCTACAGAGACAACGGTTCGAAGTTTAGTCCTGGGGAAACGAAAACATGGATGCATGCTAAAACCGTAACCTTTTGTGCGTTTTTGGGTTTTTTAATCTTTTTCTGCAAAACAATTCGTTAGCGGTTCTTTATTGAAATAATACATGCTAGATATGATTTATGCTTCCCGTGTCGTTCCCTGCAAAACACAGGGGTTAGTATTTTCTTTCGACATAAAGGGGAAGTATATATGAATATGTTGCAATGGAATTATGGCATTTGTACGCAGAAACGTAAAAGGGCATGAAGAGACTTATCCTGCGTTGGGTTAATCTGCGGCTGACCTATCCTAGGGTTACTCTCACGGGCTTTTCAGCATGAAGGTTCCCAAATCTTCGCAATCTACTCGTTTGAGCCCTTTCGATTGGAGCGGATTTGAGTGGTGCGTTTCCTGAGCCATCTCCGGGGAGCAGCCCCATCGAGTCCAGTAATAAGCAACCGACGGGTTCGCCTCAGGAGGAGGTACAATCTCAACATACATTCACATTCATCGTCCTCACCGTATGCAAATGATTTCTTTAAAGTAAAGTCATTCCATTCAATCATTCATTCATTGGACAACAACACACATTCGCACAACAAAAGTAAAAAATCAAAATATCGCACACACACACATTTTATGAATTTTAAAGGATAGGATAGCATCACGATTTGAACGCGGCTTAAGCCCTCTAATGTCCCCAGCAGAGTCGCCAGCTGTCGACGCCGGGTTTCTCTAGTCTTTAGTCTTTTAGTCTTTTCCAATTTTAACCTTTCGATTTAATGATTCTTTGGAAAAGATCGGCATTGATGTCGACGGGGTTTAAAAGATCGTTTTTTATGATGAGCCAATTAACCAGAGTCGCCAGTTGGTATATTTGAAAGGGATGTACCAACTCATCCGAGTTTTCGTATTTTATAAATCGCTGGCTCATATGTGACTCCGAATGAATTGGTCTGCGAATCGAGATTCATAGAGTTCGGGGGCTTGCTTAAGTGAGGGGAAGGTGTTAGGCACCCCTCGACTTCCGTGAAACACGGTTACCGCAATCTTGATGCTTTCCTTATCCTTTAATTAATGTGTGTGTGTGTGCGCGCGTGTGTGTGTGTGTGCCTATGTGAATGTTGTGGTGAGTTTATATGAAAGAATCATTTGGATTTTTAGGGAAAGTCGTGCTTTAATTTGAAAACGCTTCGGAATGTCTTTTCGGTATACACGAGAAAGCTTTATTCTTTATGAGAAAGGTTTGATTTTAATTGTCAAAACTATGAGATTTTCATTAGGTGTCGTTTCGGTAAAACACGAGTTTGTTAAACCTTGGCCAAAATAGGAATCGAGATCTATACGTTGCTTTCATAAAGGGTAGGCAATTTCTAGAATCTCTTTCGCCCTATGTATCAAGGTTTAGTAAAACGTCATTTTATTTATAAAAATCATTTTTGTGTGATGTTTTGGAAAACGATCTTTCTTTAGCTTTCTCGTTAGATAGGAATCGACATTCATTAAGATTTCTCAAATTTTAACCTCGTGATTCTAATGTCCTACTTTGATTGATTTTATGAAAGTCTTCATTGTTTTAGTTTTGAAATCAATTTTTTTTGATGTCACAAATCAAATGAAGCAATAAAAAGCGCGGGGTTATTCATGGGCATGTAAGCCATCAAAATAAACCCCAAACGCATACAATCCCATCTTTTCACTATGACGGGGCCTTAAATCCGATTCTCGCTTTAGCGTCGTTTTAAGGCCCGACGGTTACATGTTCACAACGAAGGATTACATTATTCCTAAATACATACGTCAAAATTTGTCCGTCATCGGATTCGGACCACGGGGTCGCTTTCCTAGGCTCACAACCACGATTACTACGTACTCACAAATCAAACATTACAATAAATAACCAACACAGAAATTCTAACAATATCACGACATCCTAAATAGCAAATTAAAGGAACCACAACCAATACATCTCTTATACAACAAGCAAGAAATCAAAAACGTGAATATCATCGGGTTATTAAGAAGAATTTTGTTCCAATGGAACCCTCGCAAATAATCCCTAATTCATTATTTCACAATAAATTACATGAAGACTACATTAATTTTAGCCAAATGATATGATAAATTGCTAGAATAAAGGGAAATTTCACCTTGCAATTGATACCAAAATGGAAGTAGACTTGTGTATTGGAATAGAAGAAATATGTGTGTTATAATCAAATCAAAGAGTAAAAACCCTCTCTTTTGATCTTCCTTTCTCTCCTATTTGTTGCAAAAATTATGGTGTTTTTCCTCTCTATTCCCGATTTTCTGCTGCTGCTCTTGCTGAATTTCTTCTTCCTCTTTCAAAAACTGCTGACCCTCCTGTATGCTTGCTGCCGAAGCTGGCTTAAATAGGCTGGCCAGAGCCAGCCGCAGATCTATCTGCGGCTGGCCGCAGATGGATCTGCGGCTGGCCAGCTGGCACGCCTCCCATCGCACTCAGCTGGTAGTGCTGATTTCCCGGTTTTCGTGCTGGCGCACCCACTTGGCCGCAGATCTATCCGCGGCTGGCGGGCTTGACTTTCTCGATTTTTGTGCCACGCCTCGATTTTCGTACCGCAACGTCGGTTTTCGCTGACAGGCTCGTATTCCGCAGTCCGGGAACTTCCGGGAGACGTGCCACCTCATTCGGAGATGCCTGCCTTGGACGGTCATGCTGTCACGTCGACTTGGGCTGCCCAAATCATTGCGGCGGTGCCGGGCGCTCGCCTTTGTGCCCGCTCTTTTGTTCCTGCAAGCTGGTTCAATTGACGATTTCGCCCTCCTGTCAAGGTTAGTAGAAGGAAACGCAAAATTTGGGTGTCTACATTAGGTATGTTTTTAGATTTTGATTTGAATTGATAATTAGTAGTTGTTCTAATTGAACAACTACGATTTTGAAATAATTTCATGTCATTTTTGTTGTAATGGTTGCTATTATTGTACAATTTTGATAATCTAAATCACTATTTGGTTTAAATTTTTGATGAAGCAACTTCTTAGCTTTGATTAGTAATTGTAGTACTAAATCGACATCATAGAATGGTTCTGCTTTCTTGAAAAGAAAATGAGAGTAGTGATTTTGCTTATCAGGAGACTTAAATTCATAAGGCTGCTCTATTAGTTATGTATGCATATATAGTGTTAAAAAAGACAACGTAATAGTCCAAATTTTAAGTATATATTAAAATAGGTTTTTAGTAAAATATTTTTTTTAATATATACTGTATTGAATATGTGTGGTATAATGCGTATGTGTGATAAATATATGAATATATATTTTTATTTCATGATTTGTTACGAACTAAATCTTTCGCAAAAGAGATGATCAATTTATAAGAATAATTGTTAATATTAAATTCTAATGTTAAATTTTCAGAAATTTTTATTTAAGAAAGGGGTATTAAAATAATTTTAATATAGAATTAGTTTAATACAAAGCATTACTATGGGAAATATAATTTTCATACAAAGGTGTGAGTAATACCTTTTTTTTAATATTATGTAAAATAAGCATAATATAATAAACATAATATATTATATTTTAATATTGTACATATGGAAGATAATAATTCGTATAATGTGATATAAGTTGTTAAGTTAAAATAAAACTTTAACCATGAAAGCTAATTGAAATTTTTTTTAGAAATAAAAAAAAAACTTAAATATTAAGAAAGGAATTAAAATCAAATCAAATGAAGCACCAGTTTTTTTCTAAAATAACCAAACATGGCCTAAGACTCGCACATCCCTCTTTCTCTCTCCAGCCCAACCCTGCATCCGTCTTTCTCTCCCCAGTCCCGGCTCCCTCTGTGTCTCTGTCCTCTCACCTGCCGAAATCTCTCTCTCCCTTCCAAATTGAATTCCAGTTTTGCTCCGTTACGTAAGGAAATTAAAGCTAAGGAGGGATTCCAAAGATTATAATCAAGCACAAGAGGTATATGTAATTTTGTTATGTTTTTTTATAATTAAAAATTACAGATATGATTGTGATTTTAGTAAGAAGAACTTTTTTATAATTCGATTCATAATAATTGGTAGCATGGTTGGCATGTTTTTACTCCTTTTTTGATTACTTTGCAAACTCTTGAAGAATTCCTGAATGTCTAGTTCTCCTTGTTTGATTACTCCTTGTTTTACCCACTATCTACTGAAATATCTTTACCTTTATATTTCCTCTTTTTCTTCCCTTTATTAAATTTATCAGCCTACTTCTCTGTGCTGAGTTTTGTTCTTGTGTTCTTTTATTCTGTTTTTGTAGTTTTGAGGTTATAGTTGTTTGGTCGAAGGGTGCTCATATATAACAGTTCTTATTGCCAAAAAATCTTATTACTTTTGGTGTTATTTTTTTATCCCCTGTCAGATTCATTTGTGCAGATCAAAGAAGAAAGTAATGAAGTTGACAAATCCAAATCCTTGGAAGCTATGCCTACAAACCATCAGAAAGAGAAACGTCAGTTGCCAGGATTTAAAATCAAACTTTATCTGCAATCACCAAGCAAGGCAAGTTCAAGAATACAGTGCTGCTATCTTCGCCCTTTTTTAGCATTATTAGTTTTTTGCTATTGTTTTTGTTCTATTGTATCAACTAGCTTTTGTGGAGTATAAAATGGACAAGAGCTGGTTGCGTGCAATTAAATGGTCTAAGGCTTATATTGATGGAGTAAACGCTTTTATGAAATTTGTTGAAACTCGTGTAGGTATAGAGTGCGACATTCGATGCCTATGTATAGATTGTTTGAACTTAATAATTCAAGATCAAAAATCAGTTAAAGATCATATTTTGGAGCGAGGGATAGATCCAGGGTACACAACATGGTTTTATCACGGTGAACCATCAAGTTCGAATAATTTAAGGAATCCACATACCAATGAGGGTGATAGGATTGATAATGATTTGTTTGAAGAAGATGATGGTGTTAATGACATGTTATTTGACCTTGGTCAACAACACTATCAAGCTGATGCTGAAAATATCTCAGATGACAATAACACCAATATTGGTGGTGTTCCAGCATATCTCGAGGCACTCATGATGGGTGCTCAAACAGAATTATACCCTGGATGTAAGAAGATTTCAAGGATTTCTTTTATCATACAATTACTTCACCTCAAAGTGTATAATAAGGTGAGTAATAAAACTATAGATATGATGTTGAGGCTGATGAAATTATCTCTTCCTGATGGTGAGACGCTTCCAAGTTCTTACTACGAAGCTAAAAAATCGTTGCGAGATTTGGGATTGGGATATGAATGTATCCATGCTTGTAAGTATAACTGTATTTTATTCTGGAAGGAGAATGGAAACGTGAAAACTTGCCCTACTTGTGACAACCCGGATTTTCGACAATAATTATAATAAGAATTTAATATAGAATAATTCTTATTATGATTCGAGTTTGAATATATATGTGTTATATATATCTGTGTGATTTTTGGTGAGCTTAATATGTATATATATAAATGTGAAATATATACATAGATTCAGAATGAATGAGTTAATAGTTAATTATTGTAACGATCGCGAGTCATGGGTAGCTTGATAATTCGAGCTTATGAATATTATTGAATAAAATAGACTTTTATTGATAATATTATGTCGTAAGTGTTTAAAGGTTATATTATAACCTAGATTATGTGTAGACGATGATTAGTAAGTATGAAAGTTTTCGTATTAGCTAATTTGACGGATTCGAGAAATATCGCTAGAGCACTATTTATTAGATTAAATAAATAGTTGAAGGATAATATTATTGGACGAGTTATTTATTGTAAAGACGCTAACCCAAAATATGGGTGAGATATATGTACGTTGATGTATATGATTATGGAGAGTTAATCGGGAAGAGTAGCGATCGCGAATCGTGAATACCCTTGTAATTTGGGTTTATTAATATTATTAATGGATTAAATATTATTTTTATGCGACATGTTTTAAGGTTATTTTATAACCTGGATGAGGTCAATGTATGAATTTTTATGCGTTGTTGAACCGTAGGAGTGAATAATTGATTTTTGCAAAAGTTCGCAAAATCACTATTCACCGGGCACGTTTCCCGAGGCACTATTCACGCCACAATATTTTTGTGTCTTTTTTGATTTTAATAAATTTCATAAATACGTGTATGCGTACGTATAATTTTTCCAAGCGTCGAAAATTTTATTTGGGCTGATACGTAATTTTATCCGTATCCGAAATGTATTATATGGCTGTTCCGAATAAATGGACAAACCCCGTAATAATTATTTTTATGCATCCCAATAATTATGGGAGTACCCATTTTAATTTTGGGTAGAGTTATTTACCAGTTTTGGTACGAAAGTGGGAGTTTTTGGATATATTTTTGTGTATTTGGGTATTTATTTTGGCTTGTTATCCCAAGTGGGAACCACCAAAACCACTTTGGACCAATCAAATTGCTAGGAAATGAGAAAGTGGAGAGCTTTGCCGGCAAGCTTGAATTATTTGGACAAAGCTCATTGAGCCATTAACCCATTACTCCCATTTTCTCCCAAAATTCCTCCACTTCTCCTAACCCATTCCTTCTCTCCCATCTCCCATATCATCAGAGTTTAGAGAGAGAGAGAGAGCTGCCAAGAGCTAGAGGAAAGAAGGAGAAGGTCGCCGGAAAAGTCGCCGGAAAAGAAGAAGAGTCGCCGGAAAAAAAGAAGAAGGAGAAGAAAGGAAGAGAAGAAGAGGTTCGGGTGAACCAAAAAGGAAGAAGGAGACTCAAGTCAAGCCTTAGCAAAGCTTCATATCATCTAGGAGGGATTTACAGAGGTAAATCATTAACTTGAACCCATTTTCATTTGATTTGGTTAAGGTTTTCAAGCTTTTCATGGTTCTAGAACTTTTATGCTCATGGGTTGATTTTCTTGCGATTCTTGTTGGTTTTGTTTGTGTTGGATGGATGTAAATGTTGTTAAGAGGTTATATAAGCCATTAATAACATTAAAGTGGAACAAAAACGAAGAAGAACTCGAACCCATGCTTAAAGTATGAAGAACATGAAGAACAATGAACTTTGGACATGAACTTGGACATTTGGACGATTTAGAGGACCTTGTAGCTATGATTTTGTGTTTGTTTAATTGATTTGTTGTTGTCATATTGTAGTTCCATGGGTTATGAGTTTAACCCAGTTGGAATGGAGTAAAAAGGGATTAAAACAAAGATTTGGTGATGATTTTTGTAAAGAACACCAAGAACACGAAGAACATGAAAATATAGCATGAGTTAATACTTTGGCCTAAGATTTGGCCATGTTAATGGATAGCTCTAAATTTTTGATATGTTGTAGCTCTATGTCTTAGGAGTCCATAGAGTCCGGTTTGGACCAGTTTGAACGTGTATAGAGGAAGTTATGAATGTTGGAGTGAAGAAAGGTCGGATTGCACGAAGGAAGAAATCTGCATTTTCTGGGCAAACGAGCACCATAAGCTTCTGCATACAGCGTCGGGGCACTGGTTTTAAGCTTAGTTACAGCGCCGGGGCGCTAGGCCTCAGGTGGTAAAAGTCAGTTTTGACGTCCTTTAGTAAAATGGGCATAACTTTCTCATACGAACTCGGATTGAGGTGATTCAAGATGATTCGGAAAGAGAACGAGTAGATATACAACTTTAGTTCTTTGAGTTTTTCAATTTGAGGTCTGTAGCATGACCTAAATTGGCCATTTATAGGACTGAGGTGTAATTGGGGGCAATCGAAGGGTGTCGGGCATGCGCGTAAGCACACATAATGCCCCCGACCCTGTAAAATGATGTTCTAAGTTCTAAAACATGGTTATTATGATTTATGGTGATACTTAACATTAACCATTGGGTATTAGACAATTCGAATGGGTGTGCTAAGCGTACGCAATCGCGTGTGACTTGGGCGTTCGAATAGACAAGTGTGGCGTATGGACGTGCAAACGTCGTAACGCCGTAATAAGTGTGTATAACCTTGTTTAATATTTTGTTTCTAATAATAATGGAACATGATAGTGTGTTATAAACCAATGTATGAGCATGCTAAGCACATGCAAAGGAGGCGAATTAGGTGTGTGACGTGTAAACGTCGAAACGCCGCGTAAAGTGTTAAAGAACTTAAATAGTGTTTCGATTTAAACAAAACAAACATTATAAGATATGAAGTGGGTTTATAATATAAACCATTATATGAAGACTTTTAGTGGCTAATTGGTATTTTATTGTTAAATAAATTGTGTAGGATATTTGAAGGACGAGCCATCATAATTTGGCAAGGAACGCTTAAAGGCAAGTTCTTTCAGTAACTTGTTAACTTGTTTAAATGTATTGATGTACATGACTTGATTACTAAATCTTTCACTATTATGTGGATTATATGAGAGCATGATTAAAGTGTGCATAATGTGCAATTATGTGACTATATTGTTCTATGTGGAACTTGAATTATTGTAAATATACAATGTGAGATGCATGAAGTATGCTATGAGATACATGATGCATATATATGGATGAATTGCATAAGATTTATAATGCATGAGTAAAATGCATAGTATGAGAATCATGATGCATGGATAAAATGCAAACTTATGTGTTACGTGAAGCATGAAATGTGAAAACTGTCAGTTCTTGCTGAGCCGTCGTGCTCATTCTTACAAAATAAAACTTTTGCAGATTTTACGATGCAATGCAATTATCTTAACATCGTGATGATAAGGATTAGAGGCGCATGGATACAAGAAGGTTGCTAAATGTTCCTCTATTGTAATTATTTAGCTATGATGACGGTATATGATGTACTGGAATTTGTCTATGTAAACCTTGAGTTAGAAATGAAGGTTATCCATTATAGTATTTATGATGTGATTATGTTAGTTACTTGTTATAGTAAACTAGAAGGATGACAATGATGTACAAAGGACATTTTTTTTATATAACGAATGTATAGTTGTTGAATAACTTTGCGTATATTCAGGGATTGAATAAAGTCAGAATCTGAACCTTGCATTCGCATAGGAGATTTTGTAAATGATCATGGTATTTATTCAACCTTGGTCATAAGTGTTTTATTTAAGGTCTTCGTGCCTGGGATTAGATGAGGATATGTTGTTATATTATTGTAATTACATATTTTTAGTAAGCCTATGTTGTATGGGTAGTACCATGACGTACCGGACCCGGGTTCAAGGTAAGACCCGAGTTTCGGGGGCGTTACAGTTGGTATCAGAGCTGATAGGTTATAAACCTTAGGTAAGAGTACCTTAGGCTATAACTGTAGTGAAGGAAGATGATAATTATGAAGATAGTGAAGTGATAAAACTCAAATAGAGTTTAATTGATAGTAAATGAATTTAGAAAATTCATAGTAAGAGTTGAGATATATATAAGACGATTCAAAGAAGAATATCGATGCGTTATAAGAGATGAGAATTATGAGTTACCTGACTCCAGTAATAAAGATGACAGGTATTGATAAATGGACGAGGTCTATAAGGCGTAAATGCAATAAAATCATATATTATGATTAGAGAGAAGAGTATAGACGATCGTAGGATGAAACGATCGTAGGATAAGGAATATCATAATGTAGAACGATTGTAGAGTAAGATCACGATGTGATTGGATTAAGTCATAGAATGACAGATGATCAATTGAATGATTGAAAATTTTAGCTCAATGCTATAGATAGATGGTACTATGAGATAGTATGAGTAAAACTCGAGAAGAGTTATGGATGATGAAACACGAATTAAATTCTTGTTAAGCAACGAGTAAGCTAGGATTGGGGGTGATTTCAATTGAGGACTCGTGTTAGTGGCTAAGTTGTACAATTCCTTGTATGGGCGGGGGATTCGTGCTTGGTTTGAGAACCACTTAGCTTCCTATATCGGTATAGTGGTTGAGTTGAACAATTCCTTGTATGGGCGGGGAATTTGTGCTTGGTGTAACAACCGCTTAGCTTCCTATATTGATTAGTGGCTGAGTTGACCAATTGCTTGTATGGGCAGGGGATTGTGATGGGTTCGACAATCACTTAGCTTCCTATATTGATAATCATTGGAACCTGGTATCGCGCTATCGTTATACGTATGACGAGAAGGTGATTCTTTTCTCATATTTATATTTGATAGTTAGAGAATATTAAGATTAGGTGTGAGTTCTTTAAACTCACACGTATGGTAAGTTCATGACTCATAACCGTATGGTGGGACCCCTCAGCGAATGGACGATTTTGGTCTGACTAGGATAAGTCCCTAAACCCATATAATTGTGGTAAGTTCCTGGACTCATAATGTGTGGTAAGTTTAATAAACTATATTGGGGTATAGAAAGGTTGTGGATTGAGAACTGTGAATTCTCAATATGATGAGCATTGATGGAGTTAGAAATAGATAGGATTATTAAATAGTGGAGAAATGGGATAAATTGAAGTTGATGAGGAGACATGGATATTCCAAATCTGCTAGCTATGCTAGACTTCGAAATTTATTGACTTTGTGCTGACATGTGCACTTTTGCTCTTCGAAAAATGTATGGGGCCAGACTTCTGGACCAAGGATTTTTAAATGTACTATTATCCATATGTCTATGCTAATAGTTTCGGCTAGACAAAGTTGATTTGAAAATATCAAAATGTATTTTTAAATTGTCATCAATGCATCATGAAATCTGGTGTAGAATGACAGATGATGGAGTCATCAATGCAGATTAACCTAGTGTTGGATGTGATCATAGTATCATCAACCCACAATGGTATGATGTAGTATGACAAAATCACGAAATGACGGAATCCTCAACGGACTGTAGAAACAGTGCGGTATCATGACGTCATAAAATGATTTTTGTTTTATCTAAAGTATAAAAAAAAAATTGCATGCCAATTGAGTTGGCTATAATAATTCGATTGATGTCCGAATTGTTAATAAAAGTCTAAGCTATTTGATTCGGCTAGAAAAATGTTGAAATATGTTTATGCAAGCATTATTTGATAATTTATGCCTAAACCAAATTGTTTTGGTGCGGAATTTTGTAGTAAGCTGAGGTGAACAACCCTATTATTAGGGTATTTGATGTCGAAATAATCCCGACTGACCTTATGGTGGTCAAGCAAACGCATATAGTCGTTTAGCTAGAAAGTTGTGCACAACGTCAAAGTACAAAAGGCTGATCACCTGGCGTACGGAGGTAGATTACCTTTTTCTTAATTGAAATCGGTATGGGTAGTAATACCCATAAACCTCTATGTTCATGGTCTTTATGAGGTAGATTACCTTTTCTTAATTGAAATCGGTAGGGGTAGTAATACCCGTAAACCTCAATGTTCATGTTCTTTATGGCCCCCAACAGGGGTAGATTACCTTTTTCATAATTGAAATCGGTAGGGGTAGTAATACCCGTAAACCTCTGTGGCCATGGTCTTTATGGCCCCTCAGCATAATATGAAAAGTTTTTAAGGAATATTTTATTTCCTATTTGTTCAAGTTACTTCACAATTATTAAACAGTTGTTGAAGGTTCCTATTATTCGGGAAACTGATTGTGGGAAGGGTAATTTTCCCAGGGAGAAGTACTCGTAGAGTGCGACAATTTTAATTGAATCCTTAAAAGAGGATAGTGTAAAGGTTAGATTGAAAACCTAGTTTTGATGGGTAGGATGAGCAAAGATGAATGCGTTGAAATTTCGAGGACGAAATTCTTAGAAGAAGGGGTGGATGTAATATCCCGAATGTTTATGAGTTAGTAAATCATGATATTAAATTATTATGATGATTGTGGCATACAATGATCCTTAGAAAAGGAAATTGATGGGTTAAACATAGGATAATACTCAGAGATTAAATAAGTTATATAAAATCTATGTTATAGTAATACGTTGAAATTATTCAACGATAAAATTTCGGAGGAAATTAGACGAAAACCGAGTAAGAGGTTTGATATTTGTGATTTTGAGGACGGAATCCTTATAAAGAGGGAAGGATGTGACAACCCGGATTTTCGACAATAATTATAATAAGAATTTAATATAGAATAATTCTTATTATGATTCGAGTTTGAATATATATGTGTTATATATATCTATGTGATTTTTAGTGAGCTTAATATGTATATATATAAATGTGAAATATATACATAGATTCGGAATGAATGAGTTAATAGTTAATTATTGTAACGATCGCGAGTCATGGGTAGCTTGATAATTCGAGCTTATGAATATTATTGAATAAAATAGACTTTTATTGATAATATTATGTGGTAAGTGTTTAAAGGTTATATTATAACCTAGATTATGTGTAGACGATGATTAGTAAGTATGAAAGTTTTCGTATTAGCTAATTTGACGGATTCGAGAAATATCGCTAGAGTACTATTTATTGGATTAAATAAATAGTTGAAGGATAATATTATTGGACGAGTTATTTATTGTAAAGACGCTAACCCAAAATATGGGTGAGATATATGTACGTTGATGTATATGATTATGGGGAGTTAATCAGGAAGAGTAGCGATCGCGAATCGTGAATACCCTTGTAATTTGGGTTTATTAATATTATTAATGGATTAAATATTATTTTTATGCGACGTGTTTTAAGGTTATTTTATAACCTGGATGAGGTCAATGTATGAATTTTTATGCGTTGTTGAACCGTAGGAGTGAATAATTGATTTTTGCAAAAGATCGCAAAATCACTATTCACCGGGCACGTTTCCCGAGGCACTATTCACGCCACAATATTTTTGTGTCTTTTTTTATTTTAATAAATTTCATAAATACGTGTATGCGTACGTATAATTTTTCCAAGCGTCGAAAATTTTATTTGGGCTGATACGTAATTTTATCCGTATCCGAAATGTATTATATGGGTGTTCCGAATAAATGGACAAATCCCGTAATAATTATTTTTATGCATCCCAATAATTATGGGAGTACCCATTTTAATTTTGGGTAGAGTTATTTACCAGTTTTGGTACGAAAGTGGGAGTTTTTGGATATATTTTTGTGTATTTGGGTATTTATTTTGGCTTGTTATCCCAAGTGGGAACCACCAAAACCACTTTGGACCAATCAAATTGCTAGGAAATGAGAAAGTGGAGAGCTTTGTCGGCAAGCTTGAATTATTTGGACAAAGCTCATTGAGCCATTAACCCATTACTCCCATTTTCTCCCAAAATTCCTCCACTTCTCCTAACTCATTCCTTCTCTCCCATCTCCCATATCATCAGAGTTTAGAGAGAGAGAGCTGCCAAGAGCTAGAGGAAAGAAGGAGAAGGTCCCCGGAAAAGTCGCCGGAAAAGAAGAAGAGTCGCCGGAAAAAAAGAAGAAGGAGAAGAAAGGAAGAGAAGAAGAGGTTCGGGTGAACCAAAAAGGAAGAAGGAGACTCAAGCCAAGCCTTAGCAAAGCTTCATATCATCTAGGAGGGATTTACAGAGGTAAATCATTAACTTGAACCCATTTTCATTTGATTTGGTTAAGGTTTTCAAGCTTTTCATGGTTCTAGAACTTTTATGCTCATGGGTTGATTTTCTTGCGATTCTTGTTGGTTTTGTTTGTGTTGGATGGATGTAAATATTGTTAAGAGGTTATATAAGCCATTAATAACATTAAAGTGGAACAAAAACGAAGAAGAACCCGAACCCATGCTTAAAGTATGAAGAACATGAAGAACAATGAACTTGGACATTTGGACGATTTAGAGGACCTTGTAGCTATGATTTCGTGTTTGTTTAATTGATTTGTTGTTGTCATATTGTAGTTCCATGGGTTATGAGTTTAACCCAGTTGGAATGGAGTAAAAAGGGATTAAAACAAAGATTTGGTGATGATTTTTGTAAAGAACACCAAGAACACGAAGAACATGAAAATATAGCATGAGTTGATACTTTAGCCTAAGATTTGGCCATGTTAATGTTAATGGATAGCTCTAAATTTTTGATATGTTGTAGCTCTATGTCTTAGGAGTCCATAGAGTCCGGTTTGGACCAATTTGAACGTGTATAGAGGAAGTTATGAAGGTTGGAGTGAAGAAAGGTCGGATTGCACGAAGGAAGAAATCTGCATTTTCTGGGCAAACGAGCACCATAAGCTTCTGCATACAGCGCCGGGGCGCTAGGCCTCAGGTGGTAAAAGTCAGTTTTGACGTCCTTTAGTAAAACGGGCATAACTTTCTCATGCAAACTCGGATTGAGGTGATTCAAGATGATTCGGAAAGAGAACGAGTAGATCTACAACTTTCGTTCTTTGAGTTGTTCAATTTGAGGTCTGTAGCATGACCTAAATTGGCCATTTATAGGACTGAGGTGTAATTGGGGGCAATCGAAGGGTGTCGGGCATGCGCGTAAACACACATAATGCCCCCGACCCTGTAAAATGATGTTCTAAGTTCTAAAACATGGTTATTATGATTTATGGTGATACTTAACATTAACCATTGGGTATTAGACAATTCGAATGGGTGTGCTAAGCATACGCAATCGCGTGTGACTTGGGCGTTCGAATAGACAAGTGTGGCGTATGGACGTGCAAACGTCGTAACGCCGTAATAAGTGTGTATAACCTTGTTTAATATTTTGTTTCTAATAATAATGGAACATGATAGTGTGTTATAAACCAATGTATGAGCATGCTAAGCACATGCAAATGAGGCGAATTAGGTGTGTGACGTGTAAACGTCGAAACGCCGCGTAAAGTGTTAAAGAACTTAAATAGTGTTTCGATTTAAACAAAACGAACATTATAAGATATGAAGTGGGTTTATAATATAAACCATTATATGAAGACTTTTAGTGGCTAATTGGTATTTTATTGTTAAATAAATTGTGTAGGATATTTGAAGGACGAGCCATCATAATTTGGCAAGGAACGCTTAAAGGCAAGTTCTTTCAGTAACTTGTTAACTTGTTTAAATGTATTGATGTACATGACTTGATTACTAAATCTTTCACTATTATGTGGATTATATGATAGCATGATTAAAGTGTGCATAATGTGCAATTATGTGACTATATTGTTCTATGTGGAACTTGAATTATTGTAAATATACAATGTGAGATGCATGAAGTATGCTATGAGATACATGATGCATATATATGGATGAATTGCATAAGATTTATAATGCATGAGTAAGATGCATAGTATGAGAATCATGATGCATGGATAAAATGCAAACTTATGTGTTACGTGAAGCATGAAATGTGAAAACTGTCAGTTCTTGCTGAGCCGTCGTGCTCATTCTTGCAAAATAAAACTTTTGCAGATTTTACGATGCAATGCAATTATCTTAACATCGTGATGATAAGGATTAGAGGCGCATGGATACAAGAAGGTTGCTAAATGTTCCTCTATTGTAATTATTTAGCTATGATGACGGTATATGATGTACTGGAATTTGTCTATGTAAACCTTGAGTTAGAAATGAAGGTTATCCATTATAGTATTTATGATGTGATTATGTTAGTTACTTGTTATAGTAAACTAGAAGGATGACAATGATGTACAAAGGACATTTTTTTATATAACGAATGTATAGTTGTTGAATAACTTTGCGTATATTCAGGGATTGAATAAAGTCAGAATCTGAACCTTGCATTCGCATAGGAGATTTTGTAAATGATCATGGTATTTATTCAACCTTGGTCATAAGTATTTTATTTAAGGTCTTCGTGCCTGGGATTAGATGAGGATATGTTGTTATATTATTGTAATTACATATTTTTAGTAAGCCTATATTGTATTGGTAGTACCGTGACGTACCGGACCCGGGTTCAAGGTAAGACCCGAGTTTCGGGGGCGTTACACTACTTGTGGAACTTCTCGATGGAAAGTCAATGATGGTATAGGGAAGAAGATACCACAAAAGATTTTAAGGTATTTTCCACTGATACCTAGGCTTCAACGCTTGTTCATGTCCCAAAAAACATCTAAAAAGATGGTGTGGCTTAAAGAAAAACGAATTGATGATGATTATATGAGACATCCGGCTGATTCACTAGCTTGGAAAGACTTTGATAATAAGTTTTCTTGGTTTGCAAATGATCTTAGAAATGTTAGACTAGCTCTAGCTGCAGATGGTTTTAATCCATTTGGAAACTTAAGCACCACTTATAGCATGTGGCCTGTTATTGTAGCTCCATTGAATCTTCCCCCTTGGGATTGCATGAAACAACCATTCTTTATGGTATCTTTATTAATTCCAGGGAAGAAATCACTAGGAAAGGACATTGATGTCTACTTACAGCTGTTAATTGAAGAGTTAAAAAAATTATGGGTTGAAGGGATAGAAACCTTTGATGTTTCTTATAAAAAAAATTTCAAATGCATGCTGCTGTTTTATGGACAATAAACGATTTTCCTGCATATGGTGATTTGTCTGGATGGAGTACTAATGGGTACATGGCTTGTCTAGTTTGTAATGACCAAATATGTTCTCAGGGGTTGCGAAACAAGGTGTGTTACATGGGACACCGTCGCTATTTACCAAAAGATCATGCTTGGAGAAGAAGCAAAAAGTTCAATGGTAAAAGAGAAGATAGCGAGGCACCTAGAGAATTAACTGGGGAGGATGTGTTAATGCAGTTAGGGAGACTAGAAGATTTGACACCAGGGAAGCATGGTAATAGAAAGAGAAAGTGCAAGCCTGAGGAATTGAATTGGACTAAATTTAGCATTTTTTTTATTTGCCTTACTGGAGTAAGTTGAAGTTAAGGCACAATTTAGATGTAATGCATATTGAAAAGAATATTTGTGAGAGTATATTGGGAACCTTGATGAGTATAGATGGGAAAACAAAAGATACAGTTAAGTCAAGGCAAGATTTGGAGGACATGAACATTCGCAACGAGTTGCACTTAATTAAGAGGAGTGATGGAAAATATGTGAAACCTACTGCATGTTATGTCATGAAAAAGAAAGAAAGGCAGGATTTCTGTGAGTTTCTAAAATCTATTAAATTTCCTGATGGGTATGCTTCTAATATCTCTCGTTGTGTTAGTTCGAGTGATCAAAAGATATCTGGGTCGAAAAGTCATGACTGTCATATACTTTTACAACAGTTACTTCTTGTTGGTATTCGAGGTTCGTTAAACAATGAAGTATCAGACGTAGTAGCAGAGTTGGGTCATTTTTTTCAACGGTTGTGTTGTAAGAAGTTGAAGAAGTCTGAATTAGAGAAAATGAGAGAAGATATTTGCTTATTTTATGTAAACTTGAAAAAATATATCCTCCAGCTTTTTTTGACATAATGGTTCATTTGCCTATTCATTTATCAAATGAGGCATTGATTGGTGGACCGGTTCAATTTAGATGGATGTATCCAATTGAAAGGTAAAAAAACACATTCATTATATAAATTATTTTGTCTAAGTTGTAATTGATGTCTTTGTTAATTATGCTTTTGTAAATCATTATGTGAATTGAAGCAGAGTGTGCGCAATAAAGCTCAACCAGAAGGTTCAGTTGCAGAAGCTTACATTGCAAAAGAGTGTTTAACTTTTTGCTCAATGTACTTGCGGGGAATTGAGACTAGATTCAATCGATATGAGCGAAATAATGATATAGTAACTGATGATAGTTTATCAATTTTCTCTCAAAAATGCCGCCATTTTGGTGCGACTAAATATGTTGAGTTATTAGAGGAAGAGTTCAATGTGACACAATGGTTTGTCTTCCAAAATTGTGAAGAGGTTGAACCATATTTCGAATATAATTAGATTTTAAACTTATAAAAATAATATGTTAAGTATTTGAAATTTGTTGAAATGCATATTGATATTATTTATTACAGGAGGCATAAAGAGGAGCTTCACTTAGCTGGTTGTGAAAATGTAGATAAAGAACATAGAGAGCAATTTCCCGCATGGTTCAAAAATCATGTAAGATACTTTGGATTTTGACTGTTGTTTGCAATTGTAAAATATCTTATTATCATGTTGTTGATTTTTGAAATCTTACTTTTCTATAGATGACTCAAATATATCATGATGAACCATCAGAAGTAAACGAATCTCTATATTCATTAGCATGTGCACCATATAGGTGTGTAAGAAAGTACACTGGATGCATCGTGAATGGAGTTAGGTTTTTAACTAAAGAACGTGATGGTCGTCGTAAAAGTCAAAATAGTAGGATTGTAGTAGAGGGGAACCATGGTGAAGATATCATAGATTTTTATGGGGTATTAACTGATATAATTCAATTGGATTATGTGAAAGATAGACATGTAACTGTATTCAAATGTGAATGGTTTGATCTTGGGGAAAAAAATCAGGGATACAAAAGGATGGAAATATAGTAAGTATTAAAGTTACAGGAAAATAGTATGAGAATGATTCTTATATACTAGCTGATCAAGCACGACAAGTTTTCTATATTAATGATCCTAAATTAGGAGGTAATTGGCGAGTAGTGCAACCATTTCAACATAGGCATATATACGATGTTGATGAGATGCAAGAAGAAGCAATGGAACTTTCAATATTCTGCTGAGGAGTCGTAAAGACTTGAACTTTGTCCTAGGTTAACAGATATTTCTACTGTAACCTTTAACAGTCAAAGACTATGGACCATCTCTTCTCGTACTCCAGGTGATCAGCCTTTCGTACTATGTATTGTGCACATACATATTATCGCTATTGCGTATCCCCCATTATAGGGTTGGTTCACCTCAGACTTAATACAAATTCCGCCAGAATAAACTGGTTGGGCATAAAATCTCAAAGAATTCTTGAACTTCATAAACACCTTTCAATAGTTGTCTAGCTGAATCAATTAGCATAGACCTTGAACAATAATTTGGATATTAGTCAAAACATTTTTAGCCAGCTCAATTGGCATATCCTTTCATAACCTAATAGAAAAAAATAAAATTCTTTTATGACGTCATGATACCGTACCGTTTTAATAGTGCGTTGAGGATGCCGTCATTTTAGGACTTTGTCATACTACATCATACCATAGTGGGCTGATAATCCTTCGATCACATCCAACACTAGGTTCAATTGCATTGATGACTCAGTCGTTCAAAATACATTTTGATAATTTCAAATCATTTTTGTCTAGCTGAAACAATTAGTATAGACGTACGAATAATAGCACATTTTAAAACTCATTGGTTCAAACATTGACCCAATATATTTTCGAGAACACAAAATTTGCGAATATCAGCACGATGTCAATAAATTTTGAAAATCTAGCATAGCTAGAAGATTCGGAATATCCATTTCTCCTTCATCAACTTCAATCTTTACTCCATTGCTTCATTACTCAATCATTCTATCATTCTTCAATATTATCAATGCTATCTATAGCATAACTTTTATATACCCAATATAGTTCATCAAACTTACCACACTTTGAAAATTCAGGAACTTACCACAATCATATGGGTTTAGGAACTTATCCTAGTCAGACCAAAATCGTCCATTCGCTGAGGGGTTCCACCATACAATTATGAGTCACGAACTTACCATAAGTATAAGTTTTAAGAACCGTACCTAATCTTAAATATTCCCTAGCTATCAAATATAAATATGAGAAAAGAATCACCTTCTCGTCATATGTATATCGATAGTGCGATACCAACATTTCAATGATTATCAATATAGGAAGCTAAGTGGTTGTCGAACCAACTCGACCACTAATCAATATAGGAAGCTGAGCGACTGTTAAACCATGGATAAATCCCGTCCCATACCAGGATTTGTTCAACTTAACCACTATATTAATATAGGAAGCTAAGTGGTTTTCAAACCAAGCACAAATTCTCGTCCCATACCAAGAATTGTACAACTCAGCCACTAACATGAGTCCTCAATTGAAATCCCACCTAATTTCATCTTGCTCTTAACTTAACTCTTTGTTTGATACGAATTTCTCGTATTTCATCATCCATAACTCCTCGTGAGTTTACCTCGTACTATTTCATAGTACCATCTCTTTATAGCGTCATGCTACAACTATTCAATCATTTAAAATCCTCTGACACTTTACAACTTTAGCAGATCACGTCGTGATCTCATTCTATCATCAACTCTTCTTATGATTTTTTTCTTACCTTATGATCGTCTCATCCTACGATCTTCTTTATTCTTCTCTTTAATCACGTTATCTTATGATTAATCACTCAGGTGTTCCCTGTTCTTTTAATTCTTCGGGTTCTTCTTTGAACCTAAATATTTTATCATAATCTTGTCTCACATGAATCCTCTAAACTCTACTTGAGTTCATCCTTATCATTGTGTCATTCTCATCTTATAGATATCGTCTATTTACTAACACCATCTTTATTACTGGAGTTAGGTAACTCCTGGTTCTCATCTTTCATAACTCTTCAAGATCCTTCTTTGAATCTCTAACTTCATTCATATTATTCAATATTTTATTCAAATTTTCTTCGCATTAGTCGCATCTTCTTCTTGTAACGTTTCTAGGACTTAACTCATCTCATGCATCCACCTATACGAAAAGAATCACTTTTTAATCATACACATCCATAATTCTATACTCGGTACACATCGAGTCTCTAACAGTGTTCAGTATAGCACCTGAGTGGTTTCCCACAAACAACCAACAAACTAGTTTCCGTCTCGTCTACACTGTCTTTCACATCGAGTTAGATCGGTTGCTAGTTCGTATCAACCTCCGCTCTCTGAAGGAATTGTTTAGCCCAGATACCATACATCAACTATTAAAGAGTACGATTGTACCATAATTATACTTAACTTACTATTCTTTAAACTCTATCATCTTCACCTCTCTTCTCTAAGGTTATAGCCTAAGGTACTCGTACCTAAGGTTTCTAACCTATTAGCTCAGATACCAACTGTAACGACCCCAAAATTTATACAATTCAACTCTCAACATCGGTCATTAATAATGCATTCTCATTCTAACTTTACAACAATATCCAATATTAAACTTAATAAAAATGCGGAATAATTTAAACTTTTCTATTACAAATCATTCTCGATCCCAAAATTTTCAACCTTTACATCAAAATATTTTGGAATCATATTAATATCATGATTCGCCTCGTCGAACTTATTATAAAAGTTTACACCTCAAAACAAACTTTACAACTCAACATAAATACATTTATCGAAAACTTAACATAATTCAGGTAATAACTTCAACTAAAACATTTAATCTTCATGCATCATTTTGATCCATGTCATTTGGGTAGCACATAATGTTACCTTGAATCTTTAACCTGCAAAAGTGGTTATTTGCAAGAATGAGCTCGACAACTCAACAAAATCTAACAGTTTGCATGCATCACATAGCACATAGATAACATGCTCATCATCTAAATCATAAACATTTGACTAAATATATCATACATAATGATCAATACATATCAAGTAAAGATTGAGTTTCATAACTCAATCAGCATTCTTTACTTAACGAACGTAGTCATATTTTGACTTTATTGTTTCATACTTGCAACATATATAGAATACATCATGCTTTATACATCATAGATTTAAACAGTTAATCATTTAGTGCACATAACAAATAGGAACTAAAAGACTTGCACTTCACGTATCCTACATGATATATAATCATGCAAAACATTTATTAGTCACACAACAATATTTGATATTAACTCTACTTTACACTTCATAATCCTTCATTTTATTCTCCATGCAATTCTCAACTTAAAAATTAAGTCCTCCTCACAAAACCCTTCATTTTATTATGTTCCACTTTAATCGACACATAATATGTAGTTAAGTCTTAAACTTGTGTTTACATTAGAAGTATAATGTTTATAAGTAATTCTTGTATAGGGTAACATATCATGACCAAAAAGAAAAGAATTAAAAACAAGAAAATTTTCTATTTTCTGCAATTCCCGCCGGGGCGAGACTTCGTCGGGGCGAGGAATTTAGTTCAGTGAGCTCGCCGGGGCGAGAAATTCCTTCACAAAACTTTCGCCGGGGCGAGACTTCGTCGGGGCGAGAAAGTTAGCTTAATGAGCTCGCTGGGGCGAGCTTCCTGAATCCCAGTTTCTGTAATTCGCGAATCAGTGCAATTTCAGACCAAAATTTCCCAATTTCTTCATTTTATCAACAAATTAGACATACCCAAATATTATAATCTTTGTAGAATCAATACCCAACATGTATACAATGATTCTAACATTTTAAATAACTTAAACAACCAATCTAAAAGCTTAAAAATCCTAATTCACACTAGTTTTACAAACTTTTACAAATTTAGCGCAATCAATCACTATAGATTCGTTTCTCAACCAAATTGGTCCGTTCAACTTCCGCTGTTTTTGTTTTTCAACATACTAACAACATATATCATCAATTTAAGACTTTAAACATGATTTCATACTCAATTTTGGCCACTAGAGTAGACTGTTCATTATACAGTAAACTAAAAATCTAATTCTTGGTATACAGTAAATTAAAAGTCTAATTTTTCCTATTATTTGAATTTGATTACTGCACAATCCATTATAGCTGATATGTATAACAGATTATACATACCCAACAACATATATATCCATCACACAGTCAAATTAATTTTATACAGACAACTTAGAACACAAACTAAGAACTTAGAAACTTAGAAAACTTACCTTTAATTAGCTAGATGGCTAGAATTTGCTTGATTCCTTCTTCTTCTTCTTTGATTTCTCTCAAATCTCCTCTCAATTTGTTTCACAGATAGTTTTCTCTCCCAATTCCCTCCTCCTCTCCTCTGTATATTTTTTTTTATCAAAATATGCTGACAACTTTACGTATCCTCTAGTTGGGAGTTTCAGCGGTTAAGAAAGCCAAAGGCCTCAAGGCCTTGTTTGGTACTTCTTTAAAGAATTAATCCATTTTTGCTAGTATTATTATACTATTATGCTTCCCATTTAAAATAAACCATTGCCACACTTTAATTAAATTAAACTTATTATATTAATAAATCTAATTAAATCTTACTAACAAAATTTATAATCTCCAATTAGACAATTATAGTTATAAATTCATTTAATAAATCATTATTCCTCTAATTTAATTATTAAATTAAATTAGAATATTACTCGCGTAATAAAATACGCACTAATACTAAAATTGTTTATCATCGATTTACTTAATATTAACACGCTTAATTAAATTATTCTACAATAATTTCCATCAAATGTTTATTCGATAAACATTTTAATCTACGAGATTCACAATCATACTACATTAGAATGTTACATTTCTATGTAACACATTACCTTCTCATTTTATTAAAATAATTATATTCTCATTAATTCCTTATTTTAATTAAATAAATCACTCACATTATTATGAAATTTAATTCACAATAATTTCCATTGTTCACAAGACATAATAATCAAATTATATTATTTCTCAATATAATTTTAACTTAATTTAATTAACTAATATTACTCAACTAATTTCCTTTTCATGAAAATTTCATTTAATCTTTTCAATGGTTTAATTAACTATTAAATCATTTCTTCCCAATTACACGAACATATAATTCTCTTCACATCAAATCACATATTTCATAACTTTTATATATCGCATATATACACATACTCAAAACTCAAAACGTCACATAATAAGAATTTTATTTGCTAAATTCTTATTTAATAATTCCTGAAAATTCGGGTTATCACAATGGATGTTGACGACTTTTCCTTTGTGGAAGATGGAGTATATCAAGAGAATGATGTTGATGACGCATTTGAAGTTAGTCTTGGTGAAATACAATCATTGAATAGAGAGGACATGGATCCTAAAGATGTTGAGGAGTTGGTAATTTCAAGGCTACCTGAAGTTGTTGAGGAGAACTTAGAGGATGTCGATGAAGAAGATGAGTTAGATGAAACTTTGGTTGATTATTGTAGTACTGAGGATGATTCTCAGCAACATAGTGATTCTGAAAACAATACTGATGATGACAATAGTTAACTCAACAGAACACAGGTGCTCTAATAAACTCATTCTATTCTTCAAACTTTTTCAGTTGCTTTGATGTATTAATGCTCTAATAAACTCCTCGAATATTATTTGTTTGTGTATTCAGGGAATGCAGTGTAAATCGGATCAAAAGTGGGGAGTTGGAGCTTGATTCTGAAGTACATAATTGAAGGCGTTATGTCATTGCTTATGCAATAGTAGTTTGCTTTCAAGTGTTTATCTAGAAGCAAAATTATGTTCACCGTTCAAATTGATTTTGATTTTGGAAACCTTATTTGCTGCTACTAGCATTTATTTTCATCTTTCTTACTATTTTTCAAGTGTATAAGATTTCTTCTTTCATTTCATTTTGATTTCTTCTTTCATTTCATTTTGGAACTGTCTGTTGTTCAAAACAAAAATTTGTAAGGAGCTCATGAGCGCAATGTAGACACCCAAATTTTGCACTTCGTATACTAACCATGACAGGAGGGCAAAATCGTCAAATTGAACCGGCCCGCAGGAGCGAAGAATGGGCACAAGTGCGCACACTCAACGCCACCGCGACGATTTGCAGTTAAAACCGACGTGACCACAAGGCCATCCGAAATGAGCATTCCCGAACAATGTGTCACGTCTCACGGTAATTCCCGGACTGCAAAATACAGGCCTTTCGGCGAAAACCGACAGCACGACGCGAGAATCGAGGTGCGGTGCGGAAACCGAGGAGAATTAAATAACTAAAGTGCATGGCGGGCTAAGGCCAGCCGCAGATGGATCTGCGGCTGGCCTTAGCCAGCCTACTTCAGTGATTCCTTCATTCATTCAGCAGAAGCGAGAGAGAGAGCAGCATATCGACAGGAGCAGAAGAATAAGCAGCAGCAGCACGGAAATTCAAGGAGAAATAGCATAAATTTGCAACAAAATAAGAGAAAAAGGGAGAAAAAAAAAGAGAGGAACAATTTCTTTTGATTTGATTGTATTGTTAGGTTTGTACATAGCGCGAATATGCAATCAAATTACATAAATAGTGCGGAAGCGCGATAAAATCAGATTTTAAAATTTTATACAAACCATCACCATGATCTTTCTTTATGCACAATTATTAATTAAACGAAAGAGATGGAGAATAAGAATTATACCCTTGTAGAATTCTAGCTTCCTCAGGTACAAGTTCACCTCCAATTCCTTCGCGTTCTCCTTGAATTCCACCGATTAAATTCCTTCCTTTGATCAACGTTAGCCACCCAAGTGTTTAGCCTCTAGAGGTGATCCACCAAGGAATAATACTTGTTCAAGAAGATGGGTGTTGACAAAACCCTAGTTTCTATCTCTATAGAAATTGTAAGTACTCTCTACAATTCTTATGCAAGAGTGTGTAACCCTAATCTATGATAAGACTTCTCTTATTTATAGATGTAGGAAAACCCATCCCTAAACTATTTAGGATTAGGGTTTCTATTCTAATTAAACTCCTTTAATTAAATTAAACTCCTAATCCAATTAGGAATTCATGTGAGAGTACTTCTATTAATTAATTCTCAATCCCTATTAGGAATTAAATAATAGTAATAATAATAATAATAATAATAATAAGACTCCTCTTATTAATTTATATTTAATATTTCTAAAATATTAAATAATAAATATTAAGCTATTTAATTTATTCTATCTCCATAGACTAAATTAAATACACTTAACTTATTATTACAATTATGCCATTTACTTCTTAAATAAATATTTTTCTTTTGCGGTGTGACCCTTTAGGTTCTCCATATTAAACCGGTTGTGAATAAATCAATTAGAACAATTCTAATCTTATTTAAATAAATAAATTAAACTATTTAATTCATTTAAATAAATAATATTTATTCTACAATAAGGGTAAGCCCCCTTAGCGATCAACGACTTTCCAGATAATATAGATTTTCAACATTAATCATAAAAGAGCCTTTCAGTGCATAGTTACCGTACAATTCAATCCTTCTACCATACAATGTCCCAATTAAATATAAGACATGGAATTACTGTCAAGTCTTATTTTATTTAATTATATGTATTTCGATTCCTCAAATGCACAACTCTAATTAATGCAAATTAGAAACTCCTTTCTAATTTCATTCTGCTTTGGCCAAAGACTTCTGAGTCGTCATTTATCGAATCACATAGGACATTCTCTCCTTTTACTAGAAGTGGTAGATTCTTTATTGATCATTCACCTATCTCCATGTATAACTTATTATACCCAATCATACCCTTTGATATACCCTAAAGGTCTTAAGGGACATGTCAAAGTATAACTCATCATACACAAGATACTATGATGATCTCAAGTCCAAGGATCACTTGTACTACTATCACTAGAGGAATTTCCTATTGACAGGCGAGTAAAACTCCATTAGGTATTCCTTAGCGAGCCACGTTCAGTGAACTTATTCTCTAATAAGCACCTACATACTTGCTTTAGTGTCTCCACACAAATGATTATGAGATCAATCATCCTCTTCATAAGAGCAAGTAACGTATGTACTAATCTATCCGGATTCACTAATCCCCTTTTTAGTAATCCAACGATTAGGAACAATTTTAGTTTGTGAGCTATCTAGAATTTAGATCTCATTAGCATGATCACCATCATGATTCTAAAAACATTGCTCAAAACTATGGGTTTATCACATTTAATATAACAACACCATGTAGATAAAGTAAAATGCCTTTAATAAACGAATAAGATTACAAAGTATATGCTACATCATATCAACTATGATTGGCTTGTGCGCATACTACTTTCAATCTCCCACTTGCACTAAAGCCAATCGTCATGGTATCTAATACCCTTCTTCTCTAAGTGACGATTATCCTGCTGTTGGATAAAGCTTCAGTAGATGGATATGCAATGCTGTTCTCGAGAGTCCACTATCTCTATAGTGACTTTTCTTCTTTCAATGATTTTACTAATCAAATGAAAGTGCCGCAACACATGTTTGAATCCAAGATGAGACTTAGGAACTATTCCTAGTTCTGTAATGAACTTTTCATCCAAACAATCAACTTGCAGCTTTATTTACAGCTATATACTTTGTCTTTGTCATTAAACCAGCAACTCTTTGCTGTTTGGAACTTTTCCAATTCACTGCACCACCTTTCAAGGTAACGATTTACCTTAAAGTGGATTTGTTATCGTCTTGGTCAGTTTGAAAAAACTTGAGTCTGTTTAGCCCTCTAGTTTTAATTCGGACCTACCATGAATTATGATTACATCTTCAATACCGGTTTAGTACTTAAAGATGTTTATCACTGTCTTATAGTGATCTTCTCTATAATATGACTGATCAACATCAAGCCTAGTATATTCATTGCATGCATGATAGTAACTCATGCGATCTCTCTTTTAATTGGGGACAATTTTAGAGAGATACACTCCACGACTCATCATCATGAGACCTTTCTTGGAGTTTGCAATGCTAAACGCCTTTAGCATCGAATGAATATACGTTCATTGGGTCAAGCCGAACATCCTTTTAAATCTATCTATATAGATTTCTATCCCCAATTTATAGGATGCTCCTCCGAAGTCATTCATGGAAGAATGTTTAGACAATTTTATCTTTACTGATTGTAGCATTGGTGTGTTATTCCTTGTCGGTAGTATATCAACATATAATACCAAGAATGTCACAGTGCTCCCACTTACCCTTTTGTACACACTAGGTTCATTCTCATTTTTTGATAAACTCAAACTCTTTTGATTGTCTCATCAAAATGAATGTTCCATTTTTGAGAAGCTTGCTTCAATCCATAAATGGATCATTGTAGCTTAAAACACGATTTGCTTCAACCTTTGAAACAAATTCCTCTGGCTGTATCATACATACATTCTCCTCAAGTCTTCATTGAGGAAGGGTGTCTCCACATCCATTTTTGCCAGATTTCGTAATAAGCTGCAATCACAAGCAAAATCTAAATGGACTTGAGCATTACCCAGTAATAAGGTTTTATCACAGTCAACTCCTTGACTTTATTTGAAACCTTTTAAACAGGTCTGGTCTTATAGGTCTCCACCTTGCCATTTGCCCCAGTCTTTCTCTTAAAGACCCATATTCACACTCTTGGCACTATGCCCTTTTGTGGAGTAACCAGAATCTATACTTGGTTCTCATACATAGAGTCCATTTCAGATTTCATGGCCATCTGCCATTTCTCTGAGTGTCTTCTACTCATAGCCTCATTGTATATAACTGGATCATCATCCTCTATGATGCGTACCTCATCATCATCCTCTATGATGAATCCATACCTCCCAGGTATCTTCGGTACTCTTCCAGATTTACGATTCGGTTGTGGTACAATAGGTCTATCTACAGGTTCCTCGATTCGACTTAAAGTGTTTTGTGGTTCTTGAACTCCTTCAAGATCTTTTACCCTCCCACTAGCTCCTTCAATGATAAACACCTTTATCTAAGAAGGCAGCGTGTAGGATTATAGTAATAATACCCTAAACTTACTTTAGGATATCCCACAAGTCTGCACTTGTCAGATTTTGTCCCAAACTTATCTTTGAAACCTTTTCACATAAGCTGGACAACCCTTATCTTAACATACTTAAGATTAGGAATCCTCCCTATCCATAACTTTTATGGAGTCTTGGGGCCAGATTTTTGAGGTTATCTTATTTTGTAGATATGCAGCCGTTTCTAGGGCATAACCCTAGATGGATACTAGAATGTCGGTAAAAATTATTATGGACTGCACCATGTCCAACAAGGTACAATTTCTCCTTTTAGATACACCAATCAATTATTGCGTATCAGGAAGTGTCCATTATGAGAAAATACCATTTTGAGATGATCTAGAAACTCATTGTACAAGTATTCTTTCCTCGATCTGATCAAAGAATCTTAATACTCTGTCAATATGTTTCACTTCTGAATTCTTTGAACATTTCAAATGATTCAGACTTGTATTTCATCAAATACACATATTCAACTCTTTGAATGACCATCTCCTTTTCTTTTATTAGTTTGTTCAATTTGTAAAATAATTTTCATGTAAGTCAAGTATACAAAGTCTATCAAGTAATCTTCCAGTTTCAAACAAAACATTATCATTATAAATAGAACAACAATTGTTCTTAAATATAATACCAGAACCTTCCTTGTCCAACAACGGAAGTAATAATGTTTCTAAAGAGAACTGGAACATAATAACAACTTATTAATTTAATAGACTTGCCCGTAGGCAATGCTAAACTATAAGTTCCTACGGTTAATGCAGCAACCATTGCTTCATTCTCCGCGCGTAAGATTACTTATTCTTTGTTTAGCTTTCTACTTCTTCTTAGTCTCTGCATTGGATTGCATACGTGAGAACTACAACCGGTATCCAATACCCAAGTAGAACCTTGACTTATAGAAAAATTTATTTCAATCATGAACAAACCCATATTTGTAACCGAAGCTTCACTAAGCTTCTTCTGGTTACCCTCTAGTTTTAATTCTAGTATCCAGGCTTATTGTAGTGGAAGCAAACTCCTTTGCTATCTGCATCAGTCTTGTTCTTATTGTCCTTTATTTTTGCCTTTCCTTTTACCTTCTTTGAATTGTTTTTCTTTTAAGAAGATCCTTTAGCCCTCTTCTGCTTCCTAGAAGAATCATCTACCAGTAAGACTTGGTCTTTCTTGGTTGAAAAGTGACTCTTTACAGTTTTCAACATGTTTAAGCAACTCAGGCAGGCTGACATATAGCTTGTTCATGTGGAAATTCACAACAATTTGTGAGAAAGAGTCTGGAAGTGATTGCAAGATCAAATCTTGGATCATCTCTCCATCCATTAAAATCCAGTTGTCCCAATTGTTCAATCAAATTGATCATTTTAGGACATATGTCTGTACTGTAGTGCCATCGGTCATTCTAGATTGGAAGAGCTCCTTAGATATCTGATATCTAATAGTCCTACTTTCCTCACCCTTCAACTCCTTGAAGGTGCCGGAGTACAGTAGGAGCATCCATAGTTTCATGCTGACGCTGAAGCTTGTTACTCATGGATGCGAGCATGATGCATTGAGCCAACTGTGCATCATCTTGCCACTTTCTAAAAGTAGCAATCTCTTCCTCTGAGGCATTGTCTGCAACCATTGCAGGGATAGGTATATTAAGGACATAAGATAACTTTTCAGCCTTGAGAACTATTCTCAAATTCCTTAACTAGTCCGTGTAATTCGGTCCGGTTAATTAGCATCTAATATGCTATGCAGTGATAGTGAATTAGACATCGTAAAATTCTGTAAATGAATTTGTAATTTAACAACATTTTAGCATACATTCATTTTTAATTAATTACCAAAATAAATTAGGTCTTTATTTTAAATTGGTATCTCCCACTATTTTCATCAAACTATATTACCCTCATTATATAGTTCGGCAATTCTAATTAAAGATTTGCTAGTGAGACTAAGGATCCCATTTTAGATGTATATAGCCTTGTGGTAACACAACAAACGATATATAAATAAATAGGTAAACAACTATTGTCAATTACATCTCTATGTAACTCCTTGTATTTTGCCTCTTAGATTATTTTGATCAAGTGGTGACACATCCGAATCAAAATTATCCAAGTTAAGTCCATCCTAGCACTTCCATATATTCGAAAGAAAAACACTGTCCTTGTGGTGACACAACAAAACAGCATCGTTCAGTCTATGTATAAGCATCAAATGTGATAAAGCAACATCTTAAATATTTTAATACTTGCCTTGTGGTGACACAACAAAACTCATATTAAATATTTAATACTCTATTGCTTTACCATGCTAGAAGGCGACGTTCGATATTCCAAATATCTTTGAACGCTTAGGACTTAATATGATTTCTTTGAGGGGTTTGTTATTATTTGTCTCATCTTGTTTAGCGCGCATGCACATATATATATAAAATACGCGTCATATTATTTAACATGCGAAGCATGTTGTATAATATATAATGTATACATAGCAAGCATGCACATATAGAATACTATATTCTACCCGGATTGATTATGGACTTTTATTCTAGTTTGGTTCACTAGAGCCACCAAGTGAACCAAAAGGTCAAACCTAGGGTACAAGAATTAAATTTAAATATAACTATTACATTTAAACCCGGGCTCCATTACAAACGGATCTTCAAGCGCTCCTTGCTCCTTTGTCTCCAATTCTTCAAGTAATTCTAACTAAACCTATTACATAAACTATTTACAATAAATAGAAACCTTGATCAGCAGTCAAAGGGAGGTATATAGGAGGAAGATAGAATTTACATCAAGGAAAAACTAGAGAAGATGAGGTACGCAGACCCCATTTATAAAACTCATTCATTCAAGCATCCACTAAAATAAATCCAATCATACATTGGTCAATAGTCCATAATCAATCCCTATATATTATCATACATATCTCTATAGATATCAATAAATAACATTCATCCCATGAATAATAAAATCATTCCATATATGCATTGATATCATTTAATGGGCAATATTAGTTAGTATAAAATTCAATTTCAACTCCAATTAGTTATCATGGAATCCAATTCCAACTCTAATTAGTTATCATGAAATCCAATTTTAATTAAAATAAACTTCTTTATTTTAATCATATTCCAAATCAAAATAAACTCTTTTATTTTAATTTATCCAATTTTTTGAATAAAAATAAACTCCTTTATTTTTAATCAAATTCCAAATCAAAATAAACTCCTTTATTTTAATTAATATGGAAACCAATTTCAAGTTTAAAATAAACACCTTTATTTTTAACTTAAAATTGTTGGAAAATAAAATATGTTGAATCCTATTTCTTATCAAAATAAATATCTTTATTTTTTAAGGAAACATGGAATCCTATTCCATATGTGAATAAACTCCTTTATTCTAGGAAACATGGAATCCTATTCCATATGTGAATAAACTCTTTTATTCTAGGAAACATGGAATCCTATTCCATATGTGAATAAACTCCTTTATTTTAGGAAACATGGAATCCTATTCCATATTCAAATAAAACTTTTAATTTTAATTATATTCCAATTCAAAATAAACCTTTTATCTTAATTGAAAATAAATAAAATCAAAATAAATAAAAAAATAAATAAAATAAATAAAATAATTTTACACAAACAATTATGCCCAATTAAATTGTTCTTAACACATATCAATGTATATACAGAATCAAAACAATTAATAATTCGCATAAAGTTTGGCTCTTGATACCACTGTTAGGTTTGTACATAGCGCGAATATGCAATCAAATTACATAAATAGTGCGGAAGCGCGATAAAATCAGATTTTAAAATTTTATACAAACCATCACCATGATCTTTCTTTATGCACAATTATTAATTAAACGAAAGAGATGGAGAATAAGAATTATACCCTTGTAGAATTCTAGCTTCCTCAGGTACAAGTTCACCTCCAATTCCTTCGCGTTCTCCTTGAATTCCACCGATTAAATTCCTTCCTTTGATCAACGTTAGCCACCCAAGTGTTTAGCCTCTAGAGGTGATCCACCAAGGAATAATACTTGTTCAAGAAGATGGGTGTTGGCAAAACCCTAGTTTCTATCTCTATAGAAATTGTAAGTACTCTCTACAATTCTTATGCAAGAGTGTGTAACCCTAATCTATGATAAGACTTCTCTTATTTATAGATGTAGGAAAACCCTTCCCTAAACTATTTAGGATTAGGGTTTCTATTCTAATTAAACTCCTTTAATTAAATTAAACTCCTAATCCAATTAGGAATTCATGTGAGAGTACTTCTATTAATTAATTCTCAATCCCTATTAGGAATTAAATAATAGTAATAATAATAATAATAATAATAATAAGACTCCTCTTATTAATTTATATTTAATATTTCTAAAATATTAAATAATAAATATTAAGCTATTTAATTTATTCTATCTCCATAGACTAAATTAAATACACTTAACTTATTATTACAATTATGCCATTTACTTCTTAAATAAATATTTTTTCTTTTGCGGTGTGACCCTTTAGGTTCTCCATATTAAACCGGTTGTGAATAAATCAATTAGAACAATTCTAATCTTATTTAAATAAATAAATTAAACTATTTAATTCATTTAAATAAATAATATTTATTCTACAATAAGGGTAAGCCCTCTTAGCGATCAACGACTTTCCAGATAATATAGATTTCAACATTAATCATAAAAGAACCTTTCAGTGCATAGTTACCGTACAATTCAATCCTTTCTACCATACAATGTCCCAATTAAATATAAGACATGGAATTACTGTCAAGTCTGATTTTTATTTAATTATATGTATTTCGATTCTCAAATGCACAACTCTAATTAATGCAAATTAGAAACTCCTTTCTAATTTCATTCTGCTTTGGCCAAAGACTTCTGAGTCGTCATTTATCGAATCACATAGGACATTCTCTCCTTTTACTAGAAGTGGTAGATTCTTTATTGATCATTCACCTATCTCCATGTATAACTTATTATACCCAATCATACCCTTTGATATACCCTAAAGGTCTTAAGGGACATGTCAAAGTATAACTCATCATACACAAGATACTATGATGATCTCAAGTCCAAGGATCACTTGTACTACTATCACTAGAGGAATTCCTATTGACAGGCGAGTAAAACTCCATTAGGTATTCCTTAGCGAGCCACGTTCAGTGAACTTATTCTCTAATAAGCACCTACATACTTGCTTTAGTGTCTCCACACAAATGATTATGAGATCAATCATCCTCTTCATAAGAGCAAGCAACGTATGTACTAATCTATCCGGATTCACTAATCCCCTTTTTAGTAATCCAACGATTAGGAACAATTTTAGTTTGTGAGCTATCTAGAATTTAGATCTCATTAGCATGATCACCATCATGATTCTAAAAACATTGCTCAAAACTATGGGTTTATCACATTTAATATAACAGCACCATGTAGATAAAGTAAAATGCCTTTAATAAACGAATAAGATTACAAAGTATATGCTACATCATATCAAATATGATTGGCTTGTGTGCATACTACTTTCATGTATCACATATACTTCCTCTTCTATTCAAAATACACAAGTTTACATCCACTTTGATCTCATTTGTAAGGTGAAAATCTCCTTATTTTTGCAATTTCTATCATATCCTTTGGTTGAATTAAATGTAGTTTGCATGTAATTAATGATGGAATAATGAATTAGGGATTATTGGTGAGGGTTCCATCGGAACAAAATCCTTCCTAATAACCCGATGATATTTATTTATTGAATTTTTTGTATTGTTTTACGGTGCCATATTGGCATGGTTCCTTTAGATCGCTATTTTAGGATGTCTTGGTATTGTTAGATTATCCGTGTTGATTATTTCTTGTAATACCCGGTTGTGGGTGTGTGGAAATTTGGTTGTAAGCCTAGGAAAGCGACCCCGTGGTCCAAATCCGATGATGGACCCCTTTTGATGTAAGAAGTAGGAATGATGTAGTTTTCATTGTAAATATGTAATCGTTGGGCCTTAAAACGACGCCGAGGCGAGAATCGTGGTTAAGGCCCCGTCATAGTGAAAGGATGCGATTGTGGGCGTTCGGGGTTATTTTGATGGCTTACATGCCCACGAATAACCCCAACGCGTTTTAATGCTTGATTTGAATCGCGGCACCAAAATTGATTTCAAAGCCAAAACAATAAAGATTTTTCTAAAATCAATCAAAGTAGGATATTAGCATCACGAGGCTAAGAATTGGGAGTGCTAATGAATGTCGATTCCTTTTAACGAGAAGGCAAAAGAAAGATCGTTTTTAATACATCACAAAAAATGGGTTTTATTAGAAACAAGTAAACGTTTTATTAAATCTTTGTGCATAGGGTTAAAGAGATCCTAGAGGTTGCCCATCATTTGAATTATGAGAGCAACGTATAGATCTCGATTCCTATTTTTGACAAAGGTTTAGAAAATTCTTGTTTTGCCAAAATGACACCTAATGCAATATCATAGTTTTGACAATTAAAATCAAACATTTTCTCATAAAGCTTTCTCGTATAAACCGAAGGACATTCTGAAGCATTCCCAAAAGAAAAAACACGACTTTTTCCAAAAAAATCCAAATGATTTCCTCATGCAAACTCATCATCACATTCACAAAGGCACACACACATACACACACACGCACACATACACATTTCATGAATTAAAGGATAGGAAAGTATCAAAATTGCGGTAACCGTGTTTCACGGAAGTCGGGGGGTGCCTAACACCTTCCCCTCGCTTAAGCAAGCCCCCGAACTCTATGAATCTCGGTTTGCAGACCAATTAATTCGGAGTCACATATGAGCCAGCGATTTATAAAAAATGAAAACTCGGATGAGTTGGTACATCCATTTCAAATATACCAACTGGCGACTCTGGTTAATTGGCTCATCATAAAAAACGATCTTTCAAAACCCCGTCGACATTAATGCCGATCTTTTCCAAAAATCATCTAATAAAAGGCTAAAATCGAGAAGGACGATAAAACCGGCGTCGACAGCTGGCGACTCCGCTGGGGACATTAGAGGGTTTAAGCCGCGTTCAAAATCTTGATGCCATCCTATCCTCTAAAAATTCATAAAATGTGCGTATGTGCGACATTTTGATTTTTTTACTTTTGTTGTGTGAATGTGTGTTTTGCCCAATAAATGAATGATTTGAATGGGATTGTTTTACTTTAAAGTAATCATTTGCATACGGTGAGGACGATGAATGTGAATGTATGTTGAGAGTGTACCTCCTCCTGAGGCGAACCTGTCGGTTGCTTATTACTGGACTCGAAGGGGCTGCTCCCCGGAGATGGCTCAGGAAACGCACCACCTATATCCGCTCCAATCGAAAGGATTCAGACGAGTAGATTGCGAAGATGTGGGAACCTTCATGCCGAAAAGCCCGTGAGAGTAATCCTACGATAGGTCAGCCTCAGATTAACCCAACGCAGGAAAAGTCTCTTCATGCCTTTTTACATTCACGCGTATAAATGTCATGATCCCATTCATATATGCCTCCCCTGTTGTCAAAAGAAAGTACTAACCTCCATGTTTTGCAGGGAATAGTTGGGGGAAGCATAATAAAGTCATGTTTAGCATTTGTTATTGCATTAAAGGGCTACTAACTTTCTGTTTTACAGGGAAAGATTAAAAAACCCAAAACACGAAAGTTACAGCTTTAGCATGCATCCATATCCTCTCATTGCCCAGGACTAAACTTCGAACCGTTGTTTCTGTAGGATTGCTCCTCAAACCCGTTCGCAGTCTAAAAGAGCCCAAAACTCTACATCTGAAATGACTGATCTCCCACCTACTAATCCTGGTTCCATATCTAGGGAGGAATTTGATGACTTTAAAAAATAAATGTTGGAGATGGCCATAATGCTGAAGGAACAATTGCTACCTAGACAGGATCCACCTAAAGAGGATCCACCCCAACCTAAGGGCGAGTCAGTCGTCCCAAAGGTCATTCCCGTACCAAACAAGACAGTGATTAATATCCTGGAAGAGGGAGATACTGATGACCTGCGAAAGAAAATGAAATAAATAGAGGAAACTATCCAATCTATGAAGGGCATAGGGTCCCTAGGCAGGGTGAACTATTCAGATCTTTGTGTCTTCCCCGGAACCAGATATCCAGAGAAATTTAAAATCCCCGAATTTGAAAAATACAATGGGAAGGGGGATCCTTATACCCATCTGAAAATCTACATTGGGGAGCTGGGATCTTATGCAGAAGACGAGGGTCTAAGGATGCAATTATTCCAAAAAAGCCTGACAGGAGAGGCAAGAATCTGGTATGCCCATCTCGATAATGCCCGGATCCACAATTGGGAAGAGTTGGTCCACACCTTCTTAACACAGTATAGCTTCCAGGCCCAAATGGCCCCTGATAGATACCAAATGACAAAAGTTAAGAAGCAACCCAGGGAATCCTTCAGGGATTATGCACAACGATGGAGGGGTATGGCCGCCCAAGTGAATCCCCCGATGAGCGAGTCGGAGATGGTGATGACCTTCGTAGATATTCAAGAGGCCCTTATTATGAGCGGGTTATATCAGGGATTGGCAGGCCTTTTGCCGAGATGATTAAACACGGAGAAATGGTGGATATAGGTTTGAAGTCCGGTAAGATTCGGGATTTCACGGCTTTGGAAACGGCTGCAGAACAAATACAGAGTGGAAATTATGGCAGCACTTCCCGTAGGGTGCAAAAGAAAAAGGAGGAGGATGTTTCCCTCATCCTTCAGGGGTCACCTAGAAAAGCAGAAAACAATTTTCCAGTACAGGTGCAGAGAGTGGGGCCATCCTGATAGCCTAACTTCACTGATCAGAGGGCGGAAGGGCGAAGGAGATTCGAGGCCTCGCAAAATCGAGTATTCACCCCACTCGGGGATCCTCTTGAGCGGATTCTAGCGGTATTGATAGCCCAAAAGAAGATAGTCGATATGGCACCCCCGAGTGACCCGAAGGGAATAAGGTTTGACCCAAGCAAGCGATGCGCATACCACTCCGGTTCCCCTGGTCATGATACGCAGGACTGTTGGACGTTGAAGCACAGAATCCAGAACTTGATTAACAGTGGAGAAATTATGGTGGAACAGCCGGACTCCCCAAATGTTAAGGTCAATCCCCTGCCAAGGCATGATGGAGGGGGAGTCAATGTGGCGGAGGCCAGTGAAGCCGAGGGGCCGTCAAGGCTGAACTATGTGAAGAAAATTGAGGAAATGATCAACATGATAAGTGATCACGGAAGTGCACGGGGAGCGCCCATTAGGTTGGTGGGTGTGAGTAGAAATACCACGGAGGGACCTGTCAAGTTGGCGGCTCCGAAACCCCTCATCCTTGCAGCGAGACCGTAAATCCCTGTCAACAGTCTAAAGACGGTACCATGGAATTATGGGGGGGTGTCAAAGGAAGTGGTCAGTTGTGCTTCTGTGACAACAAGGGGGAATCCTTTGTATCTTCCTGGACGAGTCCTGGAGAACAAAACGAAGAAAAAAGAAGAGATATCCGAGGAGAAAGCCATAGAATTCTTGAAGAGGATGGATCATCCGGAAGCAAGAGGGATCCAGATATTAAGCGAGGAGTCGACCCTGACATCAATCATGGACTTGGTGTTATCGTCCAATGATCACTGCAAAATCCTAGCGAAAGCCCTGGAGGAGGCATACGTTCCCAAAGAAATTAGCAAGGAAGGTTTCGGCCATCTGGTGGACCACCTGTTGGAGAGTGATGTGATATCATTTACAGATGACGATATCCCCAAGGAGGGAAGGGGGCATCGAAAACCGCTACATATTGCGGTAATCTCCTCAGGTTATATCATGAATGGGGTGTTGATTGACGGGGGATCAGCGTTGAATATTTGTCCCCTCAGTACATTGCAGAAGATGGGCATCAATCCCAAGCGCCTACGGGCCAGTCATGTAGTGGTGCGAGCCTTCGATGGTTCCCGGAGGGATACAATTGGAGAGATAGAATTACCGGTGGAAATCGGACCTTGTACTTTTGATATCTCTTTCCAAGTCCTAGACATTGCAGCCAGTTATAACCTGTTATTGGGGAGGCCGTGGATACACATGGCCGGGGCAGTTCCGTCCATGCTACACCAGCAAATCAAACTTATCATCGACGGGAATCTGGTGACAATCTCGGCCGAGTATGATGACCCTTCTCCTCCCAAGAATGGCCTATCAGTGATTAATGTGGACGAGTCGGCGGCACCTGCCAGTTTTCAGGCACTGGAAATTAGCACTCCCCACTACAGATGCATGGGAGCTCCAGCCGTGAAACCTAGGGTCTCTCCAGAACTTACCTTCGTTGCAAAGGAAATGATGAAAATGAATTTCCAGCCTGGACAGGGGTTAGGAAAGAGCAGTCAAGGAATCACCAAGCCCATTCAACTACCCCATCAGATAGGTAAAGCAGGGTTGGGATATCGTGAGGGCGTAGCACGGAGACATCATCAAGATGCGGTTCCGATTCGACTGGTTGGCAGTCCGGTGACCAAGGTCAACAATGAACTAGGGACTAGCGAGCCTGTGATTGGGACAGGGGATGAAGAATTGACCCCCACAAATGATGAGTCAGCCAAGAGGGAAAATTTCCTACAGGAGGTCGCGCAGAAGTTTGAAACCAGATGCTATGTCCCCGGACAATTAACAAGCAATAGAGAGGGGACGGATGTTGTAACGCCACCGGAAGCCCAACAAGGTGTGCCTGTCATCGATTGGGCAGGGCTAATTATTCCTGGAGAAGGTAGGAAGAAGGACTCGAGCGAGGTGGCCGTGGTCATCGGGGAAGTGTCCGATGTGAAGCCACCTTTTATCCAGCACATTTCATCTGACCTGACCGTCGACAACTGGACCATGAAACCAGTGATATCCAAACAAGGGTAAAACCCGACATCAGGGTGGTAGACCCTAGAGGATGGAAGGATGAAGAAGTTTATTTTTGTTTGTTGTTTTGTATTTTGCATAATTATGTCGTTTCTTCATGTTATCTGAGAATGTGATCGTTGTGGAAAATAACTTATATATGACAAGTATTTTGTTTCATGTCAGGTGTACCAATTTGAGTAATCCTTGCCTAACAAACGGTCTTTCAAATTTGAATGATGATTATGATTTTGACATTGAGCTGGATTTCGATTTGATGGGCATTGAGCAAGACGAGACAGATTACGACGACGCGCCTGATGAGATCAAAGGATGGGTCGAGGATAAACCCAAACCCAACTTAGACCAAACCCTCACCATAGATATCGGAACCCCGGACAAGCCAAAGGAACTCAAGATAGGGATGGACCTTACCCCTAGCCAGAAAACAGAAATAACTGAGTTGCTAAGCCAATATGAGGATGTCTTTGCCTGATCTCATGAGGACATGATCGGATTATCCACCGACATTGTGGTACACCGGTTACCCATCAAGGAGGGTTTCAGGCCTGTCAAGCAAAAATTAAGAAAGTTGAAACCAGAGTGGAGCTTAAAAGTGAAGGAGGAGATCATCAAACAGTTCAGGGCAGGAATCATTATGGTGTCCACTTACCCAGAATGGTTGTCCAATGTGGTCCCGGTGGCTAAGCCTGGAGGGAAGGTGAGAGTATGTGTAGATTATAGAGATCTAAATAAGGCCAGTCTCAAGGATAACTTCCCGGTGCCTTTCATACACATCCTGGTGAATAACACAGCCCAGTACGAGATGTACTCTTTTGTGGATTGCTTTGCGGGGTATCATCAGATAATGGTGGCGGAGGAAGATCGGGAAAAGACCGCGTTCATCACCCCTTGGGGCACCTTCTGCTATAGACGATTGGCTTTTGGTCTCACAAACGCGGGGGCTACTTATCAGAGAGCCATGATGGCCCTGTTCCACGACATGATGCATAAGGAGATAGAGGTCTACGTGGATGACATTATCGTGAAGTCAAGGGTAGAATCTGACCATATAACCCATCTTAAAAAGCTATTCGATCGGCTCAGAAAGTATAATTTGAAGCTCAATCCAGCAAAGTGTGCTTTCGGAGTGCAGTCGGGTAAGCTCTTGGGATTCCTGGTTAGTGACCGAGGCATTGAATTGGATCCGGCAAAGATTAAAGCCATTGTGGATATGCCGGCACCTCATATAGAGAAGGAGGTAAGAGGATTCCTGGGAAGAATAAACTTCATCAGCCGCTTCATATCCCACCTGACGACTACGTGCGAACCAATTTTCAAACTGTTAAGGAAAGGTGCATCCCAAGAATGGAATGAGCAATGTCAGAAGGCTTTTCAGACCATTAAAAAGCAGCTGACTGAGGCACCAGTGCTGGTACCCCCGAAGGATGGGATCCCTCTGTTTATGTATATATCGGTCAATGTCATCGCGATGGGATATATGCTGGGACAGAAGAATGAGGCGGGTAAAGAGCAGGCCATCTATTACCTCAGCAAGAGATTTAGCCAATGTGAACAGAATTACACTCCCATCGAGAAGACCTGTTGTGCTCTGGCCTAGGCTGTGGGGAGATTACAGCACTACCTCCATGGGCATACTACGTACCTGATATCGAGGATGGATCCTTTGAAATATATCTTTGAAAGGCCCATGCTGAACTATCGACTTTCAAGATGGCAGTTAATCTTACAACAGGCCGATGCTGGCCAAAAAGATCTTGAGAACGGGACATTATTGGTTAGCGCTGAAAGCCGACTGCGATGATCATGTCAAACGGTGTTATCAATGCCAGGCGCACGGTAATGTGATCCATACGCCTCCCAATGAATTGCACTGTATGACTTCCCCGTGGCCATTTTCAATGTGGGGAATGGATGTAATCGGACCAATAGAGCCCAAAGCAAGCAACGGACACCGATTCATTTTCGTCATGATCGATTACTTCACCAAATGGGTAGAAGCAGCCTCTTTCCCCAAAGTAACTCAGGAGGTCATCGTCGGTTTCATCAGGAATAATGTCATTTGTCGATACGGGCAGCCTGAGGTCTTGGTCTCCGACAATGCCAAGAATTTGAACAACGCCCTCATGAAGGGATTGTGCGACCAGTTTAAGATCAAACACCTCAATTCTGTTATTTACCGTCCCAAGATGAATGGGGCAGTGGAGGCTGCAAATAAGAACATCAAGAAGATCATGGCGAAAATGTCTGCTAATCATCGGGGATGGCCGGATTTGCTACCCCTCACCCTGCTGGCATACCGAACATCAACGCGTACTTCTACAGGGGCAACCCCTTACGCTTTGGTGTATGGAATGGAGGCTGTTCTGCCAGTTGAGGTTGAGATGGCGTCCCTCAGAATAGTGATCGATGCTCAGATAAGCGAGGAGGATTGGATGCAAAGTCGATACGACCAATTGGCCCTAATTGATGAAAGGAGGGTGGTTGTTGTTTGGCATGATCAGTTATATCAACAAAGGATCTCTCGATCATACGACAAAAGGATAAGACCTCGGAAGTTCAAGGAAAATGATTTGGTGCTAAAAAGAGTCATACCTTGTCAAGACGAAGCCAAAAGGAAGTTTGCCCCGAACTGGGAGGGACCTTTTGTGATTAAGAAAGTGTTATCCGGAGGAGCCCTCATATTGCAGGAAATAGATGGTGAGGTATTTCCACAGCCTCTCAATTTCGACTCGGTGAAATGGTTCTATGCTTGAATCATCAGTTCCCCTTTTCTTTGAGGAGCGAACTACGTAGGAACTTGTGGGGGTACGTAGGCAGCCATCACGGCACGGTCTGATCCATAAAAAAAATAATCCTTTCCTTAAACAGAACCATTTCCCGACAGCCAGATAAACCTTCCTACACCCTCAAAACCTTCCCGAAACCAAGCGCCTAACCAGCTTCATCCCAAATGACATAACCCTGATCCAACCAAACAGTTGTCCAAAATCTAAGACCCAATCCGATGAAATCGACAGGGGTACGGCAATATCTGTCAGATCTCCATCAAGACTTGAGAACAGAAAGAAAGCAAAATGTCAAAATCATGGTTAGCTGGATAAAATGAGGATCCAATGAAAGGCAGCGATACGACAAAAAGGGAAAATGACTAAATTTAAATGCATATCTATATATATAAGTCATTTTGTTACAAGATTTCTTTTTCAATAACCGATGAAATTAACATAGTCTATACAGGAAATAAAACAATCTACAAATCTGTAACTAACTGAAGCAGGATGGAAAAAGTGGTGGATAGATCCGAAGCATCAGCGTCCCCTGCAATCTGCTGTCCCATCATATCGATGCGGTCTAACAAAGCAGTGGCTCGGCTGACAGTCCCAGAATGAGCATCTATAGCTGTCCTGGCCTGAAATACAATGGCGTCTCTGTCAGCAATGGCAGCATCTCTGGCCAGAATAGCGGCATCTCTCTCAGCAATGGCAGCATCCCTCTCAGATTCAATAGCAATCAAGGCCAGGCGGAGTCGAGTATCCTCGTTAACCCGGCTAGGGGCAGAATCGGCTGAGATGGAATGACATGTGGTATTAGCTGGGAAAATCACTCCAGAGTCATCAAAGGCCCCAGCCTGACTCAAACCAACCGGATCCGAGTCTCCACACAACCACTGCACGTAAGAAAATGTCTGGATGTGGCAGCTCTCACTATATTCGGCTAGGATCCTGCGAGACCAAAGATCGTATACCCGCAATAGATCCCTCTCTGTCTGGGATGATATAAGGAATCGGTAGGCGGCTGCACCCGTGAAAGGGTGAAGATCCTGTGTCTGATCAAACTGCCCTGTAACTGCCAAGGGATGATAGGTCGTCACGCCTCTCAGGCCAGCAATAGGGATGAAATCCAGGTCGGGCACATGAGTCAAAAAGCTCATAAAGGAGCAATAACCCGAGTAGATCAGGAGATGGAAAGGGTCCTCAATAACCGATAAAAATTCTACCCAAGAAGCCGCATCGGTACAGCTCACGGGACGAAATGAAAACTGCGTGGCTATGTCATGGCTGAAGCAAAACCCTTGGCGACGGAAATGGCCGATGGGACTGAGATGACTCATGAACCACACATACAATAAAGTCGAGCTCCCTCTGAATACCCTGCCTCGGAAAGACTGACAGTATGAAGCTGACATGTAGGTATCTGCCAATATCATGGGAAGAACGGTGTGATCCTCCTGAAGGGCTCTAACGACCGCGATAATTCGCATATCCAACTGATCGGGTCCGGCTGGCAAATACAGAACTGAAATGACACAGGCCATCAGAACGTCTACTCTCGAAGCGCCCCAGCGCTCCTCGGATACGGAAAAATCACCAAAGAAAAGACGAAAACTGGCGGGTGAGCCGAATCGGTCAATCAAGAACTGTAAGGGAACTAGATGATCTGAGGTAATCACCGATAACAAAGTTGTCTTCCGCAAACCGGTGAAAGTCAAGAACTGACGGCGCATGGGACCAACTATGACCCTTGCGCAAGGACCGTCCAAGGGCAAACCGGTAAAACGAGCATACTCCTCGAGAGTGGGGGTCAGCTCTACTGTCCCTAATCTGAACACCTGACGGTCAGGGGCCCAATAGCTCAGAATACCCTCCTCAAAGCCCGCTGGCACCTGAAAGGATAATAAGGACCAAGAATGTCCCAAAAGGCCATCTGCGATAATCCTATCGGCCGGCGATAAACTGTCCAACCAGCGGAGGAGACTGCCAATCAATCCTGTGGGAGAAATGGGATCCAAACGTACCACGACATCTGAGGACGACATCTGTGGAAAAATAGTATCAAAAAGACTATACAGGGGTCATTTTTTATCCATAAATAAAAATCATGCATCGTACAGCAAATGAATTTCATAAAGATAAAAGACAAAAAACTGTGCATAAATAAAACGAATGAGTTCAGTACATAGTGCATGTAATAATGATAAAAAAGAAAAAAATAAATCTAAACAGGTGCAGGTACAAAAGCCCTATCCTATCATGATCTAAATAAAGTCAATGTCATCTATGAAAGCGGGATCCTCGAACTGATCCCCTGGGGTCGTCAAAGTCGGAGGACCAAAATTCATGTCAGGAATGTATGGCTGCGTTGTGGCATCAGATGAGCTCGGGCCTGCATCATAACCCGCACTATCAGGATCGTAGGCGTAAGCATCCTCTGGAGTCCGGCCTAACACCCGAAGATACAGCGACAGCTGCTCCACCTGGCGGGTCAAAGTGGCAATCTGCTCGGCATGAGTGGGAGTCCGAACGCAGGTGGCCCAATCAGTCATCATCACCGAGCCGGGAACCATGTCTCCAAGAAAGAAAGTGGCCCGGGTCTGAGGACCGATGGTACGGGGCACCCACCAAGTACGGAAAGCCTCACTCGTACTGGGACCCGTAGAAAGCATCCGGCCGTCCTCCCCTGCGAGCATGATCTCCGAAGGCTGAGAATCCAGCGACCAGGATGTAGTGAAAGGAAGGGAGTGCGGGATGCGGATCTCTCCAGTGACGCATCTGAATGCGCGCTCTCCCAGATACATCACCCAGCCCCCGACACTCTGCAAAGTGAGGTGGCGGGTGGAAAGTGCGAACTCCGGGCCGGTAGGATACCCATCCGTGAACCCCACATCTAGATGCTCAGAAAGATAAGGCCTCCAGACGACCTCTGCAGCAGTGATCAGCTCCAGCTGAATGCGGCAATGGGCAAAGCTGCCGGACACTGGAACCTCCTCCAGAGTGTTGTGATGCCACCGCCAACCCCGGGGATAAGTGTCCAGGCCAAGAGTAGTGACGGGCCTCAGGCATGGAAGACGCTCGTAGGCGCAGAACTGCGAACAGAAACAGCGAAAAGCATGAGTAACCGACGAATGCAGAAAAGAGAAATAAATGAAGGAAAGTCCAGTAAGAAGAGAGGAAGAGAAACCTCACCAACAAAAAGTGATAGAATCCGAGCCAAGCGTCTGTCTGTCCCTCCGAACGTAGACGCAGACCGTGGAGGAAATAAGCAAAGGTGAACGACCCCCAATCGTAGTCACCGATCCGGTCTACGTCTCTGACAGCTCCTACGACGCTGAAATGAATGGTAGAGGAGTTGTTCCCTAGGAAACAACCCCTCATAATGGTCAGGAACAAGCGCCATAGCAGAATGTCACGAGTGCCCTGATCCGCTGGAATAGGCAGTGCGTATATACCCCCGACAGCATCGACAGCCAAAGCATCGGACCGAATACTACGGGCCTTAAAGACCCGGTCCTCAGTAGCGAAGCCCAATAAAGCCCGGACCTCCGCTGGAGTAATGTCAAGATCCAAAGGGACACGGGACCCGGTAAACTCTATACCCGTGATGTACCTCCAATCCCAGGGGGTCAGCACAACCTCGCAGTCAAGAAGATGAAGAGACTGCGTCTGGTGGAACCATCGTTCGGATAAGGCCCTCATATAACCCCAGGGGCACTGACGGGGGATGATAGTGAAAAAGTGACGGAAGCCCCAGGAATCCACCACCGCCCGGTAGTCGCTATGCAAAGCGGTATAGAGGGAGTAAATGTTGAACCAGTTACCCCTCGGCTGGGTAAACTCAGGCACCTGTGACAAAAAATGAATGGATCAGTCCAGATCTAAACAAAATTTGGAAATAAGTTCAGAGGAATACTTTAAAGCATACCTCATTAGCTACAAGAGATGTCGAGGGGTGACGACTGAGATCCCGACCCAATAGATCGGGTATCTGCACAGAGGCGCCAGAAAGGCGCGGTGAGGAGATGGGGCCGGTGTGCTGGAGGATGGCCCCTCTGCCGCAACCTCCGGAAGAACAACCTCCTCAACATCAGGGTGATCAGGCCGAATGACAGCCTCCGCCAATCGGCGAACCTGGCGGGTCCGAGGCAAGGCAGGGGCAGGTGCAGCCCTACGGCGGCGAACGCCCGAGGTCCTAGACGCGGTGGAGCTACTGGGAGTGTCAGGATCCATGGCTGGAATAGAACAATCGAAAAGGAAGGTAAGTTCTCTATTGAATTATGTCGATTTCCTATCCTCATCGAAGAACTAATGCAACATGAAGCATGTTTACTATATATGCATTAAAAAAAATTGGCAGAGTTCCGTCTGTAAAATGGACATCCCATGCATAACCAAACATGTTTTTCAAAGAACCCAAGCCACAACAGATCAAAATTGCATTCATATGGGTAATTGCAACATGTAAAAGGACCCTAATGCATGATTTTCTTCAAAAAAAGAAACAACAGATATGTGTGACCGCATCATGGGCATAAAATAGGACTCACACAGTTGATACATAACATGTATATACAATAATACATAGCATAGCATTATAAAGCATACATTTTTATCTCTAAGCATGTAAATAGCCAAATGTATAGCAAAACATTGACGAAATTGAGAAAACAAACGGTCAAAGTGTTACCTGTAGTGTGTAGATCGATCCTACCAGAGCGGTTTTTGCGAAAAGATTGGAAAAGTCAGCAAAGGGGACGAGCAAATGTGTGAAAATCGCGTGGAGTACGAATGAAAATGACAGATCTGGGAGGCGGCTGGCCGCCTATATGCCCGATATTGGCCGCAGATCAATCTGCGGCTGGCCGCAGATCCATCTGCGGCTGGGCCCAGTGCTCCCCCCTTGGTCCATTGCAAGCTTAATCGATTCGAAAGCCCATGTGACTCATAATGTGATAATAAAATGCGAGATTTTGATGAATCAGGTGTCAAACACGGCTTCTCAATTCAATCGAGTGACCGGATACGAGACCCGGCATTCCCAAGACGATCGACCGGCGACGATAACCGGTGATTACGAGATGGGTGACTGGCGACGAAACCCGGCCCCGACAAGACAACCAACCGGCGACGATACCCGGGGGTTACGAGATGGGTGACCGGCGACGAAACCCGGCCCCGACGAGACAACCAACCGGCGACGATACCCGGGGGTTACGAGATGGGTGACCGGTGACGAAACCCGGCCCCGACGAGACGATCGATCGGCGACGATAACCGGCGATTACGAGATGGGTGACCAGCGACGAAACCCGGCCCCGACAAGATAACCAACCGGCGACGATACCCGGGGGTTACGAGATGGGTGACCAGCGACGAAACCCGGCCCCGATGATCGACCGGCGACGATAACCGGCGATTACGAGATGGGTGACCGGCGACGAAACCCGGCCCCGACGAGACCATCGACCGGCGACGATAACCGGCGATTACGAGATGGGTGACCGGCGACGAAAACCCGGCCCCGACGAGACGATCGACCGGCGACGATAACCGGCGATTACGAGATGGGTGACCGGCGACGAAACCCGGCCCCGACGAGACGATCGACCGGCAACGATAACCGGCGATTACGAGATGGGTGACCGGCGACGAAACCCGGCCCCGACGAGACGATCGACCGGCGACGATAACCGGCGATTACGAGATGGGTGACCGGATACGAGACCCGGCCCCAACGAGACGATCATCCGCATTGACACCCTTTTACGAATATTGTGCATGCCTTACATCTTACGTTGCATCATAAGTTATATATGTTGCATCATGTATGTATTGTCGTTCTTGTGCACTGTCATTCATGCATCGAGTGTCTATTCTTTATCCTGTTCATTTCATTTAACATTTCATAAACATGATAAAGAGGGGCAGCTGTAGACACCCAAATTTTGCACTTCGTATACTAACCGTGACAGGAGGGCAAAATCGTCAAATTGAACCGGCCCGCAGGAGCGAAGAATGGGCACAAGTGCGCACACTCAACGCCACCGCGACGATTTGCAGTCAAAACCGACGTGACCACAAGGCCATCCGAAATGAGCATTCCCGAACAATGTGTCACGTCTCACAGTAATTCCCGGACTGCAAAATACAGGCCTTTCGGCGAAAACCGACAGCACAACGCGAGAATCGAGGTGCGGTGCGGAAACCGAGGAGAATTAAATAACTAAAGTGCATGGCGGGCTGAGTGCATGGCGGGCTGAGTGCAGCCGCAGATGGATCTGCGGCCAGCCGCTACTTCAGTGATTCCTTCATTCATTCAGCAGAAGCGAGAGAGAGAGCAGCAGATCGGCAGGAGCAGAAGAATAAGCAGCAGCAGCACGGAAATTCAAGGAGAAATAGCATAGATTTGCAACAAAATAGGAGAAAAAGGGAGAAAAAAAAGAGAGGAACAATTTCTTTTGATTTGATTGTATCACATATACTTCCTCTTCTATTCAAAATACACAAGTTTACATCCACTTTGATCTCATTTGTAAGGTGAAAATCTCCTTATTTTTGCAATTTCTATCATATCCTTTGGTTGAATTAAATGTAGTTTGCATGTAATTAATGATGGAATAATGAATTAGGGATTATTGGTGAGGGTTCCATCGGAACAAAATCCTTCCTAATAACCCGATGATATTTATTTATTGAATTTTTTGTTTTGTTTTACGGTGCCATATTGGCATGGTTCCTTTAGATCGCTATTTTAGGATGTCTTGGTATTGTTAGATTATTCGTGTTGATTATTTCTTGTAATACACGGTTGTGGGTGTGTGGAAATTTGGTTGTGAGCCTAGGAAAGCGACCCCGTGGTCCAAATCCGATGATGGACCCCTTTTGATGTAAGAAGTAGGAATGATGTAGTTTTCATTGTAAATATGTAATCGTCGGGCCTTAAAACGACGCCAAGGCGAGAATCGTGGTTAAGGCCCCGTCATAGTGAAAGGATGCGATTGTGGGCGTTCGGGGTTATTTTGATGGCTTACATGCCCACGAATAACCCCAACGCGTTTTAATGCTTGATTTGAATCGCGGCACCAAAATTGATTTCAAAGCCAAAACAATAAAGATTTTTCTAAAATCAATCAAAGTAGGATATTAGCATCACGAGGCTAAGAATTGGGAGTGCTAATGAACGTCGATTCCTTTTAACGAGAAGGCAAAAGAAAGATCGTTTTTAATACATCACAAAAATGGGTTTTATTAGAAACAAGTAAACGTTTTATTAAATCTTTGTGCATAGGGTTAAAGAGATCCTAGAGGTTGCCCATCATTTGAATTATGAGAGCAACGTATAGATCTCGATTCCTATTTTTGACAAAGGTTTAGAAAATTCTTGTTTTGCCAAAATGACACCTAATGCAATATCACAGTTTTGACAATTAAAATCAAACATTTTCTCATAAAGCTTTCTCGTATAAACCGAAGGACATTCTGAAGCATTCCCAAAAGAAAAACACGACTTTTTCCAAAAAATCCAAATGATTTCCTCATGCAAACTCATCATCACATTCACAAAGGCACACACACATACACACACACGCACACATACACATTTCATGAATTAAAGGATAGGAAAGTATCAAAATTGCGGTAACCGTGTTTCACGGAAGTCGGGGGGTGCCTAACACCTTCCCCTCGCTTAAGCAAGCCCCCGAACTCTATGAATCTCGGTTTGCAGACCAATTAATTCGGAGTCACATATGAGCCAGCGATTTATAAAAAACGAAAACTCGGATGAGTTGGTACATCCATTTCAAATATACCAACTGGCGACTCTGGTTAATTGGCTCATCATAAAAAACGATCTTTCAAAACCCCGTCGACATTAATGCCGATCTTTTCCAAAAATCATCTAATAAAAGGCTAAAATCGAGAAGGACGATAAAACCGGCGTCGACATGCAATACTACTAATCAATCTAGTTTACCACTAAATTTGTAAGGAGGATTAGGTAGGTAGCTACTTGTGGCCGGATTCTGCTACACCTCTCTCAGATTTGAAAGAGTTGTTTTATAAGATACTTCTCAATGGACGAGATAACAAAAAAATAGATTAAAATTTAAAAAAAAATACTATATTACCTAAAGACTTTTTGCAACATAAAATAATTTACAAATAGACATAACAATTATCATAATTTACCACACCACCACAATAATTAATTTTTATTTAAAAATAGATATCCAAAAAAAATCTAAATCTATATACAAAACTTACAAATCATCAATAATAATTTTTATAATTCACCACACTACCACAATAACAATTATAATTATAATAATTATTGTTATAATTATTATTATAATTATTGATATTATTATTGTTGTTATTATTACTATTATCATTATTGTTATTATTATTGTTGTTGTTGTTGTTGTTGTTATTATTATTATTATTATTATTATTATTATTATTATTATTATTATTGTTGTTGTTATTATTTTTATTATTGTTGTTATTATTATTACTATTATGATAATTATTATTATAATTATTACTATTATTATAATAATTATTATTATTACTATTATAGTTATAATAATAATAATAATAATAATAATAATTGTTGTTATTATTATTGTTATTATTATTATTGTTGTTGTTGTTGTTATTATTGTTGTTATTATTATTACTATTATCATAATTTTTATTATAATTATCATTATTATAATTATCATTATTATATTTATTATTATTATTATTACTATTACTATTATTATAATTATTATTATAATTACTATTATTACTATTACTATTATTATTATTATAACTATTACTATTATTATAATTATTATAATTATAATTATTACTATTATTATTATTATTATTATTTCTATAATTATTATTATTATTAGTACTATTATAATTAAGGTTGTAAACGAGTCAAACAGTTCAGACTCGATTCGGGCTCGACTCGAAAAAATACGAGCGAGACTCGGATTCGTTAATAATATGAGTATAATCTGAGCATTAAAAATAGTTTGAATAAAAATATTAGTAGAATCTGAGCAAGGTTATACTCGACTCGTTTAAGATTCAAACTACTCGAATTCTTGATTGTGATTCGATACATACTCGGTTAATACATATTTGATTTGATGTTCGATACATTCTCTTATAATACATACAAATTTAAATCGAATTAGGATAATTAGTTATTATTTTGTTTTATTTTTATTTTTAATTGTGATTTTATATTTGTAAAGTGTAATAATAAATATATTTTCTCATTTCTAAGTAAAACAAGAAATTCAATTTATAATTATATTTATTATAAAACTAGTCGAGTCGAGTCGAATCTGAGTAGGATTTTTCAAATATAATTCGAATTCGAGTATATACGAATTTATCATTTCGAGTCGAATTCGAGTAGCTCTCTGTTCGCTCCGATTCGACTCGTTTACACCATTAATTATAATAATAATTATTATTATTATTTTTATTAGTACTATTATTATAATTATTACTATTACTATTACTATTAGTACTATTATAATAATAAATATTATTATTATTATTATTATTATTACTATTACAATTATTATTATTATTATTATTATGATTATTATTATTATTATTATTATTAGTTGTAGTGTTATTATTGTTATTATAATTATAACTATTATAATTATTATAAATATTATTATTATTATTATTACTACTACTACTATCAAATGTTTGTTATTTATTTATGATCATAAATAAAGTTAAAGTTAAAAAAAATAAAAATAAATAATCTAAATACTTTAAATTTTATTTCAAGTACATAATATTAATCTAAAAAAGTCTTTTGAAAATTAATTTAAAGTAACTTTATTTTTTGGTATTGTATTTAACATTCAGTTAAATAACAATTAGGGAGGGTTTCGCTCAATTCTTAGCGTGTCTGGAGTTGTGCGCGAAAGGGAAGCAATAGGGATGGTTTCGCTCAATTCTTAGCCAACATTGAAGGTTCAACCAGATAGATGCTAGGTCTCTACCAATTTGTTTTTCCCTCTATTCCTTAGCCATAGTTTAGGTAACGTTTCCTTTACTCTCTATTAAATATTTTGAATTTGGTGTGTGATGTGTTGAACTCTTACAAATGTTAGATTTTCTTATTTATTTTCCTCCATTTAGGACAAACATGAATTTTATTTATACTGCTATAGTTTTTTGTTTGGATTGTTGTTGTAGCAAACAAACTCAGTTGGTCTAATTTGGTGGTTTGCTTTAGCTTTGCTCAAAAAGTGATTCCTGCTAAAGTTGTAATTCCTGTTGTTGGTTGTTGGGTTACTGGTCTCTATTGTTGGGCTTTTTTGGGTGTTGTGTTGCTGCTAGTGTGTGGTTACAGTGCTCAGGCCTGTTATTGGTTAGATACATAGGCTCTATTATAGAAAGATGAATATTAAAGTTCCATGATTAGGTAACTGCAAAATTGAGTAACTAATTGTTGAACAACATGCATCTGTTTTGGAAACATCAGAACATAACTGCAAAATTGCAAAGAGCATGCATCTGTTTAATAGTTGTTCAATATTTTTCGTAAATGGTGCTCATTACTTCACACTGATATTTTAGTGCTGACATAATTACTTCTTCACTTGTGCAGGAGCTCTTGGGTTGCTTTCCCTTCCTCAAGCATCTCGGTTAGTTTAAAACTTGCTCTAATAGTTCTCATATTTTGGGATTCATAAATATATCTCTCTGCACATGGGACGACTTTCTTGAAGTCTATTTTCATATTACAGCTTCAACCAGAATCCGATTATGCGGATCCTCTAAATTCTATGGAAATTGATTTTGGTTGCTATAATGCTAGTATAGCTATAGTTCTGAAAAATTCACAATTTATTATTTAAACATTTCTTTCTTTATATACATTTTTTTTTAATTTCATAACTATTTGATTGATTTATGTCTATATGTTTTTTTGATTTGCAGATAGAGTTTTTTTTGGAAGGTCAATAACCACAAGGTTGAAGGTTTTAATTAAGCATTTTCTTAGAACATGGATTTTAGAATTTCAGCTTTTTGAATTATATAATTTGGTTTTGTGGTACTTAGATTATTTAAGCAACTGTTTATTGCCTAGCTAGTTGGGTATTTTGTTGAATCAATGAATCTACTATTTTTTTATAAGATAATTACTTTTTATTTTAAATGTTTATTGTCTTTTGTCTCTTATATTATATACAGGTGTAAAGTTGATTTAAAAAGCTCACTAAATGTATTATATTTTTTTAATTGAAAATTGTTAATGTAACAATACATTTTGAATGTCAAACAACTTAATATGACCACCACATCATCACGATTTATAATCATTTATTGACAAATAATATTTGGTCTATGAAAATTAAAATTTAATGACGAATAATATTAACTCTTTAGAATTAATAGTATTGTCAATATATATATTCATTTAGTTATGACAACTGATATTGTCACTAATATTAACTATTTGGTGACAAGTTATATCGTCACTATTGTATATCATTTAGTGATGCCTTTTAATTTTGTAACTATTAATAGCTCTTTATGTGACGAGTTCCATCGTCACCATAATTATTCAATTAGCGACATAGAAAAATGTGTCATACAAATTAACTCTTTGGTGACAAACTATATCGTCATTGTATATATTCATTTAGTCACAACAACTAATTTTGTCACTATTAGTAACTCTTTTTGTGACGAGATGTATCGTCACTATAAGTATTCAATTAGTGACATTGAAAAATGTGTCCCAAAAAATAACTCTTTGGTGACAAATTATTTTGTAATATTATTTAAAATATGAAATGACAACGACATAATTGTCATGTTAAATATATTATTAGGCGACAAATTTTTCTGTCGTCATTTATTTTCTTATTTTTGGTGACGCTAAACACAATAACATGACGAAAGAATAATCATAAATATGACAATATTGTCGTCATTAAAATTAGATGATTTAAATAGAGTAACATATTTTCGTCACTAAAACAATATCATTTAATGACGAGAAACGATTTTTGTCATTTAATGCACCAAGTTTTGATGACGAAACATAATATAGAGTGACGAAAGTTTCATTCAAATAGTGACGCTATTAACGTCACTAAAAGTAATTAATTATAGTGACAATGATGTAGATCGTCACCATAAGTTAAAACATTTAGTGATGACATCAAATATTGTCAAATAAACCTAATACCACGCTCATACGGTGACGATCTCTATGACGATTAACAATCGTCACTAAATGTTTTAGTGACGAAAAATGAATTTTATGTGACAAATTTTAGCGTCATTTTTTGTGTGATTTTTTGTAGTGCAGTAAAGAGTTGTTGGTTTATTGAGAAAAATAAAGTATATAGTTGTAAATGAAGCTACAAGTTGATTGTTTGGATGAAAAGTTCATTACAGAATTAGGAATAGTTCTTAAGTCTCATCTTGGATTCAAACATGTGTTGTGGCACTTTCATTTGATTAGAGAAATCATTGAAAGAGGAGAAGTCACTATAGAAATAGTGGACTCTCAAGAACAACATTGCATATCCATTTACAGAAGCTTTATCCAACAGCAGGATGATCGTCACTTAGAGAAAAAGGGTATTAGATACCATGGCGATTGGCTTTAGTGTAAGTGGGAGATTGAAAGTAGTATGCACATAAGCCAATCATATTTGATATGATGTAGCATATACTTTGTAATCTTATTAGTTTATTAATAAAAGATTTAATCTATTAAAGACATTTTATTTTATCTACATGGTGCTATTATTTAATATGTGATAAACCCATAGTTTTGAGCAACGCTTTTAGAATCATGATGATAATCATGCTAATGAGATCTAAATTCTTAGAAAGCTTAAAACTAAAATCGTTCCTAATCGTTGGATTACTAAAAGGATATTAGTACATACTTTGCTTGCTCTTAAGAAGAGGGTGATTGATCTCATAATCATTTATATGGAAACACTAAAGCAAGTATGTAGGTGCTTATTGGAGAATAAGTTCACTGAATGTGGCTCGCTAAAGGAATACCTAATGGAGCTTTACTTGCCTGCCAATAGGAATTTCTCTAGTGATAGTAGTACAAGTGATCCTTGGACTTGAGATCATCATAGTATCTTGTGTATGATGAGTTATACTTTGACATGTCCCTTAAGACCTTTAGGGTATATCAAAGGGTATGATTGGGTATAATAAGTTGTGCATGGAGATAGATGAATGATCAACAAAGAATCTACCACATCTGGTAAAAGGTGAGAATGTCCTATGTGATTCGATAAATGACAACTCAATAGTCCTTGGCCAAGGCAGAATGAAATTAGGAAGGAGTTTCTAATTTGTATTATTTAGAATTGTACATTTAAGAATCAAAATGCATATATTTAAATAAAATAAGACTTGACAGTAATTCCATGTCTTATATTTAATTGAGACATTGTATGGTAGAAGGATTGAATTGTACGGTAACTATTTACTGAAAGGTTCTTTTGTGATTAATGTTGAAAACTATATTATCTGGAAAGTCGTTGATCGTTAAGGGGGCTTACCCTTATTGTAGAATAAATATTATTTATTTAAATGAATTAAATAGTTTCATTTATTTATTTAAATAAGATTAGAATTGTTCTAATATATTTATTCACAACCAGTTTAATATGGAGAACCTAAAGGGTCACACCGCAAAAAAAATATTTATTTAAGAAGTAAAATGGCATAATCGTAATAATAAGTTAAGTGTATTTAATTTAATCTATAGAGATAGAATAAATTAAATAGATTAATATTTATTATTTAATATTTTAGAAATATTAAATATAAATTAATAAGAGGAGTCTTATTATTATTATTACTATTATTATTATTTAATTCCTAAAAGTGTTAGGGAATTAATTAATAAAAGTACTCTCATAAATTCCTAATTGGATTGAGAGTTTAATTAATTAAAAGAGTTTAATTAGAATAAAAACCTTAATCCTAAATAGTTTAGGAGGGTTCCCTATATCTATAAATAAGAGGAGTCTTATCATGATTTAGGGTTACACACACTTCCATTAGAATTGTGGAGAGTACTTACAATTTCTATAGAGATAGAAACTAGGGTTTTGCTAACACCCATCTTCTTGAACAAGTATTATTCCTTGGTGGATCACCTCTAGAGGCCATTGGGTGGCTAATGTTGATCAAAGGAAGGAATTTAATCGGTGAAATTCAAGGAGAACGCGAAAGAATTGGAGTTGAACTTGTACATGAGGAAACTAGAATTCTACAATGGTATAATTCCGATTCTCTATCTCTTTCGTTTAATTAATAATTGCGCATAAAGAAAGATCATGGTGATGGTTTGTATAAAATTTTAAAATCTGATTTTATCGCACTTCCGCTTTATTTATGTAATTTGATTGCATGTTCGCGTTATATACAAACCTAACATATCCCTCTTAGATATTATGATGTTGATCCCTTTTATTATCATCCTTTGAATATGTATTTATAAGCCCTCCTGCAGCTCATAGAAAGAAAGTCCAATTTACCTTCAACTTAGCAAGCATCCCAGTTGAGATAGGATTGCACAACAGCTGACCAACCAAGCCACACACAGAACCAGCGTTGCGGTGCCACCAAGCAATGTTGTTACGCTAGCTTTCTACTTCTTCAGCGCTACTGCGCTATCAATAAGCGCTGTTGTGCTTGTCATCCTCTGCGCGGACAGTCGTGCCCAAGCGCGCCCAAACCATGCCAACACATACTTTGTCGTGCCATGTCATGCCAAACTTGCTTCGTCGTGCCAACGTTGAGTCACGGGTCGACACTTGATGCATGTCGAGCATCTAACGCTGCATTTTTCTACATAATCATAACTGATACTCCATCGTTTATCGCTTTGCACACCATTTCGAGCTTAACTTCCATTCCTACACAAAAACACTAAAATGCATCTAAAAGCACTAAAAATACTTAAGAACTTGCAAAATCATTAAGCCTAGAATACCCAATTCGCAAGTATAAAACTCACTCATCAAATACCCCCAAACTTAAATCTTTGTTTGCCCTCAAGTAAAACAAAAACTAAACTACAAAAAAAATATTACTCTAAAATATAACTAACTCAAGCAACAAATTAATATGAATCTGCAATATGGCCTCAAAGATTTCATGTTATCAATAACCCCAGCAAAATTCACGAACATGAAAAGCTAAAACTCAACCTCTTCATTAGTATCACAACAATTCATGACCCTTAAAGTGTGTGTATCCAAACTTGTTCTAGCTAATCCTTACTCGGAGAAAATCATATAGCCAAATACTGAACAAAAGATATTTAATATCAACTCTAAAACCCTACTTTCCATAATAATCTCAGAAAAACAAACATCACATAAGTCAGGGGATACAAATGATTTTTCTTTTCTAATTCACTTTCCCAAGTATACTTTTTAAACCATTTTTTAGTGAGTGCATTTTATGCTCCCTCTCACTCCCTATTAAACGAGTGCGTTTTACGTTCCATCTTGCATTCTATTACACAAGTGCATTTTATGCTCCTTCCTGTGCCTGTGTTTATGGGTGAGTGCATTTTATGCTCCATCTCAACCTACCACAGAATGTCATTTATCACTCAAGAAGGATTTTAAATTTATCGAAATTTCCCCCAAACTTATATCAATGCCTACTTCGTTTCCAATGATGCTCCAATAAGTTCCTAAAGTCTCAATAATATTTTTCACAAGTATTTAACCATATAAACTCTCTAAGAAACCACTAACTGAACAGCTAAAAATACGTGTTTTCAAATACAAAGGATCACCACTACTGTAAAACCAACTAATAAATTAAACTTTAAACTAAGCTATGCTTCAAAATTTTAACAAAAGTTACTTAAATTTTCAAAAATCCACATTTTCTTATCATTGGCCCTAAACAAATTCAATTAACATAGTGCTCCAGTTCTACTAATAAACTAACATGCAAAAATAGACTTACATGACATAACATAACTAAAATTAAATCAAGTACTAAATAACTAATGAACACTACTCCCAAACTTAAAATATACATTGTCCTCAATATAAAAGAAATAGGAAAAATTAAAACAAAAGGACATCCCTGGGTGATAGACTCCACGGCACGCTTGCGTGAGGTGGTCGTCGCCTGGATCATTTTCAGCAAGTTATAAGGTGGAACGCTCACGACACCTTAACCCAACGCCTATAAAAAGATGAAAACCTTGGTACAATCGATCGCGCAAGGAAGCTACGTTGAATGAAACATCAATGACACCTTGACCCATCGCTTATATGTAAGTGGTAACCTTGGTACAATCAACGATTGATGCGGTAGAAGACGCCACACACAACTATGATCTGTTGTATGATAAGTCAATTTTGAACTTCACAGAAAAACCATGAACAGTTCGAGAGTTCTCAAAAAAACAAAAGAGAAAATAATCTCAAGAGAAATTTTATTAATCTGAATTCTTCACTATTACATAAGTCATGTATTCTATTTATACTAATAGAATAAACCTTAAAGAAACCCTAAATCCTAAAAAGAATAGAAATACTAGTTAACAAGTAATTAGGAATCATATTTATCTAACAAATATCCTAATTACATTAAAAATCTAAAAGATATGAAAAATCCCTATAAATTTAGAAGCAAATCTACCAAAAACACGTTTCTTGGAATCTGTGTCGCGTTACTGGCGCGAGTCGCGTTGGAAATACAAAGGAACTGGCGCCGGGCGCGCTAGTCCTGCAGAGTTTTCCTGCCAAACTTGTGCGAGGTGCGCTGCTGCTAGTACAAAACCGGTGCGAGGCGCGCTGCTGGTCCAGACTTGCTACCTTGTTGTTTTTAAGTCCCGAACTTGAATCTTTGCTCCTCTTTCGCTTCCTCCTCCAAACTTGAATCTTTGATTGGCACAAACTAATGAACTTAGACCAAGTTAATGAACTTAGAAACATATTCCACATTGAATGCTTTGCCATGTAGCTTGAATACTCTTCCTTCGTTCTGTGCAATCCAAACTTATATTGTTGCATGATGAATTGTAATCTCTTAGACATGCTTGGGCATCTACAACATCGTGTGAACAGTAATCCCTCCTTGAATCAAAACATAACTTTATCGCGGACTAGACGACATAGATGAACACGACCTTGATGACCCAGCTTATCTTGATTTGGTCTCACTAAATAGATTGTATCTAGCAATCCCAAATCACATAATTGATCCTCTCCTCATGGTCCGCTTGAATTGAGCTCCAATGTAAATATCCCTGAATAGATTTTAGCCCAATTACTTGAAATCATTCGTTGAACCTCTCGAACTCGAGTTGAGTGAATGTTGTTCGATGCGAGCCTGGTCAGGATCTCATCAACAGGCCAAGGCCATAACAGAACTAACTACTCGAGATTAACCTAGCCAAGGAAGGAGAAACCCCCCAGACTAGTCTTCATCAACAAGGAGTTAACTTTTAAGCAGCAATAAGAGATCGTGAACTAATTAAAGGAGTATCGAGATGTATTTGCATGGAGTTACAATGAGACACCATGGTTAAATGTTGATTTGGTGGAACATCACTAGAATTTCTTTCCTAGTGCTAAGCCTGTACAACAAGCATTAAGGATTTACTACCCCGAGATGGAAATACAGATTAAGTTTGAGATAGAAAAATTATTAGAGGCAGGCATCATCAAGTCAATCCAGCATCCCTTGTGGCTATCGAGCATCGTCCTAGTGAAGAACACCAAAATAAGTGCGTTTAGAATGCGTTTCAAAAGGTGAAGAAAGTATCAACTGAAGATGAATCCCAAAAGAAGTACGTTTGGAGTAACAACTAGTAAATTCCTCGGGTTCTTGGTACACAATAGGGGATATGTGGTGAACTCAAACAAAGCTAAAGCCATAAAAAATATGCCTCCACCAACCACCCAGAAACAACTGAAGAGCTTCTTTGGCAAAGTTTCTTATTTATGAAGATTCATACTAGCGTTGGCGGAAATTATGAAACCTTTGGGAGAGTTGTTGAAGAATAACGTGTCATTGCGATGGGAGTCCCACCATCAAGAGGCATTCGATGAGGAAAAGAGGGACCTGGCTTCCCCCCAAACTATGATAGTGCCACAAAAAGGAAAGCCTCTATTGTTGTACATAACGTCAACTATGAAATTCATCGGGGGCTGATAAGGCAGGAAGTAAATAGGGAAGAGAAGTCGGTGTATTACATTAGTAGGGAGATTCGCAGGCCAAAAACAAGATACTTGAGGATTGAAAGGCACTATCTTGCCTTGGACTTCGTAGCGCAAAAGATGAGACATTACTTCAGGGCCCACGAGATGCACCTCATGTCAAAATTAGACCTCATTTGCTATCTCTTGACAAGGCCCACTATAGTCGGCAGGCCAATAAGGTGGATAATGATCTTATCCGAATATGGGATATAGTGTGTAACACCTAAGATACTAAGGTGTCAGGCCCTCATAGACCTACTCACACAGTTCCCGAATGGAGATTATGAACCCCCAAATGAAGAAGTGTCGGGGGATGCAAAGGTGATGCTCCATGAGGAGAAAAAGGAGCAATGGCAGATGGCATTCGACGGGTCATCCATGGAAGGAAAGGTTGGGCCTAGAATAGTACTTAAACCCCCAAAAGGGGAAGAAGTGGCTACCCTCTCTTACAAGTTGGACTTCCCTAGCACCAACAATGATGCCAAGTACAAGACCTTTATTCTCAGAATGTTGGCTACTGAAGAATTAGGAATAAGAAGGATTCAGATAAAAAGAGACTTGAACTTAACAATACAATAGACAATAGGGAAATTTGTTATCAAAGAACCCATACTAGCACCCTACCGTACTACCCGCAGAAAATTATGGAAAGATTTGATGAAGATTCTAACAAGTACGTTCCCCAAGTATTGAACAAAAAGCTAGACACCGTGGCAATGGTCGCCTTGCGAGTCTACATACCAGGGGAAAAGCTAGATGTTCGAGTGATCAAGAAAGAATTGCCATCTACGGTCCTAGATTTATTCCCAGAAGAAGATACAAATGACTAAAGGCACCCCATAACACATCAACTCCAAACCCAAATTGTGAACTACACCCGTAAGAACTTCAGTATTACATAGTCATAAAGGGAGTGTCATACCACCGAGAGTCTGATGGCGTACTTACAAGATGTCTGGGTAAGAAATAAGCGAATAGAAAGTTGATGAGGGTCCATATAAAAAATTGCGGGCTCACTGACATTAGCCTATATCGACGGATACAAAGGCAAGGGTATTACTGGCCAGAGATGAAGAAAGAGGCCACCACCCTATAGAAATCATGGCCCTCCTGTTAGGAATACCATGGAGAGGAGGAGTGCACGTTCATTGATGATGAGGCTGATTGAAAAACAGTGCCTATCAAAAGGAGAAGTCGTGGAGGTGTTGTTCCAAGCACATAAAACAGAGTATATGGGGCATCAAAACTCTACAAACTCTTGTTGGACATAGGATACTACTGGTCGACGATGGAAGCCAATTGCACTGACTATGTCCAAAAATGTCATCACTGCCAAGTCCATGGAAATCTTATAAATGCCTTCTGGTCGGCCTTAGAACACTGCCTACCCCGTAGCCCTTTAAAACTTGGGCCATGGACCTCATAGGCCCGATAACTTCGAATTCCAAAGGCACTATATGGATCCTCACTGCAATGGAATTATACACCAAGTGGGTGAAGGCAATACCCCTGAAGAAAGCTATCGGAGCAGCGGTTGCGATCTTCATCAAGGAAAATATCATTTGCCATTTTAAAATCCTACAAATCATATTATCTGACAATATTACCCCCTTTGTCAATCGAAATATTAGCAATATGCTAGGGAGATACTATGTCAAACATCACAGATCAACTTCCTATTACCCGAAAGGGAATGGACAAGAAGAAGCCACAAATAAAACATTGATTATAATCCTCTCTATGGTCATAGAAGAGAATCCGAAAGGATGGGCAGATCAACTCCCGCTAGCATTATGGACATATCAGACCTCTAAAAGAAAGGCGACTGGTGAAACTTCATACGCTCTAGTGTACGGCGAGGAAGCCATCCAGCTGGTAGAAATTGAAATAACTTCTACAAGACTCAGAGAGAAGCGAAGTACTCGATGACAATAGACCAGCAGCCCTAGAGGCCCTGGCAGAATACTAGGACAAAGTTCAAGAAAAAATAAAAAAGTTCCACGAGAGGCTTTGTCAAAGATACAACAACACTATGGTCCCGAGAAAAATCTCAGAGGGAGATATAGTTCTCAAAATAAAAGTGTCTCTATTGAGGGGCTTAGCACTCCCGAACAAATTTACCCCAAAATGGGAAGGGCCTTATATGGTCAAGCATGTTTATGACAGCGGATATTGCAAATTAGCCCAAGAAAGCTCATACGAAGATTTCAGCCTAATTAATATGAAATGGGTCAAACATTATTATTCTTAAAGGCTAAGTTAGCCTATTAATATAAACCGTTTGTTTATAATGCATTAATTATATATCTTTAAAGTTACCTAGTTGTCTTTTAAAAAATAGTTTGAAACCTTTCACATTCAATCTTTTTCTTTGAATTACTACTTATACATTTGGGCTAAATAAAGTAAACACGAATCCTGTGAAAACGAAACACAACCATAAATATGCATAATCATAGTCCAATACATGAGGTGAATAACATAGAAATAAAGTCTCAAAAGGAACACATGTCTTGTCATGAGTGAATATACAAGTACAAACCCAAAAGAAAATATACTTGGCAAACAAAATAATGTTATACATAATAACTGCGCTAATGATATGCAGGAAGGGAAATCTCAGAACAAATACTGGCTAAGGGCTCAATCTAAATGCAATCTCCAAAGGTCGGGGCGCATCTTTGCAAGTCCTACCTTTCCGCGAGCTGCTCAGCCAGTCCCTTGATTTCACCCTTCAACTGAGCAATGTCTGCATTAGAGCTCTCGAGAGCCTCTTCAAAGATTGGAAATAAGACGTTCCCTGAAGCTTGGTCAAGCCTAGCCCGCAGAAAGGAAAAATCAATGCCCAGCTTTATCATATCAAATACTTACCTTGAAAGCTCGTCTATCATATCTTGGGTAAGATCCTTCACTGAAATAACTTCACAAGTATGTAATAACTCGCCCAAAGGTCTTAGGAAGGCCACTTGCAATGAACTAGTCTTTACATTGAAACCGTCGAAAAAAGTTGAATGACACATAGATGAAGGAAGCAGCCAGAGACTAACCCCCTCTGCCAATCCCCTTACTATGGGCTGCAGCGGTTGAGACGTATGTGCTGGGAGGTATACTCATCAGAATCCCATCTTGCTTTCTTTTTCCCAAAACCAATGCGCCAGAAAATAGGGGTATCACATTGGGGAGGCCTTGTCATAGGAAGCAACTGAGTAGCCCCAAGAGTATGGGTATCTCCAACATTACCAATGGCCTTGCTCGAACAAGAACCCTTGGGCGCAACGACCGGGCCAACAACTGCCAAGGGAGGTAAAAATGCCAGTACAATAACCCGGTTTAATTTGAAAATAATGCCAGCATCGGGAATCTTTGAAGTCTGTAGGAAATAAAGAAGAGGATTCAATGAGAGATGTAAGGGTCTGGCCTGTTGACCAATCAATATACCGATAAGACGTTTGTCATCATTAGAGCTGGCATCTTCAGCAACCATTTTATCTCCCCTCTTTGGTTGCAAAACAGAAATCTCATTGCCAACTCCATCACATAAAGGAATCTTTTTTAGACCTGAAAAAACTTAAAAAATCCCACAAACCAAAATTTGGTTCAAAAATCTATATAAAGCACATGAGTAATATGCGATGAACTTATATGAAACAAATAAGGAACACTTGTTCATTCTGTGACCCAATTTGGTCAGAGAGATTCCCAAAATCTATAGTCATCAATTCTTCAAAAACCGGATCCCGTAAGGTTATAGAAACCTCACCTCCACCGGCCCCATCATCAGTTTAGTACTCGAGTCTGTCGATGTTCCCAGAATATGCAGCTAATTCCAAGGATGGCGATGAGAGACCTAATGCATGAGAGACCACTAGTGATGAGATCCTGACCAGGCTCGCATCGAACAACATTCACTCAACTCGAGTTCAGGAGGATCATCAAATGATAGACTCTACGGCACGCTTGCGTGAGGTGGTCGTCTCCCGGATCGTTTCCAGCAAGTTATAAGGTGGAACGCTCACGACACCTTAACCCAACGCCTATAAAGAGACTAGAACCTTGGTGCAATCGATCGCGAAAGGAAGCTGCGTTGAATGAAACATCAATGACACCTTGGCCCCTCGCTTATATGTAAGATGTAACCTTGGTACAATCAATGATTGATGTGGTAGAAGACGCCACACACAACTATGATCTGTTGTATGATAAGTCAATTTTGAACTTCACAAAAAACCGTGAACAGTTCAAAAGTTCTCAAAGAACCAAAAGAGAAAATAATCTCAAGAGAAATTTTATTAATCTGAATTCTTCACTATTACATAAGTCATGTATTCTATTTATACTAATAGAATAAACCTTAAAGAAACCCTAAATCCTAAAAGAAATAGAAATACTAGTTATCAAGTAATTAGGAATCAAATCTATCTAACAAATATCCTAATTACATTAAAAATCTAAAAGATATGAAAATCCCAATAAATTTAGAAGCAAATCTACTAAAAACACGTTTCTTGGAATCTGTGTCGCGTGACTGTCGTGGGGCGCGCTGGAAATACAAAGGAATTGGCGCGGGGCACGCTAGTCCTGCAGAGATTTCCTGCCAAGCTTATGCGGGGCGTGTTGCTGCTAGTACAAAACCGGCGCGAGACACGCTACTGGTCCAGACTTGCTACCTTGTTTTTAAGTTCCGAACTTGAATCTTTGCTCCTCTTTCGCTTCCTCCTCCAAGCTTACATCTTTGATTGGCACAAACTAATGAACTTAAACCATGTTAATAAACTTAGAAACATATTCCACATTGAATGTTTTGCCATGTAGCTTGAATACTCTTCCTTCATTCTATGCAATCCAAACTTGTATTGTCGCGTATTAGCTTGTAAACTCCTTGCTATGCATCATCGCATGAATACTAAACCCTCATTGAATTGAAACATAGCTTTGTCGAAGATTAGATGACACAGATAAACATGGGTTTGATAACTCAGCATGCATTGATCCTCTCCTCGCGATTCACCTGAATTGAGCCCCAAAATAAGCATTTTTGAATGGACTTCAACCCAATCACTTGCGATCATCTGATGATCCTCCTGACTCGAGTTGAGTGAATGTTGTTCGATGCGAGCCTAGTCAGGATCTCATCATTCCCCTCCTCTTGAAAAGGATTTATCCTCAAATCTAACATCCCCTCCTCTTGAAAAGGTTTTATCTCCGATCCTAAATAAAAACAAATCAAATTAGTAGCATGAAACGAAACATAATCACAATTCTCACTTTGCAAAAGAAATATGAAAGTGATATTAACAATACGAATAAGAATATGAAAAGAATCATCAAAAACTTTAACTCCTGCAAGGAACACAGCAACATTTGGATTTTCCCTCATAAGGACATGAATAGCTTGTAAACATTTCCCTCCAAACGATGCCTGACATAGCATAACACATTGCAAACTCTTCGTAACACCACCTGGAAACTTAAACTTTCGAACTCCCTTAATCAAGAACTAATCCATATCAACACGATGCTTTTCCATGCGTGGCTAAAACACTTCTAACGCACCAAGTACATCAAAACAAACTAAATTAGCAACTAAAGAAGAAATGCAATCAAAATTACTACCTAACGACATAAACGCATAAGTAATAAAATAAAAGCAAATAAAACTATGAAAAGATCCATCTCCTCCTGGATCAAAAATCATTATGTAGAACTCTCCATGTTGCCTCAACTTCCATTCACGAATCCCCGGATCAAAAACCAACATGATGATCTCGTCCATTCGTAAATACACCCAATGACGAATTCTCGGATCAAAAGTGAATCTTATGATCTCGATCGTTCGTACTAACATCCATTCCATTGCACCTGGATCAAATAATAATCTTTGAAACTTTTCACATCGCAGATGCAAACACTTTTGAATTTCAAGATTAAACACAAAACAAACGCAATCAACAAGTATCTTTTGTTTAACCACAAAGAAATAAAATAACTTAAATTCACACGCATAGTCTACTAGAATAATATTCAAAACATTTTCCTGTAGACTCTCAATGCCATATCCGAAATGATTCGCACAGTGAATCATGTGTGTTTCCCCGATGGGTAACAACCCATTTCGAATCTGCACAACAAAATTAACCGTTCCCTTTCCATCGACATTAGCATAATCAAAATCACATAATCGCTACAATGGAATAAAAAGGTCACTTCTAACTACAATAGACGAAAACTAAATAGCATATTGACGATGATCACAAACAAACTCAACAAGTGCTAAAGAATTTTTCCAAGCGTTGACCAAAACAGGAATATCATCGACACAGACAATAACAAATTTTCCCATGAATGAATGCAAAATACGATATAATTTGAAAATTTTAATGCATTAGCTAGTCCAAATGTTCAAACTAAACACGTATGTAAACCATATTTCAATCCAATCCGATGATAAACATTTTTTAAATCAAGTTCAATTGATAACAAATCATGTAATGAAGATTGCTCTAAAGGAAAGACATGATCACTACCACTGTTAACTAATGACAACTCATATAAAGATTGATCAGCATGAAAACCCAACTTAACATATAGATAAGAAAACCTAGAATGAATTTCATGCAAATTAGCACATTGAAAACGAGAATATACCAAATGATAGTATGAACACTGAAAACGAGAATAAATATCATGATCATAAACTAACTCAACAAAGATCAAATATCCACCATAGTTTATGATAAAGAAAATTCTACCATCAAAATAGCTAACAACAAATTTATCAATGGAAGCATGCAAAACATGTTTTAATAAACTCATGAAAACACTAGATATGTTAATCTAACAGATATAACTATCTAGCTATACAAGCCACATGTCAACGCAATTTTCCATTTATCACAATCTATCACGCTAATTTGACTAGGCATTGTCATCACATAATCATCAAATATAAATAAAACATAAGTACTATGCAATTTATCAAACATATTATTTAAGCAAAGAAAATAACAACGATACTGTTTACCAATTGAAAATCGACAAACATGCTCGACGTCTTATCCTCCTTAGGTACTATGATCTCTTGAATAGCACACGAACTCATACTTTCTCTAACAATACCCATCTCCATCAACTTTCCAAGCCGCCTTGGTAACTCTGTCGTTTCCTCTGGAACACTATAAGTTGATCGATATAGAATTATAGCACTGGGTATGCACTATTTCACCTGTACAAGAGAAACAATAAAACTAGATAAAACAGAGTTAACTCAGTTAGTATTCAAAAGTGTCGTCTTGTACGAATATACATTCATTGGTTTTTCAAAATACAATTCTCTTTCGTTTTCATTCTCTTTTTTATAGTCACTTATTTTTCTCTCTTTTTCTTTTTGCTCACTGTTTCTCTCAGATATTTCTTTCTCTCGTTTATTTTCAATCTCTCTATTCTTTTCATTCTCTTTTTTTTTCATTCTCATTTTTCTCAATCTCTCTTTTGTTTTCTTCCTCAATCATTTCTTTTTCACACTCAATCTTTTGAACAATTTCTTTTTGTCGTTCACTTTCTTGCTTTCGATCACGATCTTTTTGTACAATCTCGAGATCTTCATGGACTTCATCATGTACACTGGAACCTAATAATTCTCTTTGGACTGCATCTTCTATTCCATCTTCCACCTTCCTCAGCTGATCTTGTGACACCCCCAAATTCAGGTACCAATACCTCGAATTTAGTGCTCACGATAAAATGCATCCATACACCTCTAAACAACATAAATTAACTAATGCGGAATAAAATAAACATATGTTGTTCATTACAAAAGGTTCACTACGGTCCCAAGGTCTACAACCTTAAATAAATACATCGCAGAATACATTAATAATACAAAACTATTCCACGATTACACAACGGGATAGTATATATAACTATTCCTCAAGCTTTCCTTTGCCTTTGTCCGCTTTGGAACTCCCCGGCTTAACTGCAATAGGTTCATGATATAGCAAGGGTGAGCAACTACTTTGCTCAGCAAGTTTAAAAGCAAGAATGAAGATATATCATGAATGAATAAGAATAATAGCTGCATAGATCAACAATTTATGAATATTGATGAAATAGCTGAAATGACATAATCAAAGTCCAAATGAAACAATGAATAATGATTATTTACTGCTGAGTGGTCCAACCGACCATGAACTTTTGGCCAAAGAGTCAATCATTCGACTAACTCTTTTAAAACCTGGCCCCGTCAGTTGTACTCGAGGGGATCAGCCTCTTGTACACCATGTATATGCATAACATTTAACTCTGACTGCATCGAATAACCGACACATTATAATCCCCTACATAAGGGTTGCTCTCTCAGTCCAAGAATCTGCACCGACAATCGGTTTGGGTAGCTTTTAAAATAATAATCTGTACATGTCTAACCGAAACAAATGGCGTAGACTATCTCCTTAAACAGTTCATGAATGAAGAACTTAAACGTTTAACAATCCAACAATAGATAATGAATTCAAATGCATAAGCTGCGAATATCAATAATTATCTTGGAAGTGGAGTAATTGACAATAATTAGTCCACTAATATGATTCAAAAGTAATAACTCAATTTGAGTCATGAAATTTGCATCAATATACAACCTGTATAAAATATGAAACCTGCTCAAAATATAATTCGAGTAAGGTTAAGGAAAACTTGCCCAACACAAGGGTTAGACAAGTGTTAGGAAACTTGCCTGATGCGCTGCTACAATATTATAACACACGCTCCTTAATATCCTACACAATTAAGTACATATTTACATAACAATTAGTCACATACCAAATAATGGTTCAAAACGGACGTTGCATCATTAAAACACATTGATTGCCACTACGACGACCCGGTCTGACTAACCCAACCTGGCCCAAACACGGAGCTCGCGCTGCAGCGCCAAGCTCAAGCACTGGGCCTCACGCTGCGGCGTGAGTCCCGTGTCTCCTCCATGACCGGGCTTCACGCTGCGGCGTGAGCCTTAAAGCTTGGGCCTCACGCTGCGGCGCGAGTCCCAGTTTTTCCCCACTTGCCCCTCGCTGCAGCGTGAGCTGCAGGGCATATGGGTGGCGCTGCGGCGCCACTCTGCAGTAGCCGGATTCTGGGTTTGTTTCCAGAACGCGACTCCGACCTCTGGCCACTCCAACCTCCATATCTCCTTCAATACACAAGCAAATTGGTCCATTCCGGACTCTATGGACTCCTAACTCATGGGGCTACAACATATCAAAAATGCAGAGCTACCCATTAACATTAACATGGTCAAATCCTAAGCCAAAGTGTAAAGTTCATACTCTGTTCTTCGAGTTCTTGACATGTTTTACAAGAATCATTACTACGAACTCGTTTTAACTCCTTTTTACTCCATTCCAACTGGGTTAGCTTCATAACCCATGGAACTACAACACTATAGCAACAAATAAAATTAACAAACACAAAATCATAGCTTTACAGTCCTCTAAAAAGTCCGAATGTCCAAGTTCATGTCCAAAGTCCATTGTTCTTGCTCCATTAAGCCAAGGTAAGGATTTCTTGCGTTTTTGTTCCACTTTGATGTTATTAATGGCTTACATAGTATCTTAACAACATTTACAAACAATCACAACAAACAAAAACACCAAGAATCGCCAAAAATCCGACCCACAAGCTTAAGAGCTTAAAACTAAGAAAAACTTGAAAAGTTTAACAAGAAATCGAATGGAAAGGATTTGGTTGATGTTTTACCTCTGTAAATCCTTCCTAGAGGTTAAGAAGCTTGGCTAGGCTTGATTTTGAAGGTCCTTCTTGCTTGGTTCCTCCACCCGTGCCCTCTTCTTCTTCCTCCTTCCTTTTCCGGCGAGTTCTTCCTCTTTTCCGGCGACTTCTTCCTCCTTTCCGGCGAGCTCTCTCTCTCTCTCTCTCCCTCTCTCTCTCTCTGCAGAATGGTTTGAATGAGGAGCTGATGGATTGCCAAAAGAGAATGAATGTTTGAATTTGGGAGGAGTGGAGTGAATTAGGGAGAAGTGGAAGAAAAATGAAAATGGGGTTGGTTGCTCAAGGAGCTTGCCGGCAACCTCCCCCTTGCTCAATTCTCATTGGTCCAAAATGAGGGATTGGTTCCCTCTTGGGGTAACAAGCCAAAATAAATACCCGAAAATACCAAAGATATATCCGAAAACTCCTACTTTTGTACCAAAACTGGTAAATAACCCTACCCAAAATTAGAATGGGTACTCCCATAATTATTGGGATGTATAAAAATAATTATTATGGGATTTGTCCATTTATTCGGAACACCCATATAACACATTTCGGATACGGATAAAATCACGTATCAGCTCAAATAAAATTTCCGACACTTGGAAAAATTATTCGTACGCATACACGTATTTATGAAATTTATTAACATCAAAAAAGACACAAAAATTTTATGGCGTGAATAGTGTCTCGGGAAACGTGCCCCGTGAATAGTGATTCAGTGACGCTACGCGAAATCAATTATTCACTTAACAAAACTATAACACATAAAATTCATACATTCACATGATCTAGATTGTCACACAACCTTTAAACACGTAACACAAATATAATATTAATAAATTATAAAATACTCATTAATATTCAAAAATTCGAATTACAAGGAAATTTCAGAATTCCCGGTCGTTACAGATCTTGCTCCTTTTGTGCCTTAGGGATGTTTTGTAGTTGCATCTAATAATCCTCTATCCCCTTACGAAATGAACCCATAATGTTCTCCCTTGCCTCCTTAGAAAATAATTGTTCTCTATACGCCTTAGTAGTTTCTTGTAACTGTCTCTGATACGAATCTCCATGCCTATGATCCTTCATTTTATCATCCCAATTTGATCGTCATGAAGGTTGATCGACATATCTTGGAGTTGCATACTCATTCCTCCTGTTAGGCTGTACTGGAACAAACCGCTTTCTCATCACGGTTTTTAACTCTGCCCAAGTCTCGATCGGAGGTTCTCCACATCTTCTTCTGTTACGCACTAATTGATCCCACCATGTAGCTGCATGATCAGAAATGTCTTGAATCGCTAGTTTGACCCTCCCATGCTCAAAATAATCTTGATGTTCAAACTCCCGATCCTTCCTCCTTTCCCATCTCAAATATGCCTCTAGATCATCCCTGCCTTGGAAAGTATACCTTCGAGACCCATAAGTACTTTCATAACCATAATTATACATATTTGCTGCAAACAAAGGGTAGTAGATAAAGAAAAAAAATTCTCACTCACTCCCTTACGTGTTTCACTTAAACAATGTATTGCACAATTATGAAATCACTCGTGTATCGCTCAATTTGGCTTTTAACCTCTAATAAGCTCACTACTCTTACCTTTTACCAATCAATATTCTCACTAATAGGTTCTTTTTGAATTCACCAAACAATTTCACAGTTTTACTATTTAATTCAAAAATAACTTATCAAGAATAAACATAGAAGGTATGACTATGATAACCAACAAAAAAATGCATGATCGCCAATTATACCCTTCTAGAATGAATTCTCAACAATCTCGAAACTTATGGATAACCAATCAATTTGCAACAATTAATAATTTTCCCTAACAATAGAAACCAAACGAAATAACTGAATTTTTTTATTTTATTTTTTTTATACTTTTTTTTATTTTTATTTTTTTACTCTTCAACAAGAAAAATAAAGGATAAGTAACATGCTAGGAACTTAGCTTTGATACCAAATGATAGACTCCACGACACGCTTGAGTGAGGTGGTCGTCGCCTGGATCGTTTTCAGCAAGTTATAAGGTGGAACGCTCACGACACCTTAACCCAACGCCTATAAAGAGACGAGAACCTTGGTACAATCGATTGCGCAAGGAAGATGCGTTAAATGAAACATCAATGACACCTTGACCCCTCGCTTATATGTAAGCAGTAATCTCGGTACAATCAACGATTGATGCGATAGAAGACGCCACACACAACTATGATCTGTTGTATGATAAGTCAATTTTGAACTTCACAAAAAAACCATGAACAGTTCAAAAGTTCTCAAAGAACCAAAAGAGAAAATAATCTCAAGAGAAATTTTATTAATCTGAATTCTTCACTATTACATAAGTCATGTATTCTATTTATACAAATAGAATAAACCTTAAAGAAACCCTAAATCCTAAAAGGAATAGAAATACTAGTTAACAAGTAATTAGGAATCAAATCTATCTAACAAATATCCTAATTACATTAGAAATCTAAAAGATATGAAAATCCCTACAAATTTAGAAGCAAATCTACCAAAAACGCGTTTTTTTGAATCTGTGTCATGTGACCGGCGTGGAGCATGCTGGAAATACAAAGGAATTGGCACAGGGCATGCTAGCCCTGCAGAGATTTCTTACTAAGCTTATGCGGGGCGCGCTGCTACTAGTACAAAACCGGCGCGGGGCGCGCTACTGGTCCAGACTTGCTACCTTGTTGTTTTTAAGTCCCGAACTTGAATCTTTACTCCTATTTTGCTTCCTCCTCCAAACTTAAATCTTTGATTGGCACAAACTAATGAACTTCGACCAAGTTAATGAACTTAGAAATATATTCCACATTAAATGCTTTGCCATGTAGCTTGAATACTCTTCCTTCGTTTTGTGCAATCCAAACTTATATTGTCGCGTATTAGCTTGTAAACTCCTTGCTATGCATCGTCGCATGAATACTAAACCCTCATTGAATTGAAACATAGTCGAAGATTAGATGACACAGATAAACACGGGTTTGATGACTCAGCATGTATTGATCCTCTCCTCACGATTCACCTGAATTGAGCTCCAACATAAGCATTTTTGAATGGACTTCAACCCAATTACTTGCGATCATCTGATGATCCTCCTAAACTCGAGTTGAGTGAATGTTTTTCGATGCGAGCCTGGTCAGGATCTCATCATCTGTCCTCTATGTATTCAGGTGCGGGTTGAGGCTTTATGGGTCCTTTGCAAGGGAGTACCTGATCAGAGTGGGGGTCTCCTCTATTGCCCTTGCCTTCTACCCCCGTGCATCGTCATAAATGGAACATGATCTTTCTATCCGACTTTATGATCTTTTACCAACCAGAGTTTTCTTCTCCTTCTACCTTTCTCTTCTTAGATTCTAGGATTACCTTTTCTAGTTCTGCTATTCTTTTCGAAGTCTTTTCTTAAGCTGCCTAGACTTCTTTTTCTTCAGTTAGAGCCACCACATGTAACTCTTCTCCCTTCAATTTTGAGGATTCGCCTTTTTCTTTCTTCTTCTTTTCTTTCACAATGTAGTCACCTTTCTGCACATCCTCCCACTTAGGTAACTTGATTATGTTTGCCTTTTCTAGAGAGTTCTCACATAAATCTGATACATCCTCATAATTATGGCATCCACAAGGTGGGCTTCTTCAAGCGCGAATGGGTTCGCGGTAGTCGGTACTCGGATCTCTTTCTCTTTCCATATAACTTTCAAACACTAATGGTACGTGGAAGGTACTACTCCAAATGTATTCTGCCAAACTCTTCCTAGTACCGCGTGATATGTTGTGTCAACGTCAATGACATGGAAGGTTATGGGTCCTCTATTCTTCCCTACTTGGACATCCACTTGAATGCTTCCAAGTGTTCGGGCTTGATTAGTTATGAACCCCGTGATGTTAATCTACTTCTTCCCCAATTTCTTTTCAGGGATACCTAAGTGTTGAAAGTGGCATGATATTGACAGAAGCTCCGTTGTCTATAAAAGTTCTCCTCGCCTCCAAGCCATTAATTATAACTATCATAGATAGAGGCCGGTTGTGGATATATGGGACCTCTATGTCTGCTTCTGAGAACGTGATTTTGTTGGACCCCTCAGTTACACTTCTTGTGATAACTCCTTTTGCCATCATGCACCCCTCATGTTGCTTCTCCGAAATGTCCACAATTGCTTTTGTTGCTCCAATCCTTGCTTGTTCCGACAACCCCAATTGGTCATGAAATCTCTTAAACTTCATACTGCTAATTAGGGCCTTCACCTGCCTCCCTGGATCAGTCTTTTCCTCATTCCTTGCCTATGCAATGGCTTGAAATTCTTCGATTACTCCTTCGAAGGTTCGAATCCTCCGATCATATTACAGGCTTCCTTCCATTTGTCACGAGCAAGCAATGGCTTGGTTAATACATTAGCATTCTACTTTGAAATCTCTATTTCTCCATTGGCCACTTTGTCATAATAGATCCTTCTTACATTGTAGCACTCGATAGTGGGATGTTTAAAGTATTTTTGAAACTCGCATTATTTCATGTGAGCCTTGTCATCTATTGTGGGCTCCCTCTTTGGTGGTACCAACGTTATTATATTATGTTTCAGCCACTGTTTGAAAAGGTCCTTAAACGTTTTCTCTCCACAGGTATCGGACTGGTGTTGGCAAATTAGAAAATCTGCTACTTCTTATTGTACTACCTCCTCTTCTATCAAACCTTCCCCTCTTGTCCCCTTGTGGCTTAGTTGTTGTGCCGGCCTCAGCCATAATTGATGTTCTCTTATTTCTCCAATGGTTATTAGAGGGGCTTTGGGGGGTCTCGGTTTGTATTAAACTTCCAAGATTTTGGGAAAACTCACAAAAGGGTTTTGAACTTCTCCCATCCCTTGGTGATGAGATGGGGTTGGAAATGGACTTGTGCCTTGTTAATGCACACGTTAACTAAGGTATGCTCATTAATGTTGTCTACACATTTTTGTGCCTGTATCCTGAATCTTTGAACATAATCTGCTAGTTTCTCATTAAGTCCTTGCGACAATCGCATAAGCTCAATCATGGTCACTTGGTTTTGGACATTGAAGAATTTTCGGTAGAACCGTAGCTTAATGTTTGTCCAATCTTTCACACTTCCATTCTCCAAATTGTAATACCAACTAACTGCTTCCTCGGTCAATGATTTGTTAAACTCCCTGATTAACAAGCAATGGTTGGCCTTTTCATCATCTATGAGCCATGGCAACATGCACTCAATAAATCTGGTGATATGTTATCTAGCATTACCCTTCTCGCGCATTGAACTTTGGAAACTCAGGTAGATGCTCAATATAACCTGGGGGTATGGTCTCCTTCAGATTAAGGTTTGGTATAGGGGTGTGAAGTCCAACTTAACAGACTTAGGGTTGGCTGTCTAGAGTTGGGCTATCATGTCGAGCATGTCGACCTTGGTCATGAAGTTATCCGTTTATGATTGAGGCATGGGTTGGCTAAGGGAGGATTTAGGTTGGGGTTGGGTTATTGGGATCAGTGGTTGTTAGATCCCCGTAGATCTAGCTTGGGCTGAAGATGTAAGGTTTTGTACAGTAGGATGGGTTGATTTTATGGGATGGGTATGTTGGAAGCCGCTTGGTTGCTGGTGTACTTTGATTGGCTGATATGACTTGGGCGTTAGGTGTGATCAGAGTGTTAGGGAGGATTATTATAGGAGATTGTTGAGGCAGGGTTTTGTTGCCTGGTTTATATAACGACAAATACGTGCAACTATACACGGTCAACAAGTAATAAAGTGATAAGTAGAGTATCGTTCCCACAAGGAATTAATTCTACTGATTTTCCAAACATCATTTTATATCAAGCCAATTTTATTTAAACGGATGAATTAATTAAAATTAACAATTAAACTAAATACTAAAAATAAGTAACTAAATAATAAAATATAATTACATACATAAATAAATCTAAGAATTTAATTTCATCTCATGCTTTATTCAAATCTCATAACTCTCTATTTAATTATACAGTCACGATGAATTGTTAACCGAGAATTCGTTAGTATTTATACGCCTCTTTCGATGGTCATACAAACTTATCTTTTCTAAATCCACCACAATGGGAATAGAATCGGAAAGGAACATCGTAGCTAAATAACTCACTATATTCCTATGTGAATTAAATTAACAAGAATTTGAAGCACACATTCTCTTTAGGTTACATATGGCATATAGGTATATTCTTATCCTATACACGAATCATGAATTCCATCCCATGCAGAAAATACAAACATATGTTATCATATTCCAATTTAAACCTATAATCCATCTCCCAATTTCATATAGATTATCCCATTAATTACTAGCTAGTTAATTAATACATGAACGTACAAAATATGATAAGTCAATCCATATGGTGCCAAACAAATAGAAAGAAAATCAATTTAAGCTACACATGAGATTCCATTAAATACTTAAATTAACAACATATTCATAGCACATAAAATTATAATCACAAAATATTCGACTTCAATGAAAGATAAAGATAAATAAGAGTTTAGAGAAGAAAAACTGCTCCCGCGTGTCTTCTAATTCCAAGCTTCATCAATCCATGGCCTCCATCTTTGATAATATTTTTCTTGCTCTTGAACTGGGAAGAGAGTTAGCCTCACATGGCGTTCCTCGGCTTTTTCTCCCCACTTCTTTTTACAATCCCAAAATAAAACTATTTATAAGAGTTATTCCACCTAACCGTAATAGAACTAAAATTACATTTATAACCCTAGGTAGAGATATTTGTATTGAAGTCAGCCTTGTAGTCTTTATAACTCTCTAGGCTTCAATTGGCAAGTGTCCTTCTTTCCTTAGAAAACAAACAATAATTTAACCCATCAGTTCAGCCGCACCACGCACGCCACGCGCCTGACCATGAACCCCCCGAGCGCCGCGACTTAGGACTCGAGCGTCGCGACTCTTAATCCAGCGTCGCAACTCTAATGAATGCGCGTCACGGCGCTTAAGCTTTTGTCTGTTTTCTTTTGCTTGCTTCCTTGGTTGCTCAATTGCTTCAAATATTCACGATTTTGCCACTTAACTCCTTTTTTCTTACAAAATAAAATAAAAATAATAAAATAAATAAAAACTCTATAAAATAACATAAAATACTTAAAAACACACAAACTATTAAGCCTAAAGGTATCCAAATAATAGGTATAAAACCTACTCATCAAATATCCCCAAACTTAAATATTTACTTGTCCTCAAGAAAAACACAACCAAAAACTATGAAAATAAAATTAACAACTAACTACGCAACAAGCAATGAACTAATTTGAAATTGAACATGGCCTCAAAGATTTCATTAGATGAGAACTCCTAGAAAATATCAAAAAATACGCAAAGCCTAATAATTCAACAATCTATTAGTCATACTTTACTCAAGACCCTTTGTGTGAGTGTGAATCCAAATGTATCAAACTAGTAAAAAACTCAACGAAGCTCATATAATCAAATACATCATAAAAGATATTAGAAAGGTTAGTATTATATCAAGAACTCTATATTCTTACTTTTTACAACTCAAAGCGAATACAAACAAACATAATTAGAGGATCGCAAAGTTATTTAACACATTTAAGCCTCTTTGGAAACCCTTCTCCATGAATTTATTTATTTATTTTTCTTTTTTTCTATTTTATTTTTTTATTTTAGTGAGTGCGTTTTACGCTCCATCTCACTTACACATGTGTTTATGAGTGAGTGCGTTTTACGCTCCATCTCAACCCACCACATGATCTATCCTTGCAACTGGGGAAGGTTCAAAATTTCCATTTTTTTAGCAAATAAACCAAAATTTTCCCCAAATTATGTTCTACCTCATATTACACTTTAAGTTTTGACCAAATAAGATAAAGAGTTCATAAAAGGTCTTTCACAAGCATTTAACATATAAACATCCTCAAGTTAACACTAGCTCAACCAATTGAATATGTGCATAAAAGAATTAAAGGGTCTCAAATAAAATAAAATTAACAAAAAATCAAAATTCAGACTAAGCCATATCTATCTCTTTTCTAAGAATTAATAAATAAAAATTCATAATTTTATCATTGACCAAAAATCTTCAATTCAATTAATTTATTGCCTAAAAGACATTACCTAGAAACAGTACAACACCATTTTTGTAGGAAACATGATTGCACTTAGCATGTGCAACAAGCCTTTAAACCCCAAAGTTACCCCAAGTGGAAGAGTTGTGTCTCGTGAGGGTTTTTAGTGAATATACCCACAAAATTTAAAATTCATAAATAAAATTATAAACATAGACCCACACATCAAAACAAAATATAGAAAGACCCCCAAACTTGAAACTGACATTATCCTAAAAGTATGCAATAAAAGAATGTAATGCAAAAACTTTCCTGAAAAGAGGTCAGTTGTGGCTCTCCGCAACCATCTCCTATTATCTGCTAAGACGCATGATCTGGAAAAACAAAAATAAAACAAATTAATTACAACATAAATACAAGTTTAAATTAAGATCAACTTGATTGAAATCAATACTGGAAAAATATTAGAAAATAATTTCCCGGAAACGGCGCCAAAAACTTTTTATTCGATTTATATAACGACAAATACGTGCAAGTATACACGGTCAACAAGTAATAAAATGATATGTAGAGTATCATTCCCATGAGGAATTAATTCTACCGATTTTCCAAACATCAATTTTATATCAGGCCAATTTTATTTAAACAGATGAATTAATTAAAATTAATAATTAAACTAAATACTAAAAATAAGTGTGACACCCCCAAATTCGGGTTTCCTAACCTCGAATTCGGTGTTCACGATACTCAACAACAAACATACTTTCTAACTAATGTGGAATAATAAACATACATTGTTTATCGAAATAGTAATAAAGTCTTACAATCATGGTCCCAAGGTTCTTTAACCTTAACTTAAAACATACCCTCAATACAATAAGAGTTCACATAGCCAAATAACATTTAAGATAAACCAGTACATAAGCCATATCAGGCAACTACTCTTGCACCTTCCCTTTTCCTTTGTCCCCTTTAGACGTTTTTGCCTTAGCTGAAATAAAGATCATGATATAGCAAGGGTAAGCAACTAGTTTGCTTAGCAAGTTTATACACAAGGGAGATATATCATGAATAGAAGGTAGTTTCGCTTTCAATGTTCAACGACAATATAAAATTGTGAAGAAACATGAATTAATAGTCAACAATTGAATATTCGAATAATTGAATGACAATTACTGAGTGGTTGGAAATAACCATAAACATTTGCCAAGGTTCTCAGCATTTAAACTGGACCTCTTAAAAGTTTTGGTAATCAAGGGGATCAGCCTTTCATACCCCGTGATTTATGCATAAACACTTAATAAACCAGTATTGATATCATGCCTTAATCAAATTTATCCTTTTCTCAGCCAAGAGTTCTTACCATAACAATTTAATAAAAACAACTTTTAAAATACCTTTGATTCAACAAATTTAGACATGATTGATCTAGCTGATACAAATAGCATAGATCTATCTCATAAACAGTTCATACTTGAAAGAACTTTAATCCAATTCACAGTTCAATAACAATAGAATAGGAATTCAATTGCACGAGGTGCGAATCTCAATAACCAGTATAGATGTGAATAATCAACAATAATTATTCACTAACATGCTTCGAAAATAATAACTCGAGTTTGAGTTAGGAAACTTACCTGTCTGCTCAGCTACAAGTAATTCTAGCTTTAACTAATTGGCCTTGAAGAACCTAACATTGATAACGTCAATCTACCAATTAGTACTGCGTAGTTGTATATCGATACACTTACTTATGCTATTTATTTAACAATTAAGCAAATCACATAGCACACATAAGTTAATAAACTATCGTAAATCCTATAAGACACTTAATATTATCAATCATGATAATATTTAATTCACCTCTTGGTATTATTAGTTCACTAATAACACTTTTATTCGTTTACTAATGTTATTAACATCTTAATAATATTTTAATCATCCAATAATACTTCAATCTAATATTATTAATCTCTTAATAATATTTTAATTCCCATATCATTAATAATATTTTAATCTAATATTATTAGCCATTTTAATAATATCTTAATCATTTATTAATGCTTAAAACAAATATTATTACCCATTCAATAATATTTCCATGAAGTTTTAATCTTAATATTTCTTTGTTTACTTAAAAAATTGTTGCCTCTTTTTTAGTCTTTAATAAAAGAGCTCTAACTCGTGCAAGTATACACGGTCAACAAGTAATACAGAGGAAGTAGAGTATCGTCCCACAGAGACAGGATTAAATTAAATCACTATGCATCAGTTCTATCACTATACTTATTTGCTTAAACTATCGACTTACGTTTGATGACAAAATTACTTCTATATCAATTAATAACTAACTATGCAAATACTAACAAAATATATATATCAAGTCTGGAATTAATGGGATCCTAACTTCATTTAATAGTTCATCTAATTACCACTATCATGCTAGAAAGTTCATATATCACATAAAAGTAGCCAAGGACACTAAAATAGACATAACCATTTGTCAATGCATTATGACCTACTTACATAATATCCATACTCGATAGACACCATGTAATCACCACTATAACCAAAATCACTATATTTCTATGTGAAATTGCAATTATATTGATTTTAAGCACAAGTCCCTATTTTGACTCTTACGGTGAAACGGTATATTTCTATCTGACTCACACAATATTAAGCTATCCAATTAAGCTTCATATTCGCAAGCTATCATGATTACAATCCATACTTATATGTTATTTTTCAATTCCATACAAGTACTGAAGTCGAATGGTGATCAAGCATTCATACATGAAAAACAATCATGATAGAAATTCCTTATGATATATAAAACAAGCTAACAATCAAGACTGTAATTAAACTACATATTAAAATCCGTTAGAATCCCATAATGGAGATTAGTTCATGTCTAAACCAAAAGCCATTATGGGATCAAAACTAAACATGGAGAAATAAACAATCAATTGAAGTAAGAAGAATTAGATTGATCAAACCCAATTGAAGAATAAAATCCAAAGTAAAGTTCAATCCACATCAATATCCAATGCTCGAACAAAAGTAATCCACAGAATATCTCTCTAAAAAACTCTCTAGAAAAGTAGAATAATATCATAAAAGTAGTCTCCAAGTTCTCTTAAGGTTTTCTTCTCACTATCTGATCAATATGGACTAGAATCCTCTTCAGAATTGGCTTCCTTTTTCTCCTCCAGCCGCAACTCAGCAACAAATTTCGTGCCCTAGCGCCGCTGGCGCTAGCCCAAGCGCTGTTGGCATTTTTCTTATTTATGACATCATTTAACCATTTATTTTCTTTTAACCATAACTATAACATTATTATGAAAAATAGCAAATAGGTCCTGAAAATTATTATCCTCTGGATCTGGATAGTATATGATCCAACAATGATCCACCAATTTTCCTGGAATTTTAGAAAATGATTTACTATTTTTAAAGTACTCAAAATCTCCAAATTTTGTTACATTTTTCATAAATTGAGTTTCACTCAGAAAATTCTGAAATTTTCAGGGTACACTCTTATAATGTATATAAACATACTGTAAAATGTTCATATTGTTTCAAGGTACACACAGTGAGTAATCCGGGTAAGAATATTTAGGAGTCCTTCACGGTAAAAGCCATTACACAAAACTCACACATCGAAACGTGTTCATTCTTTTTTCTACTTGTAGATAACTTCTAAGGTACCTCTGTGATTTTTTGTAAATTTTTAAAAGATCCATAACTGGCCGAAACAGCCTTTGGAAAAACAAGGACAGCAAGCTTTTAGGGTTTTAAAGCTTTAAGTTTTATAGCTGGACTGTTTGGGGAAAATAGCCCCCAAGGCTTCAAAAATTATTGGATTTGTGTTCTACCACTTGGGTTTACTAGCTAACTCATGTATCTAGCACCCTCCTTTGACGGATCACAAATCCAAGTTGTAGATCTCAAGTTATGGGTGATCCAAGTGAAAAAAATCTAGGATTTTTACCCTTTAAGAACATAAGTTCCTTTTCTTCCTTTGAATCTCCATTCTAACACTCAAGAGGATTAGATCTATACATGAAGCATTAAGATCTAATGATTCTTGAGTCTTAGAACAAAATCTCTCAAAAACTATGAAAATAAAACAAAGTAAGAAAGAAGGAAATGGTTTAGGGTTTCACCTTAATCTTGTAGCTACTCTCCTTGATCTACCAAGGTATGTGATGAACTTGGGATGCATGAACTATGCTAATCTCACTCTCTTTTCCTCTCTAAGCTCTTACTCTATGTTCTTGCTTGGGAGAAATGAAAGAAGGAGATGAAAAGAAGAATTGAACTTGAACTGAAATGAAAGGATAGAATACTTGCAAGTATAATGCTAAATTAGAATTCATGCTATTATCCCCCACATCTTTCTTGCCCCTTGGATATAAGAGTTCACCTTATCCCTTCCATTTAGCCTTAATCTTATCTTTAAGTGTACTAATTAGATTTTCCACCAATGGGAGCTTGACATCCTTGTCCTTTGTGTAAGAGTTACTAATATCCCCCATATCTTTGTTGTCCCTTGGATAAAGGCTTACTAATTGGATAATAGCAAGAAACCTCTACCTTTTGTCATCAATGAAGCTAGTGAGTAGCCTTGTGTCACTAGGGTGGCTAGTTGACATCTTAGGAAGCTATGACACATCATAGGTAGCTACTTGACATTATAGGAAGCTATGATGTCAAGTCTACCATTTCAACTTCCCACACAAGCTAGCTACTTAATTAAAATAAAGTTTGAAATCAACTTACTCCTCCTTTCTCCTAAGTGCACGACAAGGAGGGATTTTATCCCAAAATGTTGTCCCAAATAGCTTTAAATAAATAAACAATTGTTACACATTTAATAAATCAAGTGACTAGGTTTTGGACCACACATTAAATACCATTGGGCTTCCAATTTAAATGATTAGACTAATAAAATCCAAATTTATTTAATACAATATTGGGTCATTTAATTTAGCCCCATGATAGCTCTTTTAGTAAGCCACATAATTAATACCCAAATCCATGATTAATATAAATGATTGGACTAGGTTCATTAATTAAGTAACTTAGTCAATTAGTAAATAAATTACTAACTTAACTATTAATTATTATTATCCAATTCAACAACTACTTTCATTAATTAACCCACACACCTTATTTACTAACTATATTCAATTTACTTGAATACTTAATTTAGTAAATACCTTGCCAACTTTAGGGATATAAAGCCTTAGGGTTTGCTCACTAGTTTAAATATACTAGTAGTGATTCTCTTAACACAAATTTATATCAATAAATCACATAATCACACATTTCACCAATACACCCAAAGGTTTAAATAAGAACACAAGGTTAACTTATTAAAATTAAGTTATATTTAATTAATAATGACGTTCAAAATTCACGGGCATTACATCCCTCCCCCCTTATAAAAATTCCGTCCTCGGAATTGCAAAAATAGGGTTACTCAAATAAAAACGGATAATTCGCTTTCATTTTCTCTTTGAGTTCCCACGTAGCTTCTTCGACTGCGTGATTTCTCCAGAGAACCTTGACGGAATGGATGGTCTTATTTCTCAGCTTCTGTTCCTTCTTATCGAGAATCTGGACAGGAACTTCCTCGTACGTTAAGTCCTTCTCGACTTGGATTGGTTCATAGGAGATAACGTGCTTATAGCCTGGCTTATACGGCCGCAACACTGACACATGAAACACGTTGTGAATGTGCTCAAGTTCAGGAGGTAACGCTACCTCGTACGCCACCTCGCCGATTCGCCTCAAAATCTCGAACGGTCCTATGAACCTAGGGCTCAATTTGCCCTTCTTCCCAAACCGGATCTTTCCTTTCCAGGGAGATACCTTCAAAAATACAAAGCTACCAACTTCAAAGTCCCGCTTCTGACGATGTAAGTCGGCATATTTCTTCTGGCGATCTTGGGCTGCTACCAGACGATTTCTGATCAGCCGCACTGTATCTGTAGTCTGCTGCACCATTTTTGGTCCCAATAATCTTCGCTCCCCAACCTCGTCCCAACACATTGGGGTTCGACATCTCCTTCCATATAGCGCTTCGTACGGTGGCATGCCGATACTGGCGTGATAGCTATTGTTGTAAGCAAACTCCACCAGTGGCAAATGGTCATCCCAGCTGCCCTTTAAATCCATCACGACCGCCCGAAGCATATCTTCTAAGGTCTGAATCGTTCGCTCGCTCTGGCCGTCGGTTTGAGGATGATACGTTATACTCAACCTCAACTGCGTTACCATTCTTGCCTGCAGACTTTTCCAAAAATTTGACGTGAAGCACGGATCTCTGTCAGATACAATTGATACCGGCACTCCATGTCGTGACACTATCTCTTTCACATAAAACTTTGCTAATTGCTCCAAATTGTACCGTATCTTGATTGGCAAAAAAAATGAGCAGACTTGGTTAGACGATCCACAATTACCCAGATGGCGTCTAAACCCTTATGAGTTGGTGGCAGTCCCACCACAAAGTCCATTGTGATGTGCTCCCACTTTCACTCCGGAATCTCTAATGGTTGAAGCAGTCTGCTCGGTCGTTGGTGCTCTGCTTTAATCCGCTGGCATGTCAGACATCGGCTGACGCACTCTGCCACTTCTCGTTTCATATTCGGCCACCAAAAATTTCGCCAGAAATCTTGATACATTTTTGTGCTCCCGGGATGTACTGAGTACTTCGTGCTGTGAGCTTCCTGAAGGATTTCTTCCCTCAATTCCGGATCTAACGGTACCCAGGCTCTCCCTTCAAACCTTAGCAACCCTGTGTTATCAATCTTATACTTAAGCTCCTCGCCCTCGGCAATTCGCTTCTTTATTGAATCACAATCCTCATCCTTTTCTTGAGCCTCCTTGATTTGATCCAATAGGGTCGGGCTTGCTGTCACTGTAAACAATTTCCCATCCGTCTCCATCAGATACTTAACCTCCAATTCCAGACGTTCGAACTCCTTTATCAACTTTGCCTGAGTTGTGAGCCTCATCAATTTCTCCCTGCCTTTCCTACTCAGGGCATCTGCCACTATATTTGCTTTGCCCGGATGGTACAGAATCTCACAGTCGTAATCTTTGATCAATTCTAACCATCGGCGCTGCCTCATGTTCAGCTCTTTCTGAGTGAAGATATATTTCAAACTTTTGTGATCTGTATATATCTCGCACCTCTCTCCATATAGATAGTGCCTCCAAATTTTCAAGGCGAATACTACTGCTGCTAACTCCAGGTCATGAGTCGGGTATCCCTTCTTATAGTCCTTCAGCTGACGTGAAGCGTATGCAATGACCTTATCGTGTTGTATTAGTACACAACCAAGACCTTTGTGTGACGCATCGCTATACACTACAAAACCTCCAATGTCGTCCAGTAAAGCCAACACCGGTGCTTGGCTAAGTCTCTTCTTCAGCTCCATGAAACTTTCCTCGCACTTCTCTGTCCAAACAAACTTTACCGTCTTTCTGGTTAGATTGGTCAACGGCAATGCTATCTTCAAAAAATCCTGGATGAATCTTCGATAGTATCCCGCTAACCCTAGGAAACTCCTAATCTCCGTCGGCGTCTTCGGCTGCTCCCAGTTGATAATGGCTTCCACCTTGGTTGGGTCTACCGAAACGCCATCCCGGTCAATGACGTGACCTAGAAACTGCACCCTTTGTAACCAAAATTCACACTTTGAAAACTTCGCGTACAACTTCTCCCTTCTTAATGCCTCCAAAACAATCCTTAGATGTTCAGCATGTTCTTCCTCTGTCACTGAATATACCAAGATGTCATCGATGAATACTACCACGAACTTGTCCAAGTACTGCTTGAACACTCTGTTCATCATATCCATGAATGCCGCTGGTGCATTTGTTAGTCCAAATGACATTACCAGAAACTCGAAATGTCCATAACGAGTTTTAAATGCCGTCTTTAGGATATCCTCCTGTCTCACCCTTAGCTGATGGTAGCCTGTCCTTAAATCAATCTTTGAAAAGTATTTCGCTCCCTTGAGTTGATCAAACAGATCGTCTATTCTGGGCAGCGGGTACCTGTTCTTAATCGTAACCTTGTTCAATTCCCTGTAATCGATACTGAGCCTTAACGATCCATCCTTCTTCTTTACGAACAGAACTGGTGCTCCCCACGGAGATACACTCGGACGAATATACCCTTCTTAACCTCTCCTCCAGACTTGTTGCCTCCGCAAGATTGGCTATCGATCCCTTTCCTTTTATTCGGGTTACTTCCCCCACGGCTACCTTCTTTGTGACCATCATGGCTTTTCTGATCTTGGTTGTGCTTTGTCAATGCTTCATTTCCTCCTCGGCAACGATTGCTTCCTTAAGTAACGTAGGAAATGTGTTGATCTGCAAAACCACAACCTTACTATATGCACAGGGCTTCAACCCTTGTTCAAATCTCTTCGCTCGCCTAGCTCCGGTGTCCACTTGGTGTGGAGTAAACCTAGTTGGTTTGTTAAACTTCATTGCGTACTCTGCTACCGACATATCATCTTGCTTCAGTTCCAAGAACTTTATCTCCATACTTGCCTGCGTGCTTTCTAGAAAGTAATTTTTCGAAAAACAGCTCCTTAAAACGAGTCCACGCAGTTGTGCCTTCCCCAGCTCGGCTTCTATTCGCCTTCCACTAGTAATTTGACTCACCCTTCCTCATGAAAGTGGCAAACGAAGTCTTCTGTTCCTCGGTCACTCTTGCGACCTTGAAAACTTTCTCCATTTCTTCTACCCATGTCTGGGCTTCACTCGAATCCGTATTCCCATGAAATTCTGGTGGTCCTAGTAATTTAAAACCCGTAAAGTTCGTCAGGTGACTTCATGGCCGAACAATCGCAATGGCTGGTCTGCCTTGCATCGTTTCCTCTAACAAGTTCGCAAAGGTCCTCTTGGGGTCAGTCTAACCCTCCTCGTTATTCACTGACTCTTCCACCCTCGTGTATCGGGGTTGTCTCCTTGACGGCATTGTTTGTTCTAAACAAAACCTTACATAAATCCTTCTTGTTTTACACATCGTGCAAAATTCTACTGATGTTATCATTTAAGAGTCAAGGCACAAATCGATCACGATCAATCATGTAATAATAATACCACATTTATATTCATACACCCCTTAGTGTGTCAAACACTTATAATTCCGGCATATTCCTATAAATGTTAACTATCCCATTAAGGCACAAAAGATGGGATTAATAAGAACTGCATTCCCCTAGATCTGAAAAGTGGGGATGTATCATCATCATATCAACTCAAGGCACCTTTAGTAAATACTAATAAGCTCATCTTAGTACCTCGTACTACTTACATCATATAGCATTCTTGATATCCACTTATCCCTCTGTTACTAACAATAAGATGGGATTCACATAACTACTCCACAACTTACACAAAGTTGGGACTTACAACAGATATACTGCTAGCTGTACAAAAACTGAGATTCATATTTCTTACATGCATAGATATACTAGTACATATACATTGACCACTATTCTTCATTCATTACGACTCACAAAGGTCTTATAATTCGCAGACTTAACCTTTCTTTCTTTCATTTCCTCTATCTATTCCTTATATCGGGCTCCAATTGATCCTCCTTAGGGATTTCTATTATCTCATCATTCAGTCCCATCTCTAGATACTTTTTCCAGATCAGACACTAAATCTACCCTTGGTTCATTTCTTATAATCTCTCTGTTGTCTCTCCTTTCTAATCATTAAAATAATCTAAATTACCATCAGTCATCTCTTAAATTTTATTTTTTTTTGCATATAACATCATTCATCTCAATACTCTCAACTTTTGCTTAACAACTCTATATGAGTTCATTACCTTTGTCTCACCTGGCATTCCACCGTAAAGCTTAATAACTTAAATAACACTTCAAAATATCGATATATTCATTATTTATCGAATCAATCATTTCCTTCTTGCAAACCTTAACCCAACAGATTCTAAGGTACCCTCTTTTCATCACAAAGAAACTCCATACCACATCACTCCAATATCTTATCTAATGAATAGCCACAAAAATTGATCAATAGCCACAGAATTGATCAATAGCATCAAATGATTAATCTAATTACCTCGAATATCTATAACTCCAGTTTACAATGGATCGTCCATACTTAATGGTCTTCACTTTACCATATTATCTCATCAATACACATTCCTCAAATTATCCACAAGCTTAATAACACCAACGTATGATCCAAATCCTCAATTTTAAGATCATAATAAATTTCTACCTAAAAATAACTCTATATGAGTTATATCCCCTTCTATTCCTCTACATTCTCTCAGGTTATAGCCTAAGGACTCTTTCTCCTAAGGGTTATAACCTATAGCTTTGATACCAACCTGTGACACCCCCAAATTCGGGTTTCCTAACCTCGAATTCGGTATTCACGATACTCAACAACAAACATACTTTCTAACTAATGTGGAATAATAAACATACATTGTTTATCGAAATAGTAATAAAGTCTTATAATCATGGTCCCAAGGTTCTTTAACCTTAACTTAAAACATACCCTCAATACAATAAGAGTTCACATAGCCAAATAACATTTAAGATAAACCAGTACATAAGCCATATCAGGCAACTACTCTTGCACCTTCCCTTTTCCTTTGTCCCCTTTAGACGTTTCTGCCTTAGCTGAAATAAAGATCATGATATAGCAAGGGTAAGCAACTAGTTTGCTTAGCAAGTTTATACACAAGGGAGATATATCATGAATAGAAGGAAGTTTCACTTTCAATGTTCAACGACAGTATAAAATTGTGAAGAAACATGAATTAATAGTCAACAATTGAATATTCGAATAATTGAATGACAATTACTGAGTGGTTGGAAATAACCATAGACATTTGCCAAAGTTCTCAGCAATTAAACTGGACCTCTTAAAAGTTTTGGTAATCAAGGGGATCAGCCTTTCATACCCCGTGATTTATGCATAAACACTTAATAAACCAGCATTGATATCATGCCTTAATCAAATTTATCCTTTTCTCAGCCAAGAGTTCTTACCATAACAATTTAATAAAAACAACTTTTAAAATACCTTTGATTCAACAAATTTAGACATGATTGATCTAGCTGATACAAATAGCATAGATCTATCTCATAAACAGTTCATACTTGAAAGAACTTTAATCCAATTCACTATTCAATAACAATAGAATAGGAATTCAATTGCGCGAGGTGTGAATCTCAATAACCAGTATAGATGTGAATAATCAACAATAATTATTCACTAACATACTTCGAAAATAATAACTCGAGTTTGAGTTAGGGAACTTGCCTGTTTGCTCAGCTACAAATAATTCTAGCTTTAACTAATTGGCCTTGAAGAACCTAACATTGATAACGTCAATCTACCAATTAGTACTGCGTAGTTGTATATCGATACGCTTACTTATGCTATTTATTTAACAATTAAGCAAATCACATAGCACACATAAGTTAATAAACTATCGTAAATCCTATAAGACACTTAATATTATCAATCCTGATAATATTTAATTCACCTCTTGGTATTATTAGTCCACTAATAACACTTTTATTCGTTTACTAATGTTATTAACATCTTAATAATATTTTAATCATCCAATAATACTTTAATCTAATATTATTAATCTCTTAATAATATTTTAATTCTCATATCATTAATAATATTTTAATCTAATATTATTAGCCATTTTAATAATATCTTAATCATTTATTAATGCTTAAAACAAATATTATTACCCATTCAATAATATTTCCATGAAGTTTTAATCTTAATATTTCTTTGTTTACTTAAAAAATATCGAATTCTTATATTACAAATATTATAGTAATATTTTAATAAGTTATTAGGCGGATAAACAATTTATTCTAATTGTTTTACCCTTTATTAAACAACTCCTTTACTACCCATAAAAGGTCATAAATATTATTTCTCATTAAATATTACCAAAATACCCCTTAATAGTCAGAATATATAATATTAAGAGTATCCAAGCTTAAAAATCACATTTTCCTTATTTATGACATCATTTAACCATTTATTTTTTTTTAACCATAACTATAACATTATTATGAAAAATAGCAAATAGGTCCTGAAAATTATTATCCTCTGGATCTGGATAGTATATGATCCAACAATGATCCACCAATTTTCCTGGAATTTTAGAAAATGATTTACTATTTTTAAAATACTCAAAACCTCCAAATGTTGTTACATTTTTCATAAATCGAGTTTCACTCAGACAATTCTGAAATTTTCAGGGTACACTTTTATAATGTATATAAACATACTGTACAAATTGCATATTGTTTCAAGGTACACACAGTGAGTAATCTGGGTAAGAATATTTAGGAGTCCTTCACGGTAAAAAGCCATTACACAAAACCCACACATCGAAACGTGTTCATTCTTTTTCCTACTTGTAGATAACTTCTTAAGGTACCTTTGTGATTTTTTTTAAATTTTTAAAATATCCATAACTGGCCGAAACAGCCTTTGGAAAAACAAGGACAGCAAGCTTTTAGGGTTTTAAAGTTTTAAGTTTTATAGTTGGACTGTTTTGGGAAAATAGCCCCCAAGGCTTCAAAAATTATTGGATTTGTGTTCTACTACTTGGGTTTACTAGCTAACTCATGTATCTAGCACCCTCCTTCGACGGATCACAAATTCAAGTTGTAGATCTCAAGTTATGGGTGATCCAAGTGAAGAAAAGCTTGGATTTTTACCCTTTAAGAACATAAGTTCCTTTTCTTCCTTTGAATCTCCATTCTAACACTCAAGAGGATTAGATCTATACATGAAGCATGAAGATCTAATGATTCTTGAGTCTTAGAACAAAATCTCTCAAAAACTATGAAAATAAAACAAAGTAAGAAAGAAGGAAATGGTTTAGGGTTTCACTTTGATCTTGTAGCTACTCTCCTTGATCTACCAAAGTATGTGATGAACTTGGGATGCATGAACTATGCTAATCTCACTCTCTTTTCCTCTCTAAGCTCTTACTCTATGTTCTTGCTTGGGAGAAATGAAAGAAGGAGATAAAAAGAAGAATTGAACTTGAAATGAAATGAAAGGATAGAATACTTGCAAGTATAATGCTAAATTAGAATTCATACTATTATCCCCCACATCTTTCTTGCCCCTTGGATATAAGAGTTCACCTTATCCCTTCCATTTAGCCTTAATCTTATCTTTAAGTGTACTAATTAGATTTTCCACCAATGGGAGCTTGACATCCTTGTCCTTTGTGTAAGAGTTACTAATATCCCCCATATCTTTGTTGTCCCTTGGATAAAGGCTTACTAATTGGATAATAGCAAGAAACCTCTACCTTTTGTCATCAATGAAGCTAGTGAGTAGCCTTGTGTCACTAGGGTGGCTAGTTGACATCTTAGGAAGCTATGACACATCATAGGTAGCTACTTGACATTATAGGAAGCTATGATGTCAAGTCTACCATTTCAACTTCCCACACAAGCTAGCTACTTAATTAAAATAAAGTTTGAAATCAACTTACTCCTCCTTTCTCCTAAGTGCACGACAAGGAGGGATTTTGTCCCAAAATGTTGTCCCAAATAGCTTTAAATAAATAAATAATTGTTACACATTTAATAAATCAAGTGGCTAGATTTTGGACCACACATTAAATACCATTGGGCTTCCAATTTAAATGATTAGACTAATAAAATCCAAATTTATTTAATACAATATTGGGTCATTTAATTTAGCCACATGATAGCTCTTTTAGTAAGCCACACAATTAATACCCAAATCTATGATTAATATAAATGATTGGACTAGGTTCATTAATTAAGTAACTTAGTCAATTAGTAAATAAATTACTAACTTAACTATTAATTATTATTATCCAATTCAACAACTACTTTCATTAATTAACCCACACACTTTATTTACTAACTATATTCAATTTACTTGAATACTTAATTTAGTAAATACCTTGCCAACTTTAGGGATATAAAGCCTTAGGGTTTGCTCACTAGTTTAAATATACTAGTAGTGATTCTCTTAACACAAATTTATATCAATAAATCACATATTCACACATTCCACCAATACACCCAAAGGTTTAAATAAGAACACAAGGTTAACTTATTAAAATTAAGTTATATTTAATTAATAATGACGTTCAAAATTCACGAGCATTACAATAAGTAACTAAATAATAAAATATAATTACATACATAAATAAATCTAAGAATTTAATTTCATCTCATGCTTCATTCAAATCTCATAACTCTCCATTTAATTATACGGTCACGATGAATTGTTAACCGAGAATTCGTTAGTATTTATGCGCCTCTTTCGATGGTCATACAAACTTATGCTTTCTAAATCTACTATAATAGGAATAGAATCGGAAAGGAACATCTTAGCTAAATAATTCACTATATTCTTATGTGAATTAAATTAACAAGAATTTTAAGCACAAATTCTCTTTAGGTTACATATGGCATATAGGTATATTCCTATCCTATATACGAATCATGAATTCTATTCCTTGCAAAAAACACAAACATATGTTATCATATTCCAATCTAAACCTATAATCCATCACCCAATTTCATATAGATTATCCCATTAATAGTAGCTAGTTAATTAACACATGAACTCACAAAATATGATAAGCCAGTCCATATGGTGCCAAGCAAATAGAAAGAAAATCAATTTAAGTTACACATGTGATTCCATTTGAAAGTCCAATAATAATCTAGAAGGGGGGTTGAATAGATTATTACAGATTTAAAAATTATCTTAGGCTTTTTTTGAATTTTTAGAAAATTAATTTGCAGTGTTAGAAATTAATATGCAAGATAGTAAAAAATTCAATCACATAATGCACAGAGATTTATCTGGTTCACAATATACATCCCGGGTATATTGCTACGTCCAGTCTCAAGCTCCTCTCCAGAACTTGAGATCCTATTACTATCAGTAATAAATACTCTTTCAACAGGCGGAGAAGCCTTTACAAAGTTTTATAGATAAATTTACAACTATTCTCAACTAATTATCTTGGACAACAAGCTCCCAGCTCCTTCCTCAAGCTTAGTTGTACCTTCCTTTTGAGTTCAGTTCTATTCTATGATCTGGTCTTGAAACAACAGCCTCTTCCCCACCTCACAAGTACACTAGAGACCCAACTCCCAGCTGACCTCTCTAAGACTCTGGTCTTGGTCGAATAATTACTTGTCTTTCTCACAGATACATAAAATAAACTAACTCTACCCTTTTTCTTTTTACAAAAAGATTTAATAAAGATATGCTTCTTTAAATAAGCAGATAGCAATTATAGATCAAGTAATTATATAAAAGTTCAATGACTTTTATATATATGAAATGTTCTTCTATGTAAGCAGGTATAACTTTATACTTGATTATAAAAGTTTATATAACTTTTATACTTATGTGAAAGTGCTTCTTGATTAAGCAGATAGATCAATTTAAAACTTAGATAAAAGATGCTTCAATATAAGCAGATATATAGTTTAATGCAGATTTATAAAGAATTACTTATTCTTTATAATAAAGAATGTGTTTCTATGGATTAAAGATATTATGTAACAAGTATTTTATAAATAAATTAGTTTATGATCAAATACTTGTGATAGCTGATATCAAGTACAATAAATGAATCAGTTAAACAATACTGGATATAACAAATAAATTTGTTTCACTCAAAGAATATATAATAATATATTCTATCTATTATGTGAATAGCTATAAATAAAGCCACTTAGGATTTTAAAGACCGTTTGGATAATTCGCTCAAAAGGAATAAATCCAAATTGTATCGGTATCTAAGTACTGACCAATTTATAGTTTCACAATTAATATTTATATAAATATTTTCAATGGATCACTTATAACTTTAAATACCGGTCGAAAAGATTTTTCGAATTGTTTCAGTATTTAAGTGATGGTCAATTTTTCAATATTTATATAAATAATATTAGTAAAAGGTCACATAGGACTTTGAGCACTCGTTCGGCTAATTCCCTCACTTAAAAGGAATATCTCCGCTATACTCTCGGTGTCTAAGTACTGCCTTTTTATTAATAAATAGATAAAATATAGATATATATAATTGTGTATAACAAATTATATTTGTATATCTATAAATCTAAACAAGCAAGAGATAATTCAAACAAATTAAATCAAATAATTTATCTCATATACCTAGACCAATTTTCTCTTCTCAAATGATTAGAACTTTAATAAGAAGAGAGAGAAAGCTTTTTAGAGAGAATGTAGGCAAGGAGTAAGCTTTTCTTTTCAAGTGAATTGGCAAATGAAAATGAAAGAGAAAGTTTCCTATTTATAGGAAATTCAAGCTTGGGGCATAATGGTAATTTAAGAAAATCAAAGGCTGATAATTGTTTATTTGAAATGAAAGGTTCGGATCAAACATAGTCACACGGATTGCAAACTTGGATGCCCATCAAAAAATGTTTGCTCCTTCCGAATTGATTTTTAGCCTATTAAAAGTTTGACTACTTTTTGCATTTATTAGGCACATGCTAAATGAATCTTTCAAATCTTTCCAGTACATGACTTCGGATTAGACAAAAGGAGTTGTCCCAAAATAATTGTCTCATTGTATTTCCAACATACTCCATTTTGGTCAAAGGTAAAAATAATTAGCATATGTAACATTAAAAGCCTAAGTTCAATTCGGTCAATATTTTCACTTTTCCTTTGCACACATGAGTCACCCACGGATGTACACATAAATATTTCAAGGTTCCAAATGTGTAGAAAAATATTTTTGTAAAAAATCTTTTTGCCCCGTTTATAAAATAATTTTGAAAGCTTGAATAAAATTTATTTAAAAGAAAATAGGAATTTTCCTTGCCTTAGGAAATGTTGCTTTATGAACTAATTACTTTAACACTTGATATTAATTTATCAAGGTCAAGAAAATTAATTCAATAGGACAAGAAAATATTTTAAGATCAAAGTAAATAAGATAATTGAAAATAATTAGAATATAAATCCTATGGAGAGGATTCTAATATTTACTAAACTTATTTACTATTTTTGTTATCATTAAAATAATCTTTAATAGTTGGAGACCTATCAATCTCCCCCTTTTTGATGATGACAATAATAAAAAATATTTTCTATTTAAAAAAAATTCCCCCATAATTTATGAAGCTCCCCCTTAGTTCATGAATCAATAAAAACATTTTCTTATAACTGTAGTTTCATCATTTGACAGTTTTAATTAAATTATCTCAATATCAATATTTTTCTTCTCCCCTTTATTTGTGAAATAATTTAATTAATCTGATCAGTTTAAAATACTAATAAATTATCCTATAACAGTTTATATAATCAGTATACATATTTTTCTTCTCCCCCTTTGTCATCATAAAAAATGATGGGGAAAAGAAAGATAGTCATAGCCTGTAAGAAAAGGTTAGTATTTATGACCTGCAAAAGAGTTAGTAGCAGAGATAAGGTAAAAAGTTGCAGAGATACTACAGTAGTAACATTTGGCAGTATTAGTTATTACAATCATCCCAAATAGTTAGTAGCATATATATAAGTTATTACAATCATCCCAAATAGTTAGAACTCTTCTAAGTTAATAGGAGAGAAGTGCAAGTTAAGATTTGGAAGATGATCACCAGGTGGAGATTTGTCCGAAGGTTCAAGTGGTGCAGAACTTGTACTAGCAGAAAAGTGACATGGAGGCATAGACAACTTTTGATTTTCCATCAAGAAATGCACCATATCCTTAAGATAATGCACAGTCTGTTGCATATCATCTACTTTCTCCATTGTGTTACTTAGGTTAGCAAAATAAGTTGATTCATGTTATTGAGTGAGTTTAATTTTGAGATCAGATTGATAGTGGACTCAATAACTTCATGATCAGGAGGTTTAAAAACAATTAGAGGTTGAGGAGGAAGATGTAAGCGAGTGACAATATTACTGTTTGGGACAAGTTGAGACTGATGATGAATGACATTGATTTCCAGATATTTAAAGATGTGTGTAAGAAGGAGACCAAACCCAAGACAGTTATTATTAAAACAGTGCTCAAAAGAGGTCAAGAGAAGATATGCCAAATTGTAAGGCATGCATTCAGTAATAACACATTTGATAAGTTCCAAATCAAAAGGAAGCAAAGTTCTATCTTTCCTTACTGGCATAAGATTTTGTCTAAGAATTTTTCCCAAAAACGGACATTCAGGGGTTAAAAATTCTATCCCAAGTTTAGTAGGAAAATCAAACAGAAGGGCAGACACAAGTTGATCAGTCACCATGGATAGATTTTGTTTAAACAACAGACAGTCACTAACAGATATCCCAATAGGATGCAGATATGCATTGATTCTAGGTAAGTCCAGCATGGATGGATGAAGATGTAAAGCATTAACAAGAAATTGCTCATCAATAACATATGTTTGACCTTGAATGCAAGTGTTTATACTAGATAATAAACCAGTGGAGTCTCTATTAAACACCATATGAGCATAAAATTCAGACATAAGACCTGGATAAATGTGTCTGTCGGTGAAGGTGACTAGGCAGTCCCAACCGATATTTTTGAGATTTTCAAGTAAATTTGGAAAGCTATTAAAGGTGATACCTAGACCTGGAGTAAGATTGTGTCTCATTAGCTTATACTTGGCTTGAGCAGAGGTGGTAACCAAATGAGGGACACAAAGTGAGGGATGAATTTCAGAATGTAAAGCAAGCTTCTTTCTTTTAGAAGAATAGATAGTTTCCATGATTGAAAAAAAATTTTAATGTAACTTAGAGAAGATAAGACTGAGATGATCATGCAGATTTATACGTATGAATGCAGCATGTTTTAGCAGTATTAATTTATAGAAGAGGTAGATAACCAGAGATGTCACTTCAAAAATTAATACAGGGATAGGCAGAGTGACTGACTCAAGAAGACACACACGGAGCAACGAAAGAGATTTCATCAGTAAATGCATGGAAAGTTTTACAAGTAAGCACACCATACTGTGAACTGTAACTTATTTTTCCAAAGATAGAATAGCATTTAAGTCAAATAGTAACACACAGTTAAAAATCTATAAATTAATATAAAATTAATAGAAAATCTTTGACCAAACTGTGTAGTTTAATTGTGAACCAGTCTATTTAGTTCACTTGAAAACACATTTTAGTTTGAAAATAGAGGAAAAGAGTTTTCATAGTATGAATCATATAGTTCAAATATAATAGAGTAAAACCAACAACTGACAACAGAGTTCAGCACAAAAAAAATACAGTCACCAAGTATTTATGTCAATCATTAAGTGTACGTGTAACCAAATGTAAAAATCTCAACAGGGCATATCATGAATATCAATAGCTTAAACTTATACGGCAACCATATTGTACCAAAAAAAATATACTGTGAGCACGTAGCTCCATTTGACAATGGATGCATATACTGTAAGCAGTCCCATTAAGGCAGAGAGAAGGGATTAAATAGAGGAGAGCAAAAAAAATTGTTAGTGGACATCAGTATCCACACCCAACCAAGCAAAAAAAATAATATCAAAAAAAATAAAGAGAGGTTATCTGAGCACAGCATGCTTTCTATAAGATGAAAAAATATCGTTTCTTTTTAGCACAAACTTCGAATATTCATATTGCAGCTCAGATAGATACATGTGTATATAAGGTGTATATATATATTTATATATATATATATATATATATATTTATATATCAATGTATATTTATATATCTAAGAAAAATATATATATTTATTAAAATATAGATTTATGGGTATAAAGTATGTTGAGAAAACAAAACTTTTTATTTGAAGTTTGAGATTCATCAGATCTGGAAAATATTTGGACAAAAAAAAAAAAAAGATCAAAGATGAGTGTGAAGAATCGGAGATCTGAACAGATCTATAACATTATATCATTAACAAAAAAATGATATTGCAGAAAATAAAAAAGAACATTTGTTTTAATAAAGAATTAATACAACTTCGGAAGAAATTGACAGGAGCTTTTGTAAAAATATTTCAAAAACATTTGCTTAAATCATTCGACAGAGCTTCAAGAAAGAAATCAAAAACATTTTGAAGAAATGAATCGGTTAAAGATATGATTTGAAGGTTAAGAAAGCGTTTAATCGAATGATTATGGCTGAAATCAAACTGGAACTCACAAATTTGATTAAGAGAGATTAGGGTTTGAGAGATGAGAGACGAACTGAGCGGCGGATGAGAGAGAGAGAAGAAGAGAAAATGAATTAAAAAAGAAAAAAATTCAATTTATAGCTAGGTTTAATCTAGTGATCCAATGGCTAAGGATTAATTTCAAAAGAGATCAACGGTGGAGATAGAATCTGCGAGTTAAGCATTTGTATTGACTGATAAGCGCTGATTTAACGGTTGTAGGGGATTTGTGTTTTCTTCGGATGATCCAACGGCTGCAAAGCTGAATCCGTGTGATACATTCTGATTGGTTCATTTGGAGGAACACGGATGGATGCTATTGACCATTGGATTTAAATTCATTTGATCCGACGATGCAGATTTGATCCGAATATATATATATATATATATATATATATATATATTTAAGAAATCAACAAAAGAAATATTTATAATTATATTCATAATAAATTTTTTTTTTAAATATTTAGAAAAAAAATGTAATTGTTAGAATATATTAACAAATATGAATAATAAGCATTTATATGAGTAAATATAGTTTATTAAAGATAGAAATTAAAACATATTCAACAAGTATGTATAATGAAAATGAAACATTATGGTTTAATTAAGATATATTGAATATTGAAATGAATATTTAAAAAAATTAACTAATTAAATAATGGAATGTACATTACAAAAAAAATTAACGCATAATTTTTTTTTTAAATAATATAAAAAATAATACTTATATCAGTGGGTTTTAAATGTAATAAAATATTTAAACTAATATTAATGATATCAATAAATATATTTAGGTTATAATAAAGAAAATAGTTACAAAAATATATTAGTTAAGTAATACAATAATATAAAATATTTTTTTTTAAATATCATAAATATATATGAAAAATATATAAATGCATAAAATATTAAGAAGAAATATCTAGCATGCCTAATTCAATTCGTAATTTGCAAAATCTGTCAGAACTTAAAGGTTTAGTGAATATATCAGCAATATTTAATTCTGTATCAATGTGATCTAATTTGATATTGCCATTGTTTACATGATCACGCAAAAAATGATGTTTAACATCTATATGTTTTGATCTAGCATGCAATACCGTATTTTTACTTAAGTTAATGGCACTGGTATTATCACATAATATTGATACGCAATTAAATTTTATATTATAATCAGCAAGGGTCTGTTTCATCCACAGTATCTGTGCACAGCAACGTGCAGTAGCTATATATTCTGCTTCGGTGGTTGAAATAGATACGGAGTTTTGTTTCTTAGAGAACCAAGAAACTAAACATCCACCCAAAAACTGACAAGTTTCACTAGTACTTTTTCGATCAACATGATGACCTGCATAGTCAGAATCTGAAAAGCACACAAGATTAAATGGTTGACCTTTAGGATACCATAGACCTAAGTCTGTGGTTCCTTTAAGATATCGAAAAATTCTTTTGACAGCAATCAAATGTGATTCTTTAGGATTTGACTGAAATCTGGCACATTTGCAGACACTGAACATAATGTCAGGTCTACTGGCTGTGTATAGTAGACTTTCAATCATTCCTCTATACTTCTTTGTATCAACACTTTTTCCATTTTCATCAGCAGTTAACTTATCAGAAGTTGACATAGGAGTATTAAGAGGTTTCACAGATTCTAAACCAAATTTCTTAATCATTTCTTTGCAGTATTTGGATTGAGAGACATGAATACCTTTTTCTCCTTGTTTGATTTGCAATCCTAGGAAGAAGTTTAATTCTCCCATCATGCTCATTTCGAATTCCTTGCTCATGCTTTCAGAAAACTCATTGCACATTGTTATATCAGTAGAACCAAAGATGATGTCATCAACATAAATTTGTATAATAAGAATATCATCATTTTTATATTTTGTAAACAATGTAGTATCAACTGTACCCCTTTTAAAACCATTTTCTAATAGAAATTTACTCAAACGCTCATACCAAGCTCTGGGGGCCTGTTTTAAACCATATAAAGCTTTATGCAATCTATAGACATACTCAGGATGATTAAAATCTTCAAAACCAGGAGGTTGTTTAACATAAACTTCCTCTTCAATAACGCCATTTAAAAATGCAGATTTGACATCCATTTGAAATAGTTTAAAATTTTTATGGCATGCAAAAGCTAATAACATACGTATAGATTCAATTCTAGCAACAGGAGCATAAGTTTCATCATAATCAATACCTTCAAGTTGATTGTATCCTTGTGCAACTAGTCTTGCCTTATTGCATACTATAGTTCCACTTTCATCTAATTTGTTACGAAAAACCCACCGAGTTCCAATAATGGAAGTATCTTCGGGTTTTGGAACTAACTCCCTGTAACGCCCCCGAAACTCGGGTCTTACCTTGAACCCGATTTCAGCACGTCACGGTACTATCCATACAACATAGGCTTACTAAAAATATGTAATTACAATAATATAACAACATATCCTTATCTAATCCCAGGCACGAAGACCTTAAATAAAACACTTATGACCAAGGTTGAATAAATACCATGATCCTTTACAATATCTCATGTGTGAACGCAAGGTTCAGATTCTGACTTTATCCAATCCCTGAATATTCGCAAGGTTATTCAATAACCAATACATTCGTTATAAAAAATGTCCTTTATACAACATCGACATCCTTGTAGTTTACTATAACAAGTAACTAACATAATCACATCATAAATACTATAATGGATAACCTTCATTTCTAACTCAGGGTTTACATAGTCAAATTCACGTACATCATATACCGTCATCATAGCTAAATAATTACAGTAAAGGGACATTTAGGAACCTTCCTGTTTCCATGCGCCTCTAATCCTTATCATCACGATATCAAGATAATTGCATTGTATCGTAAATCTACAAAAGTTTTATTTTTGCAAGAATGAGCACGACGGCTCAGCAAGAACTGACAGTTTTCACATTTCATGCTTCACGTAACACATAAGTTTGTATTTTATCCATGCACCATGATTCTCATACTATGCATCTTACTCATGCATTATAAATCTTATGCAATTCATCCATATATATGCATCATGTATCTCATAGCATACTTCATGCATCTCACATTGTATATTTATGATAATTCAAGTTCCACATAGAACAATATAGTCACATAATTGCACATTATGCACACTTTAATCATGCTCTCATATAATCCACATAATAGTGAAAGATTTAGTAATCAAGTCATGTACATCAATACATTTAAACAAGTTAACAAGTTACTGAAAGAACTTGCCTTTAAGCGTTCCTTGCCAAATTATGATGGCTCGTCCTTCAAATATCCTACACAATTTATTTAACAATAAAATACCAATTAGCCACTAAAAAGGCTTCATATAATGGTTTATATTATAAACCCACTTCATATCTTATAATGTTCGTTTTGTTTAAATCGAAACACTATTTAAGTTCTTTAACACTTTACGCGGCGTTTCGACGTTTACACGTCACACACCTAATTCGCCTCCTTTGCATGTGCTTAGCATGCTCATACATTGGTTTATAACACACTATCATGTTTCATTATTATTAGAAACACAATATTAAACAAGATTATACACACTAGTTACGGCGTTACGACGCTTGCACGTCTATACGCCAAACTTGATTATTCGAACGCCCAAGCGACATGCATTTGCGTACGCCTAACATGCCCATTCAATTTATTTAATACTCATTGGTTAATGTTAAGTATCATTATAAATCATAACATTCATGTTTTAGAACTTAGAACAACATTTTATATTGTCGGGAGCATTACATGTGCTTACGCGCATGCCCGACACCCTCCGATTGCCTCCAAAAACACATCAGTCATACAAATGGTCAATTTAGGAATTGATCCCGACCTCAAATCGAAAAACTTAAAGAACGAAAGTTGTAGGTCTACTCGTTCTCTTTCCGAATCATCTTGAATCACCTCAATCCAAGTTCGTATGCTCATTTTACTAAAGGACGTCGGAGCAGTTTGCACATTCTCTTTACCAGCGCCGTTGGCGCTCAAAATGGCCTATGACCAGAGCCTAAAGCGCTCTATTGCAGTAGCTGGACTCGTGGCCAGCGCCTACCCAGCGCCGTAGGCGCTCGGCCTGAGTCCCCAACCCGTTTTGCTTCCCGGAATGCTCTGTTTTGGTGTTCTAGACCTATCTTGCTTCCAACCACCATAACTCCCTCAATACACATTCAAATTGGTCCGTTCCGGACTCTATGGACTCCTAAGACATAGGGCTACAACATATCAAAAATTCAGAGCTATCCATTAATATTAACATGGCCAAATCTTAGGCCAAAGTATTAACTCATGCTATATTTTCGTGTTCTTGGTGTTCTTGGTGTTCTTCACAAAAATCATCACCAAAACTTTGTTTTAATCCTTTTTTACTCCATTCCAACTGGGTTAACTTCGTAACCCATGGAAGTACAATATCATAACAACAAATCAATTAAACAAACACGAAATCATAGCTACAAAGTCCTCTAAATCGTCCAAATGTTTAAGTTCATGTCCAAAGTTCATTGTTCTTCATGTTCTTCATCCTCCTTAAGCATAGGTACGGATTTATTGCGTTTTTGTTCCACTTTGATGTTATTAATGGCTTATATAACCTCTTAACAACATTTACAAACATCCAACACAAACAAAACCAACAAAAATCGCAAGAAAACCAACCCATGAGCATAAAAGCTCTAAAACCATGAAAAGCTTGAAAACCTTAGCCAAATCAAATGAAAATGGTTTCAAGTTAATGATTTACCTCTGTAAATCCCTTATAGATGATAGAGAAGCTAGCTAGGGTTCATTAGAGTGGCTCTTCTTGCTTGGTTTCTCTCACTCTTCCCCCTGTGCCTTCTTCTTCTTCCTCCTTCCTTTTTTCGGCGAACTTCTTCCCTTTTCCGACGACCTCCGGCGACTTTTCCTCCTTCTCTCTCCAGCAGCTCTCTCTCTCTATCTCTATCAGCTGAACAAGGAAGAAAGAAAATGGTGCAAGAGAGAATGAAGTGGTTTGAATTATTTGGGAGAGTGGAGGAATTTAGGGAGAAGTGGGAGAAAAATGGGAGTGGCTCAAGGTGGCCAATTTTTCTAAGCTTGCCAGCAATCTCTCCCTCCTTGCTCTCATTTGATTGGTCTAATGTGGTTGAGTGGTTTCCACTTGGAGTAACAAGCCAAAATAAATACCCGAATACACCAAAATTATATCCGAAAACTCCCACTTTTATACCAAAACTGGTAAATAACTCCACCCAAAATTAAAATGGGTATTACCATAAATATTGGGATGGATAAAAATAATTATTATGGGATTTGTCCAAATATTCGAAACACCCATATAATACATTCGGATACGGATAAAATCACGTATCAGCTCAAATAAAATTTCCGACACTTGGAAAAATTATTCCTACGCATACACGTATTTATGAAATTATTCAACATCGAAAAAGATACAAAAATTTTATGGCGTGAATAGTGCCTCGGGAAACGTGCCCCGTGAATAGTGATTTTGCGATCTTTCGCAAAATTAATTATTCACTCCTACGCTTCAATAACGCATAAAACTTCATACGTTGACATCATCCAGGTTATAAAATAACCTTTAAACATGTTACATAAAAATAATATTTAATCTATTTAATAATATTAATAACCCAAATTACAAGGGTATTCACGATTCGCGATCGCTGCTCTTCACGATTAACTCCCCATAATCATATACATCAACGTACATATATCTCACCCATATTTTGGGTTAGCGTCTTTACAATAAATAACTCGTCCAATAATATTATCCTTCAACTATTTATTTAATCCAATAAATAGTACTCTAGCGATATTTCTCGAATCCGCCAAATTAGCTAATACGAAAACTCACTTACCACATAATATTATCAATAAAAGTCTATTTTATTCAATAATATTCATAAGCTCGAATTATCAAGCTACCCATGACTCGCGATCGTTACAATAATTAACTATTAACTCATTCATTCTGAATCTATGTATATATTTCACATTTATATATATACATATTAAGCTCACAAAAAATCACATAGATATATATAACACATATATATTCAAACTCGAATCATAATAAGAATTATTCTATATTAAATTCTTATTATAATTATTCTCGAAAATCCGGGTTGTCACATCCTTCCCTCCTTATAAGGATTCCGTACTCGGAATCACAAATATCAAACCTCTTACTCGGTTTTCGTCTAATTTCTTCCGAAATTTTATCGTTGAATAATTTCAACGTATTACTATAACATAGGTTTTATATAACCTATTTAATCCACTTTCCTCAACCAACTCTCGTAGGTTTTTATTATATAACCTTTATCAACTCAAATATACTCTAAGTATTATCCTATGTTTAACCCATCAATTTCCTTTTCTAAGGATCATTGTATGTCACAATCATCATAATAATTTAATATCATGATTTACTAACTCATAAACATTCGGGATATTACACTCCCAGACTTTGTTTCTGGTGAACTGTTCAAGTTCATCTTGCATGGCCATTATCCAATCTTCGTCAGACAAAGCATCTTTTATATTTTTAGGCTCAATTTGAGATAGGAAAGATAAATGACCAGCCAAGTTATGTGCTTGTGATCTAGTAAGTATTCCTCTATCAATATCACCAATCACATTTTCTAAAGGATGATTTTTAATAACATGTGATTCTTTGGGCAAGTCGTTTAACTGAGGATTGGGATTTTCAAGAGGATTAATATTGACAGGTGGAGATGCATTATCTAGTTTTGGTTCCTCCATATTTCTGAGAATATCTTCAATGACAACATCACTGTCAACTAATTCTTTATATTTGGGAGGAGGCTTAGATTCGTCAAAAGTTACATTCATTGACTCCTCAACAACTAGAGTTCTTTTGTTAAAAACTCTGTATGCTTTACTATTAAGTGAATATCCCAGAAAGATTCCCTCATCAGATTTGGGATCAAACTTTGACATGTGTCCTTTAGTATTTAGAATAAAATATTTACTCCCAAAAACACGAAAATAATTTATTTTTGGAGTTCTTTTATAATAAAGCTCATAGGGAGTTTTAAGTAAAATTGGTCTTAATAAAACTCGGTTTAAAATGTAACAGGATGTTGCCACTGCTTCAGCCCAAAAATATTTAGGTAGACGATATTCATTTAACATGGTATTTGCCATTTCTTGTAAAGTTCGATTTTTCCTTTCAACCACACCATTTGATTGTGGTGTATAAGGAGCAGAGAAGTTATGACTTATACCGTGCTCATCACAGAACATAATAAAATCAGAATTGTCAAATTCTCTTCCATGATCAGACCGAATATAAACAATAGAGCTTCCCTGTTGATTCTGAATTTTCTTACATAAAGCAGAAAAAGAATTTATAACTTCATTTTTAAATTTCAGAAAATCAACCCATGTAAATCGAGAATAGTCATCAACCAAAACTAGAATATAAATAGCACCACCCATGCTATGTTTAGGAATAGGTCCTACTAGGTCCATATGCAAGAGTTCTAAAGGTCGAGAGGTTGATACTGTGAGTTTGGGTTTATGAGATGCATGTATTTGTTTTCCTAATTCACAGGCTTCACAAATATGGTCTTTTAAAAATTTTAATTTTGGAAGACCACGAACATGTTCTTTAGAAGAAATGTTATTGATCAGTTTCATGTTAATGTGTTCTAATCTGTGATGCCAAAGCCATGGATCATCAGTTGCAGATACAAGACACACATTGTCTAGGTGAGAATATGCATCTAGGTCACATGTGTATACATTCTGATTTCTAGGGCATAATAATAACATTTTACCAGATTGATCAAATATTGAACAGTTATGAGGACCGAAAGATATTTTAAAACCACTATCACATAGTTGACTAATAGATAGAAGATTGTACCTGAGTCCTGTGACTAATTGTACATTAGAAATTGTTATATGTTTATTACTAACACTTCCAATTCCAATAACTTTACCTTTGTTGCTGTCTCCAAAGGTTACCTCACCATAGTCTGTAGGTTGTATATTGTTCAATTTTGATTTGTCTCCTGTCATATGTCTTGAACAACCGCTATGAAGATACCACTTATTTTTATTAGTATCAGCTGCAAGACATACCTGCAATATACACTAATTTCACAAACTGGTACCCTTTAATAAGAAGGGTCCTTTGGGTAAGTTTTTCATTTTGTATAGGGAATATTTGTGTTTTCCTTTACAAACCGGGTACAGGATAATCAGTTTTAGAAGATACAAGCATTTTATGAGTACCAGGTCTATAAAAAGCATGATTTACTCTATTTTTATATTCTGAAAAACTTTGATGATTATTTCCAAAAGATCTTTCATTATAGAATTCTTTTCTTCTATTAACAATAATAGGTGCAATGTAAGTTCCTTTTGGAACCCAAATCATTTTTCCTTTATAGTTTCCATTTCTAGCATTGCACATGTGAATAGAATGACCGTTTCGGTTACAGTAAGTGCATTTAGTAAAGGGAGATGTATGACCTTCTTTTTCTTTACTTTTAACATGATAGAGCCCCTTATCTTTTGTTTTGCTGGATTCTCCAATATATCCCAATCCTTCTTTATTAAAGCCACATCTTTGTTGATTGAGCATGACATCAAGGTTTTCTTTTCCTTTTGTGAATTTAATAACTGTAGTGCTCAAATCATCACGTTCTTTAGTTAATGCTTCAATTTATTCTATCAAAGAAGAATCTTTCTTTAGAGATGAATTCTCAAGCTTGAGATTCTTAATATCTTCATTTAACACTTGATTTTGTATCTGAGTATCCTCATTAATAACAGTGAGCGTTGAATTTTCGACTTCAAGATTTTTAACAGAAATAATAAGTGTTGAATTTTCTATCTCAAGATCCTTATTTATTCTTCTTAATTTTTCTAATTCTTCCTTTAGTAATAAAATTTCTGAAGAATCATTTTCTAGTTTCTCTTTTTCTTCTTTTAAACTTTCATTAATAATAATCAAATTTGAGTTTTCAATTTCAAGATTTCTATTAGTCTTAATTAATTTTTCTAATGAAATTTTTATTTTAATAAAATCTTCTTTAATGATTTCATTATCTTCATATAAACAATTATATGCTTCTTGTAGTTCATGATGTTCTTCATTTATATTATCTAAAGTGTGTGTGACAAATGAAGTGCTGGGTAATTGATGTTCAGAGTTTACCTCAGATCTTGGTGATGAATCATTGTCTGCCATTAAACATAGATTTGCAATTTCCTCGGTTTGTTCAACAGTTCCTTCTTCGTCGCTTAGATCCCAGCCTTCCTTAGCTACTAGTATTTTGTTGTTGACTAGTTTTGGACAGTCCTTTTTGAAATGTCCAGGCTGGTTGCATTCAAAACATGTATTTGAATTTTCATTTGAGCTGGCATTTCTGAAGTTGCTGTTATTATTTGCTTTGAAGTTTCCTCCTTGTGCTTTTGGCCTGAAGGCTTGTTTGCCCTTGAAGTTGTTGAAATTGTTGTTTGTCTTTAGAAAACCTTTGCCATATTTTCTAGCTTTGCTTTGGATTACTCTCCTGAGTTGTCTTGATAACAAGGCAACTTCATTATTATCCAAACTCATGAGTTCTTCATTTAACTCCTCATCATCGCTTTCTTGATCTACAAGTAGAGCTTTGAAGGCGATTCCTTTCTTCTTGAGATCTGTATCCGATCCTGCTTTTTCGACTAGCATGTCGACTTCGTGAGCACGAAGATTTTCAATGAGGCTATCAAGAGGATAGGTACTTAGATCTTGCATTTCTTTGATGGTTGTCACTTTCATTTTCCATACGGATGGAAGGGCTTTGAGAATTCTTCTGTTTTTCTCATTAGTTGTGTATGCCTTCCCTAGTTGTTCCAGCTCATCAATGATTCTGAAAAACCGTGTTTCCATATCAATGATCTTTTCACCTTCTTCTAGCTTGAAACTTTCATATTCTTGAATTAGAGCATCTTTTCTAGTTTCTTTGATATGATTGGTTCCCTCATAGGTTATAATCAATTTTTCCCAGATTTCTTTTGCATTCTTGCAATTACTAACTCTTTTGTACTCTTTTTCAATAAGAGCACTAGTCAGCACTTGTTCGGCTCTGGAAGCTATATTCATAGCCTCTTCATCTTTAGTGGTGAATTCATCAGCATCTTTCTCAACGATCTTTTCACCTTCAATTTTTGTGGGAACTTTTACACCTCGTTCTATTGCCAACCAAACTTTGATTCCTTATGATTTGGCATAGAATTTGAATCTATTATTCCAGGTGGAAAAATTTGTGCCATCGAATAGTGGAGGTCTAGACATTGATAGTCCTTCTCCGCAACTAGTAGCATTGTAGGCTATAGATGGATCTACTCTTAGATATGCTTGTATTCACTTAACAAATAAGTTAAAGAGCACCGCTCTGATATCAATTGAAAGTCCAATAATAATCTAGAAGGGGGGTTGAATAGATTATTACAGATTTAAAAATTATCTTAGGCCTTTTTGAATTTTTAGATAATTAATTTGCAGTGTTAGAAATTAATATGCAAGATAGTAAAAAATTCAATCACATAATGCACAGAGATTTATCTGGTTCACAACATACATCCCGGGTATGTTGCTACGTCCAGTCTCAAGTTCCTCTCCAGAACTTGAGATCCTATTACTATCAGTAATAAATACTCCTTCAACAGGCGGAGAAGCCTTTACAAAGTTTTATAGATAAACTTACAACTATTCTCAACTAATTATCTTGGACAACAAGCTCTCAGCTCCTTCCTCAAGCTTAGTTGTACCTTCCTTTTGAGTTCAGTTCTATTCTATGATCTGGTCTTGAAACAACAGCCTCTTCCTCACCTCACAAGTACACTAGAGACCCAACTCCCAACTGACCTCTCTAAGACTCTGGTCTTGGTCGAAGAATTACTTGTCTTTCTCACAGATACATAAAATAAACTAACTCTACCCTTTTTCTTTTTACAAAAAGATTTAATAAAGATATGCTTCTTTAAATAAGCAAATAGCAATTATAGATCAAGTAATTATATAAAAGTTCAATGACTTTTATATATATGAAATGTTCTTCTATGTAAGCAGGTATAACTTTATACTTGATTATAAAAGTTTATATAACTTTTATACTTATGTGAAAGTGCTTCTTGATTAAGCAGATAGATCAATTTAAAACTTAGATAAAAGATGCTTCAATATAAGCAGATATATAGTTTAATGCAGATTTATAAAGAATTACTTATTCTTTATAATAAAGAATGTGTTTCTATGGATTAAAGATATTATGTAACAAGTATTTTATAAATAAATAAGTTTATGATCAAATACTTGTGATAGCTGATATCAAGTACAATAAATGAATCAGTTAAACAATACTGGATATAACAAATAAATTTGTTTCACTCAAAGAATATATAATAATATATTCTATCTATTATGTGAATAGCTATAAATAAAGCCACTTAGGATTTTAAAGACCGTTTGGATAATTCGCTCAAAAGGAATAAATCCAAATTGTATCGGTATCTAAGTACTGACCAATTTATAGTTTCACAATTAATATTTATATAAATATTTTCAATGGATCACTTATAACTTTAAATACCGGTCGAAAAGATTTTTCGAATTGTTTCAGTATTTAAGTGATGATCTATTTTTCAATATTTATATAAATAATATTAATAAAATGCCACTTAGGACTTTGAGCACTCGTTCGGCTAATTCTCTCACTTAAGAGGAATATCTCCGCTATAGTCTCGGTGTCTAAGTACTGACTTTTTATTAATAAATAGATAAAATATAGATATATATAATTGTGTATAACAATTTATATTTGTATATCTATAAATCTAAATAAGCAAGAGATAATTCAAACAAATTAAATCAAATAATTTATCTCATATACTTAGACCAATTTCCTCTTCTCAAATGATTAGAACTTTAATAAGAAGAGAGAAAAAGCTTTTTAGAGAGAATGTAGGCAAGGAGTAAACTTTTCTTTTCAAGTGAATTGACAAATGAAAATGAAAGAGAAAGCTTCCTATTTATAGGAAATTCAAGCTTAGGGCATAATGGTAATTTAAGAAAATCAAAGGCTGATAATTGTTTATTTGAAATGAAAGGTTCGGATCAAACATAGTCACACGGATTGCAAACTTGGATGCCCATCAAAAAATGTTTGCTCCTTCCGAATTGATTTTTAGCCTATTAAAAGTTTGACTACTTTTTGCATTTATTAGGCACATGCTAAATGAATCTTTCAAATCTTTCCAGTACATGACTTCGGATTAGACAAAAGGAGTTGTCCCAAAATAATTGTCTCATTGTATTTCCAACATACTTCATTTTGGTCAAAGGTAAAAATAATTAGCATATGTAACATTAAAAGCCTAAGTTCAATTCGGTCAATATTTTCACTTTTCCTTTGCACACATGGGTCACCCACGGATGTACACATAAATATTTCAAGGTTCCAAATGTGTAGAAAAATATTTTTGTAAAAAATCTTTTTGCCCCGTTTATAAAATAATTTTGAAAGCTTGAATAAAATTTATTTAAAAGAAAATAGGAATTTTCCTTGCCTTAGGAAATGTTGCTTTATGAACTAATTACTTTAACACTTGATATTAATTTATCAAGGTCAAGAAAATTAATTCAATAGGATAAGAAAATATTTTAAGATCAAAGTAAATAAGTACTGTTAATGTCATTCTCGTCCGAGAGGTTCCTTATCCTCTTGGCAATCCTGCTCTCATAACTGCCAAGCCAACCCTTAGACAACTATCCCAATGTTGTATCTAAATGTCCCAAGACTCTTTACCAGAAGCCTTCGGAGACAAATGAGTTTTTTTTTTTTATTTTTTATTATTATTATTATATGGACTCGTATGTGTCATGTCTTTCTTCCTAACAGGAGTACCAAGTGGTCGAGCATGAGGCTTACATGGCCAAGTTTCGAGAACCCAAGAGTGGAGCTCAAGAGGCCTAGGTGGTCGAGCCCGCGAGGCCAAACAACCTAACTCGAGAGCCTCAAGTGGTGGGATCCACAAATGCCAACTGGCAACCTGTTGGGAAGTCTACGCGTCGTCAACATCCCTCACATGGGTTCCACGTGTAATGCCTAAATGAGCCCACACGCTTACGTGGTAAATTTGGGCCCACAGTATGTACAATTTATAAAAATGATAAATAAAAACTCGATATTTGACGAGCTAATCACGAGTTACTCGATAATTATTCAAGTCGAGTTTAAGCATGAAAATTTGCATTCATTAAATACTCTTACCAACTAGTATATAATATGAGAGAAAGTGTACATAAAAACTTTATTTGTTTTTGTATAGATGAAGTTTAATTTATATATAAAAACTTTTTATCTTTTTAAAATTATTTATAAACAATTAATTAAATTAATTTTATATTTTTATATAAAAAATAAACATAAAATTTCAGATTTAAAACTTTTTAGTAGGGAATTGTTATTTTCACATAAAATATTGATATTTTTACAAAATATTATTTACATAAATGTGGATTTTATTTACTATTCAATTATTTATGTTAAAGTAGTCTTGTAAAAATATCAATTCCGTTTTAGTATTAGGTAATTGGGGTTTGGGGGTTGTCAATTTTCCAAAATGGGTCCCATCCCACCTGATAATCTAATGCCACTCTACCAAACTTCCTCCTCTTCCCAAACCGACGCCCAAATTGTAAAAAGAATTCATCCACCCAAACTCTCGGTCACAAATCCCATTTCATGGTCAAAAAGATAAAAAATTAGAAATAAAAAGCGGACGAAACCCTAATTTTCTCCCATGGATCCCCCAACCTCTTGGGATTCCTTGCGAAAGCAGGTACATATACATATATATATATATATATATATATATCGGTGCATAATTTACTGTTTTTTTAATACGTCGATTAAAGTTTTGCATTTTCTATGGATTTTACAATTTTGATTATATACCCTTCTCTATATATAATTAATTTTTTGGTTGTGTGATGAATTCGAGCTGATTGCGGTAATTTAATGGTAATTCTCGGGGAATCCTTGTTTAGGGCGAGGTTGCGTTAGATGGTTCATGTAGATATTTGAATTTGGAGACTTAGGTAGGTTGAAGATAATGAGATCTCAATTGATGTAATGTTTGATCAATGTGGGGGGATTTTGTTGGGTCGCTTAAGATTATGAGCCGAATTAGGGTTTCTGTTGATGGAAATGCTACCAAAACATATTTTGTACTGAGGTGCATGTGATGTAAAACAGTTAAAGGATAATGGGTGATTTGAGATGGAAAGAGTCGGACTTCTCAGGATAGATATGAGATGGGATGGTTTGTGAAGTACAGCGTTGTTCTTCAATTATTTTAGTGGAGCAATGCTACTCTTCATAGAAAAGTAGAAAACTATAATTTTCATCTATTAATATCTCAAATGCAAGAATAAATGCTTTAAACAGTTTTAAGAGTAATGGAAGGATGATGTTAATTCTGTTTCGAAATGAAAGGGAAACCAAAGGGACCCACATTTAGGGATGGATATGAGATGAAGCAATTTGCGGTGTATAGCATTTCTCTTCGACAAAATAAGCAGAGTATGCTACTCTCCACGGAAAACATTAATATCTCGAATATGATGTAGGCTAAAGTTTCTCTCGTTATTTCAAATTAAAATTATTACTAATTTCTTTTATTTTAGAAATTGCTAGTGTCCCATCAGATTTGTGACTTTGAAGGTTGGAATGCTATGCTGTACTGTTAAATGAGATCTAGGATTTTCGGCAATTATTGAATGTAGTAGAATTACTGTTTTTGGACAATCTTCATAGAATAATGGATCACACATGTCTTTTACTCTAATGACCATCCCTTTTTCTGTATTCTTTCTATTAGTAGAATTAAAATGCCAGTGTATTGATATTTTAAAGGTTGATTAAACAAGTTCACATTATGTTTTTCATTGTGATCATCCTACAAAGCGGATAGAAGTTATATTTACTTTTTCCCTTTTTCTGTTATCTGCTATTATTGAATATATCTAGGCAAGGAAGCTTGAAGCACAGTTGGATGATCAGATGCATTTGTATCGTAAGTTAGTTTCTAGAAAAGTTGATAGTGGTAATGAGAATGATCTTGAATCTGAAATAGATCAACTACTCAGACAGCTTCAACAAGTAAATTCACAAATGCAAGCTTGGGTGTCATCCGGAGGATCAGAAATATTTTCTCACACATTGACTCGTCATCAAGAAATTCTTCATGACCTTACTCAGGTAATGTTTCTTTCACTATTTGGTATTCCCCTATTTGGTGAATATGAATTTCATTGCAATAATAGATATTCAAATCAACTAACCAGTAATTTACTGATAACTACTCCCAAAGATATTTAGTCTACTAGCTAGCGACTTAGTACTCCGAGATTGGAAAGAATGGCATTCTGCAATATTTATGACTCATGCTCCTTTAGATTCTTTAAATTCTGTGGGCGCGTAGCTACCAAGATCAATGCAGTCAATTATGTCTCTCCTTGGAATTTGGCAAATCTTAACCAAACATGGGCTCAACACGCAGTTGTATGGTCTGGAGAGGGTTACTTATCTGATATTTTAGTGGCATATGAAGCACGGATACGGATACCAGATGTGGATTTGACACGATAAGGGACACTACATTTTCCCAAAAAATAAGATATGGGGGATACATTGAATTATATATATGTAAGAAAACTATAAAAAATATCAACTAGTGTCCCGAAGTGAGTGCCTTATGAGTGTCCAATAAGAGCTATCATGATGTAGCCTCTTGAAAATGTACTTGTTGTGACACTAACTTAACCATATTTAACTATATCTTTTAAGAAAATTATCCTAGTGTACGATCAAGTAAACGACATGAAGAATCCTACCTAATCGTACGTTGTACCATCAAATGTGTCGTTTTACGTTCCCTCTTTCATTCCATATACGGTATCGCATCGCAATCTAAGTAACATTGGCGTAGACCTCCCCAGTAATATATTTATCTGATCCAGCAGGTTTCAGATTAGGTTATAATGAAAAAAAAAACTGATTGATGTAAGACAAGGTGGGAAGAAAGAATAAAAGTACATATATCCCCATAGAAAATCGGTAGAGAAACACACATACAAGTGCAAAACTTTAATCTTAAATCTATATTTTCAATTGAAAATAATAAAGATTACAACTCTTTATATAGGACCTCTAAAACTTAGCAATCAAGTAAAGAATCCTTATATAAAAAGAAAATAATCTCCTAACTAAATTCTACTACTATAATTAAAACTTAAATCTATTACTATAATTAAAAATCCTAATTTTAAAATGAAAACAATCTCATATACTACTATAATTAAAACGTTTAGAATATCCTACTTAATTTAAGTAATAAATAATCACATTAGTAAATATTTATTTGTAAATAACAATAAAATTAATAATAAATTTGTCGATTTTTCTCTTTCGTTGCACATCATGATTATAAACTTTTATTATGTTAATTTATACTGAAATTTCCTTTAGTTATAACTAATATTAGAATTTCGAATGAAAAATTTGAAATTTCATACATTTCAATTAACATTTCAGTTATTATCGGTCTAATCTTATTAAGTAAACAAAATGTTATTTTTGTAAAAGGTTATTTAGTAATCAAAATTTGATAATGGAACTAGGAATATGGTCTCATTTATTTTTTCTTGCCTAATGCTTTAATACAGTGGTAATAGTTTTGCTGTGAATGGCCTTTGTAGATTGACCAAGAAGATCGAGGGTGTTACTTTACTTAATGCAATTGTTGTCATGATTAAATTGCAGGAGTTTAATCGACTGCGCTCTAGCCTTAGAGCCAAGAAAGAGCATGCTTCACTGCTCGATGATTTTAGGGAGTTTGACCGGGGCAGATTAGATTTGGAAGAAGGTGGTTCTTATGAGCAGGCAGCTCTACTAAACGAGCGAGCAGCTATCAGCAGAGGTTCAGGACAGGTGCATATCTTTATTCGTGCAATCACTTTAGAAAACCACAGCTATTTTCATAGGTTACAAAACACGTCTTTTTAAAGCTATTTCTGTCAAAAATATATTTCTCTGTATACTGCATTTTATATTTTATCTAAAAAATTGTAGCTAACAGAAGTGGTATGTCTCATTTTTTGCCGAACCATAAAACATTTTCATAGTGATTTTACTTTTTTTTTCTTATTGTATATTATATGTTCTTTCCATGTTGAGCTGCCAAACTATTGGTATATGATCTTTAAAGCTTAGATTGAACAATGTTATAGCTATATTTCTATAGTTTCCATTAGTTTGAATTTCTAAGTTTCACGGTCTCATAATTATTACGAAAGTTTTTTCCTGGCAATAGTGTTTAGGTCCTTTTACCTATCAAAAGAGAAAGAAAAAGAAAAATAGAATTAAATATTACAGAATACAGACGCTTTCTCTCGTCAAACATAGAATTAAATGTATGGGAACCTATAAAATAGTTATATTAGACCATTCAGAATTATGAAGCCTTACAAAAGTAATACTATATTCAAGAATTTGTAATTGAGCAATGATAATTATCTTTTTTGTTCGAAGTGTACGAGGTGGACTTTATGACTTTGTAGTTTCTCACACTAGCCTTTGAAAGTTGAGGGTTTATTTATTTTCTTTTGTTTTTCCTTTCCCAAAAGAAGAAGTGAAGCTTTATTTGTAGAACAAAGGAGCAAGCTTGAGAGAAAGTATCTGATACTGGACAAGGTGGTAAAATTTAAACGCACTGGTAAATTCTAAGAAATCAAGATGGGTAGACTAAAGCAAAATAGAAGTAATTTTTCGATGGATTATGTTTTGCGCTTTGTGTGACTAGATTTAGTGTTAAACTGAAATTCTTTAATGTAAGCTTAAATAATAAGAATCTTACAAGTCTAGATTATTCATTAAGTTGTTTATTTGTTGGTTTCAGATGGTAGAATTATTTAGTTACTTGGACTAGTTGTCCAAAAATTAGGTGTTCTAAATTTTCCATCTAAGCATGGTAACCCCTGCAATTTTAATGGAGTTGAACGTTTACTTGAATATCTTCATGCTTGTTCTGTGGTGATTGCTTAAACGTAGAATTATAATGGCTATTTTGGATGGCTTCGTAGCTAGATTTATATTAATACTTAATACATTCTGTTCAAAAATGTGTAGAAAAGCAATATTTTTATTATTGTTTTCCTTTCCTTTTTGATTTGTTTTAATTGGTAAGGTCATCTCTGAATAAAATAGTAGTCATAATATGGGATGCAACCACCAATGGTCCAAGTTGGAGGGTTATGATTTTGCTAGCAATGTTGTAACTTTTGTTTGATAAATTAAATAAATCCTCTTTCTAGGAAGAAACTTTGAAGATGGGTTGTAATAAGGTCAACAGGTTAAAGGAGAAGCTAAAGCTTTGAAATGTGAAGGCTTGTACTTTCCCTCCTTATTTGGGTGATGAACTCTGTATTAAATTTTCCACTAGAACATATTGAGTTTTTTCCTTCTTATTTTTTGGTCTTGGTAGACTTCCCAACTAGACAGGAAAAAGGGTCAGTAGACCTACCAGAATCTTGAAGCAAGCACATGAAAGTAAGACATTTCATGTACTTTTTTCATGTGGTGTATAGTAAGCTTATCTTTCCTTTTGGTGTGGGAGATCCAGTTACTGGCATAGAGCCAAAGAAACAGATTGCCGTGGTTTCAGCAGGCGTCTGAATTTTCATTAGACACAAGTTTAATGGTGGTGCAAGAGATCCCTTTTGGTGGACTGATGGGACATGAGTTGTCTTGATAATTGTTTGGATGCATGTGTATCCATTAAGACTTTAGTAACCATGCCAATTGTATGATTGCTTGGTGAAGCCACCCACAAGCTCCTGCTTACCCTGTCACAAAATCAAGCACCAAGTATTTTAAGTGCTTGTTGTTCTGTTTAAGATGCTAAGCTTCTTGTATCCCATTGACGCCCTGCCTTATTTTTTGTGCACAACTCTGACTTGGTTGACTTTTTGAGGGCAGAATATGAATTTAATTTTCACTTGCTCCCTGATTCGTCCCGGCTATGATGACCACCTCCAGCAAGAGGCCTAGACATTGTTACCTTGCAGCAAGTATTCAATTTTTTTTTAAATAACTCTAACAATGTTCTAAAAAACGCTAGGCGGACCTAGGCGGCGGAGGGAACTTCGAGCGCCCAGGCCGTGTAGGGCGGCGCCTAGGCGGGTGCTCTAGGCGGGGTTAATTTTATTTTATTTAAATTTTATTAGTGAAAGTATATGGGTGAAGTTTGAAACATACTAAACTTTAGGACTTGAAGTATAATTAGGAAGTAATTTTGAGGGAAGTATTTGTAATATGGCCACACATTCTTTTTTCACTTTGGGCTTTGTTCTAAAGAAAGAGGTTGGGCTTTGTTTTTTAACAGAAAAAGAGTTTGGGCTTTGTTTTATTTATTTAAAAAAAAAAAAAAAGAGTTTTGGCATTGTTTTTAAAAAAGAGTCTGGGCTTTGTTTAAAAAAAAATGAGTGGGCTCTGTTTTTAAAACAAAAGGTTTAGGCTTTGTTTTAAAAATAAGGGTTTGGGCTTTATTTTAAAAATAAGGGTTAGGATATTATTAAAACTGGAAGGTTGGGAGCCCTAGCCGCTGCGCCTCCTCATCATATGTTACTTTTCGATGGCAGCCAGATCATGATCAGCCCCTTAGGTAAGTTTACCTCCTCATCATATGTTCTTCTTCTCTGATCTTGTCCTTCTTTCTTCTTTCTTCTTTCCTTCTTTTTTTGTTTTGCGAACTGCGATGCCTAGTCTAGCCGTTTTTTATTTTCACCTAGTCCTAATTTCCAAGGTTGGGCTGCCACCACCGCCTAGGCGGCCGCCCAGACCGATTTTTAGAACACTGAATTCTAATTGGGATTTAAAAATGGACAATTTTCCCTGTTTTATCACCCTGTTCAGCAGGCCTGCTTCACTAGAAAAAAAGAGGCCGAGGTTTCATTTTTTGACCCACTCAGGGTGGGGGGGGGGGGGGTTTAAACCAAGCTACTTTTAGTTATTGTTCTAGAATGAATTATCCTAATTCTATCCTTGGAACTTCTTGGCTTTTACTAGTTGATACTGCTTGTATTGGTTATTTGTGTTGGGAAAATATTATATATTCGGGTGAAGATAAAAACGGAAAATATAAAAATGTAGAACACGGAAATTTGGAGGGCTTTGAGGTGTGTCTAAATCACTTTCTTTAGAACGTTATTTGCCCTCACCCGGTAGAGTTTAAGAAATGGGGTTTCAGGTAAATTTGTTCCCAGGATACAACAAAGCCTTGGGAAGAACTGTGATTTAGCAATATAGAATATCTTCCTAGTATTTCTCTTTCAAAGAGTAGCAAAAATACTTGAAGAGAGTAGAGAGATATAGAAGGAATTTCTGAATTTTTGGTGTTTTTAAATGGCTTGATTGAACTCCTATTTAGTATTTATAACCGATTCACACCCCTTCAATGTATCGGATGACTTTTAAGGCCATGACCATATCGACGTGAAGTTGAATAGTTGCTTATTTACGCGCCTCTTCAATGGCTTCCCTTGTTTATATACGAGTTGGCTGACCATTTATTAATGGGTTAGTATGACTCATTCCGTAGCAATATGTCCGTTCATATCCATGCATTACCTTCATGCTATTCAACTATTAATAATAAAATCCATGCATTACCTGACTTCATGCTATTCAACTATTAATAATTAAAGTCGACACCAAATGACTTTAACTCATGAGTCCATGGCTTCATTTCTTTTAAATCTCCTAACAAGCCATTTACCAAGTCATCTCGTTATTTATAATGCATGTAATATGTTTAATATAAATTACAACCATCAAAACTTCTCTCCTTATATAAATGGTATTTAAAATTTCTCAAAAAGATTTTGAACTAATTAGTACTTGTGACACTCCCAAATCCAGGTACTTAATTCCCACTGATTTGGTGTTCACTATATCATTCATTCATTCATTCATGACTAACTACCCATAATAAAGAACAATTAAATTAAGCTGAATGAAATATTTTCCCACAAAAAGGGGTACAACTTAAGTCTTCTAAGTAAACAAATCCCAGGTCATCTACCTTTATTACATCGTTGCGGAATTAAAACATAAAATTAAACAAATCTTATTACAAAGAACTGAAACAAATAGACCAAACATCTTCATTTGCTCATCTTGCCCTTGCCCTTGCTAGTGGACGGCTCATTCGGCTTTTCAGGTTTAGTTGCAATGTTTTATGCAAGTGTGAGCAACAATTGCCCACAAGTGTGATAACAATAACATTTATATGATTAACGGAATATATCTTAATTGGGGAGTAATAGTCTTTCTGAAATCAATCAATAACAAATCAAAGATCTGAAAGCTCAATAGATAACTTAGCTCAAGAACTGAATATGGATTCAAGATTAAAAATGTATCTGAGGGTCATAAGACCTCGAACTATGTCCTAGGTTAACAAGTATTTCTACTGTAACCTTTAACAGTCATGTAGACTATGAACTATCCATCTCGTACTCCGGGGGATTAACCCTTTGTACAATGTATTGTGCACAAACATTTAAACGCTGTTGCGTAATTAATCCCCTATATTAGGGTTGTTCATCTCAGTTTAGCGTCAGAATCCGTACCAAAAGAAACTTGGTTTGGAAAAACTTCAAGATATTCTAAGTCTTTGAAACGCTCATCAACTATGGACTAGCTGAATCAATAAGGGTTTGCTAGTCACTAAAGTATTTGATCAACAATAAAAATTGTACAATAGGATTTATGATCAAAATTTGAATAATGATCAATGATCGAATAACAAATGACTGAAATAAAACATAAGCACTTGACATGATAACAACCTTGCTTGAATAATAATAAGCTAAGGTTTATAAGCTTGCTCTATGGAAGTAAACTTGTTTTAAATGAAATGATAAGATTAAGGAAGGAAAAACTTGCTCAATGTAATAGTGGAGTTCAGAAACTTGCCTCGTGCGTAGATTGACTTAAATAATTCACGTTCCTTAATCAACCTATACATTTCAATTATAAAACGGTAACAATAATTAGCTACAGAATTATATTTACTTTAAGATTCGTTCTTATCCTATTTCATTGTAACATCTCGATTATCATTCAATATTCAACAAGTACTTGCTTAACAACCAACGTGGTATCTCATTAGTCATTTAATATCTTAATCTAAGTTTTAAACATGTACATAACAACATAGCAAGATCACAAAACAAAAAAAAAAAATTTCAGTTACTGTTCCACCGCCGGGGCGGTGGATTTCTATACAAAACCGTCGCCGGGGCGAGGCTACCGCCGGGGCGAGGAATCTAGTTCAATTATGCCGCCGGGGCGACAAGACCGCCGGGGCGAGACTTCCAGTTCATTTCTACCGCCGGGGCGGTAGACTCGACTGACACCTTCTACAATTCGCGAACCAGTGAATTTTCAGGCTAAATTTTCCAAATTCTATCATCCAATACATAAAATAAACATACCCAGACGTCAAACATGATGTAAAGCAACCACCCATCATGTTTCTAACAATTCTAACCATTATGAACACATAATCAACCAATTAAAAACCCAAAAATTCACCGTTCATGTTTTTTTCTATACTTTGACACACTTAGTGAAATCAAACACTGTAAACTTGTTTCTAAACCATTTTGATCCGTTAAAGTTGCATTATTCTCGTTTCTTATCATATTAACACAATCAACAATCAATTTACCAATTAATAATGTAATTGAGCATCAATTTTTATACACATGAGCCATACATGAAATAAAACTCTGTAACACCAAAATCTCAATTCCAAAGCATGTTTTTCATGGATTAATTCAATTAAAACTAACTATAAACAACATACAATCACTAGTATATGCATATTAACAATTACAATCAAGTAATTCAAGCATTGAGCAAATAAATTCATATACAGAGAAATAACAGTGAAGAATTCTAAGAACTATAAATAAAGAATATTAGAATCAATTTATACCTCTTGATTTCTTCTTGAACTTAGTTAGATGATGAGTTAGCAATTCACTTTCTTTTTTTTTTCCAGAATTCCTCTAAGTTCTCAAATTCTCTCTTCTCAAACTCTGCTTTTGTTTTCTTCTCTTCTCTTAGGCTTAGAAGACAACTGACGTTCTTACTTTAACGTAAGTTGATATTAACTTGTCAGTTGCAATAAGACCAAGAGTTAGGCCATGTTTGGCAAACTCAAAATAAGAAAATGAAATTTTATAGGCCACAAGGCCTTGTTTGGTTGAACCAAAATAGAATAAATCATTTTTACCAACCAAGGGTCACAAGACCTTGTTTGGTTTAACTAAAATTAATCCTCTTTCCATTTATTTTAATAATTCATTATACTATATAGTTTAATTATCACACTAACAATTTAATTAAACCTATTATTAAATAAATCCAATTAAACCTTACTAATTTAGTTATAACCTTTATTCAAATAAATCATTTTATCATCTAATTTATTCTATCATCTAATTTAATTTAATTATTAAATTAAATTAGAGTAGACACATCAAATTACCTTCAAATAACAATTAACATAATTACACTTACAATGAATTACTCCACAATAACCTTATCAATTATTTATTATTATACAATAAATAAATTAGCCAAAAATATTTATTTAACTCAATAAATATTTTTATTTATTCACAAAATTACATTCGTTACAGTACTCCCTCCGACCTCAAAAGGATGTCCAAAGTACAAGTTTTACACAAATTAAGAAAACTAAAGGAGAGGAGAGAATATAAAATAAGTACTAAATTTGTCCATAGTAGACTAGTCTTTGGAATACTTTGGAAGGTAAACTAGTCTTTATGCTTATTTTATAATTTAGTGGACCCCACTTTAGAATACTTTGGAAGGTAAACTAGTCTGTCTGCTTATTTTATATTTAACTTGTGTACTTTTAGACATCCTTTTGTGGACAAAATATTTTGTACTTGTGGACATCCCTTTGAGGACGGAGGGAGTATAATTTTAATACATACAATAAGAAAACAAGGAAAACAAGTGAAATAAATATAAATCCTGAGAATATGCATCAATCCTTTTAAGTAGTTCCAGCTTTCTATGGGCTGGCTATCTTGTATTCTAGTTATTAATTGGTATGATTAAATTTTTGATGTAGTACAAGAATTGAGAGATGATGAGAGAAGGGTAGAAGAATAGCTGAAAGAATTTTGTAGGGCACAATAGTGTTGGAGGAGTTCATGTCCTTGGACTGATCTTAAAGCATGATCTGATCTCAAGTAGTTTCTAAAAATTCCTGCCTAGGCGCTAGGCGGGTCTTCTACCGTCTCGATTTGGCTGGGTGCCTAGGCCCTGCCCGGGATCAGACATCTACCACATTGATTAATAAAGGCTTTGACACTCTACAATACTGATCCAGAAGAAAGTCACGCCAAAACAGGGACGATGGCAGACAAACTTGCCTGAAATGAATTTGTTAAGCCTTAAAAGATATAAATAACTATCATATTTTGTAGTTGTTGAAGCATACTTGATCTTTCATACCATACTTTTGTCAAAATCCAATATAACTATCATATTTTGCAACCGTTGAAGCATAAATATATTTCTTTTTCATGGTTCAAATTTCAAAACTGTTGCCAATAAGTTAATCAAGTAGCAAACTCACTTACATGAAGTTAAACTTCTTCAGCAATAGAACTCCAAGGCCATTTAGGTTTAGATAGTGAAACTATATGGAGGAAAATTTAATGATGTTGAGATCACCACCTCAAGTTAAACGATGCTAATTACTCTCTACTTGTTATATTTCAAAATTTTATTTATTTTTGAGTCCAAATGTGCCCTTAATAACTGATATATCCATCTCCCATGTCATTTTTCTAGTTTCCTCGTATTTACTAGCGTATTTCCTATTTGGAATTATTGCAGATGGACTCGGTGATTTCTCAAGCGCAAGAAACTCTAGGAGCACTTGTGTTTCAACGCTCGACCTTTGGAGGCATCAATTCAAAGCTTAGTAACGTTAGCAGCCGTCTTCCGACTGTAAGCAAACTGTCTCTATTTCTTTGTCGAGGGTTTGATTGTCCATGTCTAATGTTTGGTGTTTGGAGAGGTTGGTTGCGACTTGACCTTATTGTCTAATCGGCTCTACGAATACTCGTGATTCAATTTTGCAGGTGAATAGTATTCTCTCTGCGATAAAGAAGAAAAAGTCGATGGATACTATCATCCTTTCATTGGTTGCATCCGTTTGCACATTTCTTATTTTGATTTATTGGTTGACCAAGTAGGAAGTATTGCTGGTATTCTGGTGGGGTCTCGTGGTATGACTTCCCTCCATTGTAATGGTTTTTTTTTTGGGTGGTAAATCTCTCCATTGTAATGTTTGTAAATACCCTGTGGCCTGTGCTGTTTTCTTAAGTTTTGTTATTCTTTATATGTGCCATGATATGAGATGGCACTGTATGCAATCTTGTTACAGTTTGAAATCAATGTTATCGGAATCCAGTACCTTATGATCCATTTCATTTGTTTATTTATTTTTGGTGCTTTCAAGTTATTGTTATCACAATGTATTAGAACCAGGGGTAGGGGATTTGAATTCGGGTAAGGGTGTAAATGAACCGAGTCGAGTTGAATATTGAGTTGCTCAGATTTGGTTCACAAATTTATCGAGTATAAAGTAAGGTTTGATTGAGGTTCGTATAGCTACCGAGTCGAACACGATTTTAAATCGAGCCCGAGCAGTTTGAATTTTTTGAACGAATATAATCCGAGTATCAATAGAAAATTACAATTTAAGGAGGTTCGATTAATTTAGCGAACTTTAAAATTTGTTCATATTTGAATCATTTATATTTCGAGTCGAGTTCGAATCGAACTTTTAGTCGAGCGAGTACGAATTGAGTCCGAACTGTTTGCTCATTTTACAGCCTTAATTCCGAGTGAGATACCAACTTTGCTCAAGGCTGTTGGTATTTCATTTAGGAAACTATAATATTTTCATATTGAAAATTGATATTTTCACAATTTCTTTCACGTGAATAGTGAGTGGGTTTCACATCCATAAGAGAGATTCATGTGAAAATATATATTTTTTTATGTGGAAATATTAGTTTCCTTTCAGTATTCATGTGTGAAGTAAGCATTTTTGACAAGGTAAAGTGATTTGGTGGCTGAGATTGTCACTATTGTTCAAAAATAGAAAGGAGTAAATTGAGTTATTCAATATTGGACTCAAGACTTGATTAAGTATTGGACTTAGCTCCGTAAAGACAAGTCGACTGGATTTGCTAGTTGAATGGAGTTCCATAGTTTCTTATGATTGTTGTTTCTTAGTTTTTTATATGATGATTGTGAAGTTATCGAGTTAGAATATATGTTGATTTATTATAGCTCGACTCATATCGTGTATGTGTGTATGTGTGTGTGTGTATATATATATATATATATATATATATATATATATATATATATATATGGCAATGATCCATAGCATGTATTTGTTATGGATCAAAAATGGGCAAATAACATCTTTAACGTTCGTTACAATAATCGACCGCTTAGATTAAAAAAAAGACATCGACGTCCGCTAGTAATTCTAGCGGACGGGATTAAAAAAAAATTTGGAGGAAATTATACCCTTACTGCTAATGTTGCTTCTCTGCTTCGAATTAACCCATAACCTGACTTGGGATTATTGGTCATTATTGGTCATTGACTTCATCTGAAGAGCTAAATTGATCTGAAAAATCAAAATCAGCATCCTTTAAGCTCAATATAGCAGATTTGAAGCAAGATCTTGAGGAATCAAAGGATTTATCCTCAACACTAGCATTTCCAATAGAGCTAAGCACCAGCTTTTGCCTAAGCTTCTTAGCTGCTGATTTGGGTTTTGAACATTTCATTGTTTACCCATGAACAAGCACGAATCTGCTCAAAACACAAACAAAGACATGAACAAAAGCCAAACATGAGAATAAATATTAGATTGGAATATAGAATTATGCCTCTGAGGATTGGAACCAGACGTTCTTTCTCCAATTTCAGTATATATGAATTGCCCAAGTTTTAATTTGTTACTCAAAATCATCTCATTTTGTTCTTCAGGCAAAGAGACATACATGGCATGTGAAACATCAGAAACCTTCAGGTAAAACCCTCTATTAGGCCAAAGATCACCTTCTTCCAACACAGGAACTATGCTTCTAATTTGCAACAACACGGGTTGTGATCATTTTGTGACCCATTTTCATCAACATTCATGTCTTCAAGAAGCTCTCACGTGTTGCTTCATAATAGTGGCCCACGTGTTGCTTCATAATAGTGGCCCACGTGTTGCTTCATAATAGTGTTGCTTCATAATAGTGTTGATTCAGCTTTAAGCCATCCGTTAGTAATTCTAGCGGACCTGGGTATGATGGTCCAAAAATAATTTTAATCCAGTCCGCTAGTAATTCTAGCGGACGGCGAGTTCTTATTTTTAATCCAAGCTATTGATAATTATAACGGACAGTAGAGATGCTATTTGCCCATTTTTGATCCATAGCAAATACATGCTATGGATCATTGCCCTATATATATATATGACAATGATCCATAACATCTATTTGTTATGGATCAAAAATGGGCAAATAACATCCTAACCTTCCATAACAATTATCAAGGGCCCTGATTTAAAAATTGACCACGCCGTCCGCTAGAATTTCTAGCGGACTGGTTTAAAATAAATTTTGGCCAATTATACCCCAACTAAGCTGTGAAATTGTGAAATCTGATTGGGGCTGTGAAATCGAATTGGGACATAAAATCTTGCTGCGATTTCATGAACTTTGCTTCAATGTTGTAGCTGTTGGTAGGAATTAAAAGGTTGCAGCTTCTGAGGCCTTGGAGGCCGAAGCTGCTCTTGGAGAGATTCCTGATGAATTCCTTGACCCAATTCAAGTAAATTTAATTGCAATATATTTAGAATTTACAAGTCCTCAGTTAAAATCCCTCAATTGAAAATTTCATCATTTACAGATCTTTTGTTTGGTAAAACATTCTCGTGGATTTTGAAACTGCACCATCCTATTCTGTATATATTAGTTTGCATCTACCCTCTTTTTACTACCCCTTTTTCAGCTCCAAAATCTTCTTCGGTTGTTGAAAGAGATACATCTAACTCATCTTTACTAAATGTAAAAGATGAAATTCTTCATGACGCATCTCTAATAGTCCAAATCATACACATATATGTATGTAACTTTGTAACTTTTTTCCTTTAATCTATTCACCCCCCTAGTATGTATGTATTTCTGAGATCAGCTCTTTCTTTATCCTCCTCTGGTTTTCAAGTTCTCTCATAAAGGACATCAGAGCCAAAGATTCGTCGGCTAGAATTTCTAGCGGACTGATTAAAGACTTGGTGATATGGTTGGTGTTATGGGGGGCATAATCGTCCATCAAAGTTGCAATTACCAGTCCGCTAGAAATTCTAGCGGACGGCGTGGTAAAATTTTAAATCACAGCCGCTCAACTTTGTATTGGAAGGTAGAGATCCTATTTGTCCATTTTTAATCCATTGAATCATTGCTCATATATATATATATATATATATATATATGTGTGTGTGTGTGTGAGTTGATCTATATGGATGATCAATATAGATGTGGCCAGGCATAGACTTATAGTAATAACAATGAGTTTATAATAATCTTTTAAAGTTTTGCGCCATAAAACTTGAAAGTTATACAATAAACTAAAAGAGTACAATTAACCTTTGATTATGTTGAAAAATCTAATTAATTTCATCACCCAAGACACCTCAAACAATAGAAGTTTCAAGTGATATTATTATTATTATTATTATTATTATTATTATTATTATTATTATTATTATTATTATTATTTTTGTGGTAATAATAAAGTATGCATTAAAAGATAAAACAATTAAATCTAAATTTCCTAGCCTGGCTAGCTAAACGATTAGCTTTGTCTACCAACTAGGGACTTTCTGAACTAAACAAAAACAGAGAACCCAAAACAGCAATATCAACTATTAAAGGGAACACAGGACTTCTGATTAAAGGATATTTCTTCAGCAAATTCACCAGTTGGAAAGAGTCAGTGCTGTACTCAACAAAATCCTAGTTGTTATGAAGCGCCCATAACAGAGCATGATGGAGTGCTAAAGCTTCAGTATGCAGGGCTGATAAAGCAACTGTCGGAATAGCTATACCCGAGAAGGTTAGATTTGCGTCTTGCCATGTCCAACCCACTGCTGCATGAAATCCATTTTTAATTCAGCTACCTCCTGATTGAAGTCTCATAATAGAACCACCATCCTGAAACCTAGTATCGCTACTGAGAAAAACACTTGCTTCACATTCCTGCAAACTGCCAGTCCACAATGTTTGGTTCACTTTATTGGAGTTCAATCCCAATTTCTTATATGCCTTGGCTTGGCTCCACTGCTCCACAATATCATTCACCTTTGTCAACAAAGCATAAGGCATCATACTAACTCCTTTGAAAATAAACTCACACCTATGCTTCCAGATCAACCATATAATACCAACATGATAAAGATCCTCTTGATGATCAACCAGATCACTATTTTTTACCAGAATTAGCTCTTTTAACCATTGTTCCACCGCACTATACTAAAATTGAGAGGATAGAACACCGCTCATACTCCCAAACCAAACAGCACGTGCAAACGGGCATTACGTGAACAAATGTGGTGTTGTCTCATCTTGCTCTTGGCACAACACACGCAATGGGGATGTGTTGGGAAAAATATGATTTCTCTTCGTATTTAAAGGAAGTCCATTATTAGCTAATTTCCAAAGGAAAAGCTTAATTTTTCCTGGGACCTCCAGCTTCCAAATACCAAAGAGCTCATACTTTCTCGGCAGCTCAACATCTTCCATCTGAAAAAATTGAGTCATGTTATTTGTCTTACCACATATTTCCTTTATCTTCTGATAATCAGATTTAACAGTAAAATGTCTGTCCGCAGTAAATTTCCATGTCCATTTATCCTCATCATGGAAGAGGGAAACAGGAGTACCAAGCACTGACGCCCGCTGGTAAGGAGGCACAAGCTGATAAATTTTATTGACATCCCGCTGTTTTGTGAAATGATCCATATGCTGGCTCACCCTACATTCCTCAAAATCTTCATTTGACATATTAGAAGAAACTGGAGGCACTAATTTGTATTCCTTAGTTCCTGCCCATGCATCAGTCCAAATATTTGTAGAGACCCCCGACCCAATAATTTTGGCTAAAGGATGTATCAACATATCCCTGCCCTGCAAGATACCCTTCCAAATCCATGAATCACCCCCTTTCCACAAGCAATTCAAGAAATCCGCGTTGTGACAATATTTATCCAACATAATAGAAGAAACTAGAGACTTTGGGTGAGTAATAAAGCGCCATGCTAATTTAGCAGGGAAAGCTAAATTTAAACATGCAAAATCTCTAACACCCACACCACCTCTAAATTTCGTCTGATAAATTTTCTCCCACGCAATCCAGTAAATTTTCCTGTTATCTGAATCATGACCTCACCAGAAGTTCCGAATAATTTTGTTATTCCCAAAGGCACTGAGAGAGATCTATAATGGGGGTTGAATAGATCTAATTAAAATTAAATTTTCAAGAATGTTTACCAAATGAATTAAACAAGTTAATTAATTTATGCACAATGGAATAGTTTCGAAAACCCCTTCAAAGATTATGAGAAAACCCACAACTCTAAATTTAGTGAACACAATGGAATTACGTCACAGGAATAAAATCGTAGAGTGACAAAAATTGTTAATGCAAAACGGTAAATGACAGATTTTTAAGAGGTTCGGAGTCCAAAAGTCTCCTAGTCCTCTCTTCTACTCCGAGAGTAGGGATATTTCACTAAGAAAGAGAAATCACTAAGATTTCAGTTCACATAGAACTGTTACAACAATGATTTACACAGAATCCTTCAAGTCACTCAGACTTGGAAATACAATATCACAAAGATCAAAATACAAAGAGAAGAATGTGGTTTTGAGTTGCTGCTAGGTGACGTTGAACACTTCTTCAATATGTCTTAGCAACAATTGATTTGTTTAGAATTGTAGAGTGAATCTTTTAGAACTCAGAGTATCAACACTTCGATTTTTTTGGAATTTCTTAGTTGTTAATGCTTGAAGTTACCGTCTTTTTATAGAGTTCTCTTCGAATCTTCCCGTTGAGAATTCTGACTAGGACACTTATCATTCACCAATTGTATCACCAATTGTATGACTTTGAAATTGTGTCAGCTTGGACCACCTCAGGTCGCTTTCTTTAGTAGTGAACAGTGCAGTAGTATCCACATGTCCTATGTCCTTGCTCATATAGCTGTTAGATAGAGCTTCAAAATACTTTGTTCTTATCGCAAATACACATGAAAATCTTCCTTGAGGGTTGTGTGTGAAAGTAGTATGCCCTCAAGCCAATCACATAGGATGTGATAAGCATTTACTTTGTAATCTTGTTCATTTATTAATAAAAGAATTTGTTACAGACTTCTTTTGCTGTCTTGCAGTTGACAACATTTTCGAATAGTTCATCTTCAAGAGCCATGAAGAGGATGTTCTTTGCTCTTTTGTCTAAAGCCACCAGTTTCTTCTCATTATCAGTCCACTCTATTCTCTATTTAACAAAACCTTAGTTAGGATCGTCAGGAGTTGGTGCGAGCTTTGTAGGAATGTAGGGGCCATTGGTCACAACATCGAATAGTTCATCATCGATAACATTTATATACGCTTGTATATGAACTTTCCAATTAGCAAATTTATCTTTATTACACAAGGGTGGCTTATTTCCACCACTCTAAGAACTGGATTTAGTTAATGCCATGGATATACTCAAGCTGTAAAGCTAGTTCAGGAGAACATAGCTCTGATACCACTTGTTATTCCCAGAGGCACAAAGAGATCTAGAAGGGGGGTTGAATAGATTCTTTAAAATTTCTTTTTAAATAGTTATTATCGAAACAGTTAAGCAAGTTAATTGATTTATTTAGCACAACAGAATTATACTTTGAACAACCCCTTCAAAGATTATATGAAAGCACACAACTCTAAATTTAGTGAACAATGTATAAATAAGTCACAATAGTAGTTCGTAGAGTGACAGAATGTAAATGTATAAAAATTAAAGAACACAAGAGATTTTTAAGAGGTTCAGAGCACAAAAGTCTCCTAATCATCTCTTCTATTTCGTGAGTAGAGATATTTCACTTAGGAGGGTAATCACATAGATTATAGTTCACTAAGAACTATTACACAAATGATTCACAAAGAATCCTTTAAGTCACACAGACTTGGATTACAAATGATCACTCAAATCTTATTAATCACTAAGAAAATATGTTTATTTTGAGATGCTGCGAAGTTGCTATGAGTTCCTTTTCAAATGACTTAGCAGCAGATGTTATATCTTAGAATCGTAGAGTGGAGCTTGTATGAACTCAGAGTTTTTGCACTTGGACTTGATCGATTTGTTCTTATTTTACTGCTTGAAATTGTTGTCCTTATATAGAGTTCTCTAGGGATCTTCCTGTTGGAAAGTTATCATTGATCCATTCTGATTTGGACACTTGTCATTTTTTAATTATTTGACTTCAAATTACTGTCTGCTTAGACCACTCAAGTCACTTTCTTTAGTACTTTGAACAGTGTAGTTGCAACCATGTGTCCTTTGACCCTGCTAATATAGCTGTTAGATAGAACTTTTGTCGACTTGTCCCTATCACAAACACATCTGAGGATAACCTCGGAGGGTCAAGTGTTTAAGGTTTATGACCCTTGTCATAACCTGTCACTGACTTGTCAAAGGTCTGCACTCTACGATTTTGGTTATCGTAAGGTGAATTCGTAGAATAATTTCTCTGATAGTAGAGTGACTTGGTCTACTATTTTAGCTCTACGAATTTGAGTGACTCTGCTATTCTGGCTCTATGAATATGCTTGTACTCTACGATCTTTGACTGTCTTTAGTTCACTCTGCGATTTTAGAGTAACTTTTCCTTTAGCTCTACAAACGTCTTCTGGCCAGAGACAACTTAGCTAATACAAGGGTTTAACTCTACGATTTGGATCAAGCTAACAAGTTTGATCCCTAAACTAAGTCCTTTTACATAATATTCTTTTCGTAAGGACTTTACAGAAGCTACACTTGTTTATAAATACACATTAAAATTGAATCATCATCAAATCAAATAGGTTCAACATAAATGCAAGTACTAACTGACATGTTTCCATGCATTAAAGATCCCATATGGCCTTTACATAGATGGATTCCAAGAAATTAACTCCCTATGTGCACCACTTCCACTATCTCTTGTATGGTCCTGACTATCCGCCACCGAAACCTCATCAAAACTCCCTTATATTGCATTAGAGCCCTAATTATCACTGCCTAGACTATGAGTCTCATTTGTATTATCACCATTCCCTAGGTCAGGAGGCTCTATATGTGAAGAAGAAAAAGAACCTTGAGACTGGCCCGAGTTAAAAGCTAAAGAAGGTCGAAGAAACAGATACTTAATCCCCCCCAAATCATCAAGAACTTCCAAAATACCTTTCCCATTATAAGAAAACTATCTAATAATATTATTTATAATACTTTTCCTAATTAGTTCCTATTATGGTTAGAAACAAACTTAGCCCACCATATTCATGGCTAACAAATTATTCTTCTAAACAGACTAGGGATCACATTTAATTGTCTAGCTAACAAATAAATCCCTTTTCAATTTGAATTTCTTTCATAGGTAAGGACTCAAACTCAACAATCTCCCCCTCTGAACTAATGAGAGGAGGAAACTCCATCACAACTATAATAATCGAGACTAACATGTAATTGATGTATACTATTTAAATAAAATTTTATGTGAAACTTTTGTGATTAAATATATGTATATGTGTTATATGTATACTTACTTTCAGTTATGTGATGAGATGTATTATAATAGTGGGTTTAAACTAATTTAGTTGATTGAATAAGGGAGCTATCATTTATATAAAATACAAGAAATGAAGTTAAGACTCGAATTTGAGTTCGGAGTGTAATTTGGAGACGCGAACTAGATATTTGAGTCTGGAACGTCAAAATTAGTAAGAATAGACTATAAACGCAAAATGAGTCGGGGTTGACATTTTGGTCAAAGTCAATCGGTTGACTTTTTTGGGTAAAAAGTCAAACATAAATTTCGGAGGATAATTTGGCGAAACGAATATGTCCATGGCGTTTAGAATGTCGATTTTAGTAGGAAACGACTATAATCACGAAAAAATGGTTTTCCGGATGTCAAATGAGCCAAATGGGTAATTAAATGGATTAAAATAGTAAATTTTAGAAAATAAAATAGAAGTCAGATGGGGGTGGGGCCCATAGGGCTGTGCAATTGAAATTGGAGGATTGTGAGAGAACGTGTTTTGCAAAATTAAAAGGAGAAAGTTATTTTCTTCTTTAAAACCAAAACCCTTTCAATTTCTTAACCTCTCCCTCTTAAAAGCCAATAGCTAAACTGACGCATGGGAATTAAAAGGATGAACACTGATGGATTGGGGGTTAGGAATCATGAATCAAGGATTCATTTCTATAAATTCTCCTACCTAAAGTACTTCCCCCATTTTGCTAAAACTCCATACCGAGAGGAATTGAGAGTGAGAGAGGGAACTTGAAGGATTTTTAGAGATTTAAGAGGATTGAATGAGCAAGAAGAGAAGCATTATCAGAGTAATTCAAGAGGAAGATTTCATCAAAGAGGTAAAACTATGAACTTATATTATGTTCTTAAGAAAATAGAGAGAAAATACATGAAAATTGAGATAAATGTATTGTTTGGGTTGTGGATTGCCATGTTGTTGTTAATTGATGGTTATAGGATTATCAGAACGAAAGTTTTGGATTAAACATACCTTTTATACACTGAAATTCGAGAATTCTAGCTATGCATGTGTTATGTTTGGTTAAATGCCTCAAAGAAGCCAAATTGCCTAAAAAGTGTGAATTTGATGAAGTTTAGAGTTATGTTCTATGTGTATATGATGTTTAAGATGACTGGAGTCATATGAATAGTTTAATTTCAGTTTAAAAGTGAAATCATGAATTTTTTTACCGAAATTGAGTTTAGTTAAAATTGTAATTTATCGGATATTTCAGTACTCTGTGATTATGCCTTCGGTAATTCATTTAGAACATGTGATATTTTTTTAAAATACTAGGTAGCATGATGTGTTCACTGGCCAAGATTGAGCGTAATCGGACTTGTAATGAGTGAGATATAATCTTTAGGAACTGCTATGAAAATAGTGAAATGTGGAAAATTTGTCAAGTATAAAACTGCTCTGTGCACGCTTATTGAGGCAACTGATTTGATACTTTGTTGTTTTAGTTTCATGTATGTTATATTTTTATAAAATACTACGATGTATGATGTCCAACATATCCAAAAATGGTAGTCATACGATCTGTAACCAAGTAGATATAAAATAGCAAAGCAGGCTGGAAGGAAAGAGTAAATTTTTTTTTTCAGAAATCAAGAATGGCGCCGCAGCGCCATGTATGTAGGCTTAATAGGGCGCCGCAGTGCCAACTCACAGTAGCTGGCCCAAAATGGCCAGCGCCGCAGCGCCGAACCAAGAAGAAAATCGAGCGCTGCAGCGCCGGTACGGTCCGAGACCGAGTTGACCCAAGGCCAGCACCGCAACGTCGGTCCCAGTACAAAACTAGGCGCCGTAGTGCCGGTCCAGTTTAATCGTGTCAGTCGGGTCGAGTCAAAAACCCAGAAAATAAAATTTTCCTAGATTCTAAAATTGAATAATTTTACATATATGATGCAACATGTTATATGTATAGTATGTTGTGATATTAGAGCTTTAAGGAATGTGGGTTTTAAGTTATATGTCTAATAAAAAGAAAAGTGCTAAAGCACTTAACAAAGGAAGCAGTTAATTTTAAGCTAGTCTATGATTACTTAGTTGCTCAACGTGACTTAAATATGTAGGTTACTTGAAGAACAAGTTAATAGTTTTATATGTAGAAGACTTAACATGCAAGTTTCCTAACTTCATTCATTTTACTACAATGAATGTAAGTTTCCTAACTTGTGCAAGTTATTTATTGTGTACAAGTTTTCTTATGATTGCAAGCTATAACTTATTCAAGTTTATATATTGTGAAAGCTTTCGTTTAATGATATCTCAAATATTATTTCAACTACTTATGCTTTAAAGTTCTTAATTATTCATGACCTATTTTAAGGATGAGTCTTGGCCATTTGTTTCGGCTAGGCACTATTGATGTTAGATGTTATTTTATTGAATTATTCAAATTCGTTCTAGCTATTTAAAGTCTTCCAATCCAAATTGTTTTGGTGCAAACTTGCATGAAAACTAAGATGAACAACCGGGATAACGTGGTAACTGATGTCGGGCATATAGTCCCAATTTACGCTTATGCGTCAAAACTTTATATGTTGTACACAATGTAGGGTACGATAGATTGATCCCCTAGAGTACTTGCAGAGAATGCTTTGCAGTCTTTGTGATTGTCAAATGTTTTGCTGGTTTTTGATGAAATAAAAATATTGTTCAAGGTATTTATTACCGCTTAGTATGTTGGTGACAAATTGTAAAACTCTTATCTTTGATGTTTAATATTACTTCACAATTATTGTTTCAATTGTTGAAGGATGCCAAAACAGATGATTCTATTCATGATATCTGATGTTAAACTATTTTATTACTTGCTGGGTAATTTGTGCTCATTCTTGCTTAATTAAATATTTTAGCTAAGCGTGGGAAGACAAAAGGATCGGGCAAGGATAAAGGGAAAGCAAAGATGAACGAATAATTTATGTTTTGTAATAGACTTTAATTTTCGCGTTGATGTAATAAGATATGAACATTATGTTTAAGTTTATTAAGGTTATATGAACTAGCTTGGGATTAGATGGATATTATTGTAATTATTATTAATTTATGATATTTATTTAGATAGATGATGGTTTATGTTGTACCGTGAGCACCACATCCTGTGTTTAATAGATCACGGATGTGGGGGTGTCACAACAACTCCTCACTCAGAGTTAATTCCAAAGAAGTCTTGGCTTAATTCAAACTTCTTGGAATTTATAACTTTCTTCATATCCAGCTTCATCTCATCGGCATGGTTTTTCTTGATGGGATGATCTAACTCAAACTTGACAAATCTTTTATTGTCAAATTCATTCACAACCGCTATATACCCTGGCTGCGAGCTATCACTTTCTTTCTTCAGTTTTGGTACCCATTTAAAGTGAAGAGTTTTCTTCTTGTATTTTTTATACAAGACTTTTCTCCCATCTCACATGACTTTGTACCGTATCTTTTTGCACCTAACTCCCCCCATCTTTAACGCCTCTTATATGCGTTCACATCCTGTAAAGAGTGTCTATCTTCTTATCTCTAGTCACCACTAAAGACCTTTTAGTGAGCTTCTATTGACTTTTATCAAAGTAACTGTTATAACCATTTTCATCAAGCTTATCAGTAGAGATTAAATTAAGACGGACATCCCGAATAAGTCTGACATCTAACATTAATTTGTAACCACTGTTAGTATTTAAACAAATATCTTCAATGCCGATAACCTTAGATGCACTATTGTTTTCTATTTGTATATAGCCAAATTCATCACTAGTATAAGATGTGAAAATCTCACCACGCGAAGTAGCATAGAACGAGGCACCCAAATCAATCACCCAATTATTAACATGGCATTTGGGTTTATTATGCAAACATTGGTTACATCAAAGTCGGATAGATACACAATTGAGCCATTTTCCTCATCTTTTTCCTTAGGCTGTTATTTCTTCAAAAATCTGTACTCTCACCTTATGTTACTCGGTCTCTGACAGTGAAAATAAGTTCTCTCTTTTGTTTCTCTAGACCTTCTCCTAGATTTGTCATCTTTAGAAAAGTTTTTTCGTCTATTTCTGCCCCTACTCTACGTGACAAAAATTTGTGACTCCCCACCAATTACTACAATATCTCTTGTCTCTGTTCTTCATTGAACGAACTATCCTTGACTATATCCTAGTTAGCGTACTATTGGGAGTGGAGCTACTCAGCGATACGACCAGCGTTTCCTAACTATCAAGCAAAGAGCTCACCAACAAAGAAGCCTTCTATCATCAATAATCATTTTCATCGTACTCAACTGATTTATAAAACTTTGAAAATCACTCAAGTGTTCTACAATGGAGTTTTCGAATTCACAAGCTTTCTAATCAAGAAAGTTTTATCCTCTGCCATCGTCCTTTCATGCATGGACTCAAATTTTTATAAGAGAGCATAAGTTTTAATCAGACCACTAGTATTCCTGTTTATCTTGTTCTACTGCGTATCACTTTTATTTGTGGGCTTAACTCTATCATTTTCAAGTGCTTTATTGTTGGTTAATTTCGCAATCAATAAATACGTGCAAGCATACATGGTTAACAAGTAATAAAATGATAAATAAGTTGTCGATCCCACGAGAAATTATCTCTAACATTTTCCAAGTACTAACTTTATATTGTCTCAACCTTACTTAAACAATTTGACTTAAGTAATTAAAACTAAGATTACAATTAAACTAAATAACAAAAATAAATAACATAAATAAAAAGATAAAGAGCTAAGAACATAATATCCCCATACAAGCATTTTGTCAAACACTTGGCGTGCAATACTTCATTTAAATCCCATAACTCTCTAATTGATCATAATGGTCAAGATGAATTGTCAACCGAGAATTCGATAGTATTCATATCGGATATCCTTTCTAAATCCACCACAAAGGGAATAGAATCGAAAAGGAACATCCTAGCTAAATAACCCACCATATTCCTATGTGAATTAACATTAGACAAGGAATTCAAGCTTAGATTCTCACTTTGGTTACACATGGCATATAGGTATATTTGCATCCTACACATACATTATGTATTCCATCTCATGTAGAACAAACATAATCACATGTCAATATATTCATGGTCTAAATCCACAATCCATTTTCCAATTTCATATAGATTACCAAGCTAATTACCAATTCCTTAGCAATTAAACATTAAACATAAATATAATGAACCAATTCATATGGTACCAATCAAAAGGAGAAGAAAATCAATTCAAATTAGGCATTGGGTTCAATTACATTCTTAGATAAAAAACATAATACATAGAGGAAAATAAAGATAAAGGATGGCCTCCCTTTGTTGTTGGTTGAAGATCCTCCATTATTATTGTTGAAGCTCCCACCATTGTTACATCTTAAAGCTCTTGAAAAGCCATGGCCTCCCTCTTTGTGCTCAGCCACATCCTCCCCTCTCTCTCTCTCCCTCTCCCTCTAGGTTTGTTAGCAAATGAATGAGATGATGAATGGGTCATTAGGTGAAAGTAGTATGCACACAAGCCAATCATATTTGATATGATGTAGCATATACTTTGTAATCTTATTCATTTATTAATAAAAGAATTGATTTTCTTAAAAGGCATTTTATATTATCTACATGGTGCTGTTATATTAAATGTGATAAATCCATAGTTTTGAGCAATGCTTTTAGAATCATGATGGTGATCATGCTAATGAGATCTAAATTCAAGATAGCTAACAAACTAAAATTGTTCCTAATCGTTGGATTACTAAATTGGGGATTAGTGAATCCGGATAGATTAGTACATACGTTGCTTGCTCTTATGAAGAGGATGATTGATCTCATAATCATTTGTGTGGAGACACTAAAGCAAGTATGTAGGTGCTTATTGGAGAATAAGTTCACTGAACGTGACTCGCTAAGGAATACCTAATGGAGTTTTACTCGGCTGTCAATAGGAATTCCTCTAGTGATAGTAGTACAAGTGATCCTTAGACTTGAGATCATCATAGTATCTTGTGTATGATAAGTTATACTTTGACATGTCCCTTAAGACCTTTAGGGTATATCAAAGGGTATGATTGGGTATAATAAGTTGTACATGGAGATAGGTGAATGATCAACAAAGAATCTACCACGTCTAGTAAAAGATGTGAATGTCCTATGTGATTCGATAAATGATAACTCAATAGTCCTTGGCCAAGGCAGAATGAAATTAGAAAGGAGTTTCTAATTTGCATTATTTAGAGTTGTGCATTTGGGAATCGAAATACATATAATTAAATAAAATAAGACTTGACAGAAATTCCATGTCTTATATTTAATTGGGACATTGTATGGTAGAAGGATTGAATTGTACGGTAACTATTTACTCAAAGGTTCTTTTGTGATTAATGTTGAAATCTATATTATCTGGAAAGTCGTTGATCGCTAAGGGGGCTTACCCTTATTGTAGAATAAATATTATTTATTTAAATAAATTAAATAGTTTAATTTATTTATTTAAATAAGATTAGAATTGTTCTAATTGATTTATTCACAACCGGTTTAATATGGAGAACCTAAAGGGTCACACCGCAAAAGGAAAATATTTATTTAAGAAGTAAATGACATAATTGTAATAATAAGTTAAGTGTATTTAATTTAATCTATGGAGATAGAATAAATTAAATAGCTTAATATTTATTATTTAATATTTTGGAAATATTAAATATAAATTAATAAGAGGAGTCTTATTATTATTATTACTATTACTATTATTTAATTCCTAATAGGGATTGGGAATTAATTAATATTACTATTATTTAATTCCTAATAGGGATTGGGAATTAATTAATATAACTATTATTTAATTCCTAATAGGGATTGAGAATTAATTAATAGAAGTACTCTCTCTCTCTCATTAATTCCTAATTGGATTAGGAATATAATTAAAGGAGTTTAATTATAATACAAACCCTAATCCTAAATAGTTTAGGGAAGGGTTATTCCTACATCTATAAATAAGAGGGGTCTTATCATAGATTAGGGTTACACACTCTTGCATTAGAATTGTGGAGAGTACTTACAATTTCTATAGAGATAGAAAACTAGGGTTTTGCCAAACACCCATCTTCTTGAATACTTGTTCTTCCTTGGTGGATCACCTCTAGAGGCCAAACACTTGGGTGGCTAACGTTGATCAAAGGAAGGAATTTAATCGGTGCAATTCAAGGAGAACGCAAAGGAATTGGAGGTGAACTTGTACCTGAGGAAGCTAGAATTCTACAAGGGTATAATTCTTATTCTCCATCTCTTTCGTTTAATTAATAATTGTGCATAAAGAAAGATCATGGTGATGGTTTGTATAAAATTTTAAAATCTGATTTTATCGCGCTTCCGCTTTATTTATGTAATTTGATTGCATGTTCGCGTTACATACAAACCTAACAGTGGTATCAAGAGCCAATCTTTATGCGAATTATTAATTGTTTTGATTCTATTTATATATGGGTATGTATTTACAATAATTTATTGGGCATAATTAATTGTGTAAAATTATTATTTTATGAAAAACGAAATCACTTGATTTAATTAAATGGATGATTAGTAATGGATTATATATATATATAATTAGTAACGGATTTATATATATATATATATAACATATGTAATGGATATATATATATATATAACATATGTAATGGATATATATATCTATAACATATGTAACGGATTTATATATATATATAATATATACCGTGGTTATATATATATATATATAATATCCTTAATAATTTTATAATTAAAATAAAGAGTTTATTTTAATCTTGAAATTGGATTTCATGCAACTTAAAATTGCCCATTAAATGATACTCATATATATAGAATGATTTTATTATTCATGAGATGAATGTTATTTATTGATACATATAGAGATATGTATGATAATAAATAGGGATTGTTTATGGACTATTGACCAATGTGTGATTGGAATTATTTTAGAGGATGCTTGAATGTATGGGTTTTTTATAAATGGGGTCTGCGTACCTCGTCTTCTCTAATTTTTTCTTAATGTAAATTCTATCTCCCTCCTATGTACTTCCCCTTAACTGCTGATCAAGGTTTCTATTTGTTGTAAATAGTTTATGTAATAGGACTAGTTAGAATTAATTTTTGAAGAATTGGAGACAAAGGAGCAAGGAGCGCTTGAAGACCCATTTGTATTGGAGCCCGGGTTTAAATGTAATAGTTATATTTAAATTTAATTCTTGCACCCTAGGTTTGACCTTTTGGTTCACTTGGTGGCTCTAGTGAACCAAACTAGAATAAAAGTCCATAATCAATCCGGGTAGAATATAGTATTCTATATGTGCATGTTAACTATATATATATTATATATTATCCAACATGCTTCGCATGTAAAATAATATGACGCGTATTTTATATATATATGTGCATGCGCGCTAAACAAGATGAGACTAATAATAACAAACCCCTCAAAGTAATATATTAAGTCCTAAGCGTTCAAAGATATTTGGAATATCGAACGTCGCCTTCTAGCATGGTAAAACAATAGAGTATTAAATATTTAATATGAGTTTGTTGTGTCACCACAAGGCAAGTATTAAATATTTAAGATGTTGCTTTATCACATTTGATGCTTATAAATAGACTGAACGATGCTGTTTTGTTGTGTCACCACAAGGACAGTGTTTTTCTTTCGAATATATGGAAGTGCTAGGTTGGACTTAACTTGGATAATTTTGATTCGGATGTGTCACCACTTGATCAAAATAATCTAAGAGGCAAAATACAAGGAGTTACATAGTGATGTAATTGACAATAGTTGTCTACCTATTTATTTATATATCGCTTGTTGTGTCACCACAAGGCTATATACATTTGAAATGAGATTCTTAATCTCACTAGCAAATCTTTAATTAGAATTGCCGAACTATATAATGAGGGTAATATAGTTTGATGAAAATAGTGGGAGATACCAATTTAAAATAAAGACCTAATTTATTTTGGTAATTAATTAAATGAATGTATGCTAAAATGTTGTCTATTTCACATGCAGAATTTAAAAATGTCAAACTCACTATCACTGCGTAGCATACTTGATGCTAACAAACTGACCGGACCGAATTACACAGACTGGTTAAGGAATCTGAGAATTGTTCTCACTGCTGAAAAGATTTCTTATGTCCTAAATTCGCCAGTCCCTGCAAGTGTTGCAGAAACAGCCTCTGAGGAAGAGATTGCTACTTTCAGAAAGTGGCAAGATGATGCAATCTTGGCTCAATGCATCATGCTCGCATCCATGAGTAACGAGCTTCAGCGTCAGCATGAAACTATGGATGCTCCTACTATATTGCTGCATCTCAAAGAGTTGTATGGTGAGCAAAGTAGGACTGCTAGATATCAGATATCTAAGGAGCTCTTCCGATCTCGTATGACTGAGGGCACTGCTGTTGAGACTCATGTCCTTAAGATGATCAATCTGATTGAACAACTTGGACAGCTTGGGTTCGTGATGGATGGGGAGTTAAGCCAAGATTTGATCTTGCAGTCACTCCCGGACACCTTCTCACAATTTGTTGTGAATTTTCACATGAATAAGTTGGATGTCAGCTTGCCTGAGCTACTTAACATGTTGAAAACTACTGAAGGTCACTTCTCATCCAACAAGAATCAAGTCTTACTAGTGGATGATTCTTCCAAGAAAAGGAAGAGGCCTAAGGTATCTTCTCAAAAGAAGAAAAACAAGAAGGCTAAGGGCAAGGCGAAAATCAAGGATAAAAAGAAACCTAATCCAGATAGCAAAGGAATTTGCTACCATTGCAATAAGTCGGGACACTGGAAGAGGAACTGCAAGGAGTATCTTGCGGATCAAAAGCAGAAGAAGCTTGGAGAAGCTTCGAATTCCGATCTAGGTTTGTTCATGATTGAAATTAATTTTTCTGAAAGTCAAAATTCTACTTGGGTATTGGATACCGGCTGTAATTCTCACATATGTAATAATATGCAGGGACTAAGCAGAAGTAGAAAGCTGAACAAAGATGAAGTCGTCCTACGAGTGGGGAATGGAGCAAAGGTTGCTGCATTAGCTGTAGGGACTTATTGTTTAGCACTGCCTTCGGGAAAGTTCATTAGTTTAAATAATTGTTATTATGTTCCGACACTCATTAGAAACATTATTTCAATTTCTGTATTGGATATGGATGGTTTTGATATTATAATAAAGAACAACAGTTGTTCTATTTATAATAAAAATGTTTTATATGGTGTTGGGAACTTACTAAATGGACTTTACATACTTGACTTGCATGAAAATATACTTCAAATTGAACAAACTAAGAAAAGAAAAAGAGATGATGTTAATTATACCTTTATGTGGCACTGTAGACTCGGTCATATCAATGAAACAAGATTATCCAAGTTGCATAAAGATGGGCTTTTAGAGCTATCTGATTACGAATCATATCCAACTTGTGAATCTTGTCTCATGGGTAAAATGACTAAATCTCCTTTTACTGGAAAAGGAGAAAGAGTTACAGAGTTGTTAGCGTTGGTACACACAGACGTATGTGGACCTATGACAACGAATGCACGAGGAGGGTATTCTTATTTTATTACTTTCACTGATGATCATTCTAGATTTGGATATGTGTATTTAATGAAATACAAATCTGAATCGTTTGAAAAGTTCAAAGAATTTAGAAGTGAAGTAGAGAAACAAACTGGTAAGAGTATTAAGATTCTTCGATCGGATCGAGGAGGGGAATACTTAACCAATGAGTTCCTCAATTGTCTCAAAGAAAATGGTATAATCTCACAATGGACTCCACCAGGGACGCCACAGTTGAATGGTGTATCTGAAAGGAGAAATCGAACATTGTTGGACATGGTTCGTTCCATGATGAGTTTTACCGACCTTCCAGTATCCTTCTGGGGTTATGCCCTAGAATCGGCTGCATACCTACTTAACAAGGTACCTACCAAATCCGTCCCAAAGACTCCATATGAGATATGGACAGGGAGGAAACCAAATCTTAAGCATGTTAAGACTTGGGGTTGTCCAGCTTATGTCAAAAGGTTTGAGCATGATAAGCTGAAGACTAGATCCGACAAATGTAGATTCGTGGGAATCAGGGTATTATTTCTATCATCCTACTGATCAAAAGGTGTTTGTTGCGAAACACGCTGCCTTCTTGGAAAAAGAGTTTATCCTTGAAGGGGTCAGTGGGAATAAGATATATCTTGAAGAAGTTCAAGAACCACAAAATACTACGGATCAAAGTCAGGTACCTGACCAAGTAGAAGAACCTACTGTACCACTACCTATTCGTAAATCTGGAAGAGTACCGAAGATACCTGAGAGGTATGGATTCATCATAGAGGATGATGATGAGGTACGCATCATAGATGATGATGATCCATTGACTTACGAAGAGGCTATGAGTAGTGAAGACTCAGAGAAATGGCTAGAAGCCATGAAATCCGAGATGGACTCCATGTACGAAAACCAAGTATGGACTTTGGTTTCACCACCTGAGGGCATTAAGCCTATTGGGTGTAAATGGGTCTTTAAGAGAAAGACTGGAGCGGACGGCAAGGTAGAGACCTATAAGGCCCGACTGGTTGCAAAAGGTTTCAAACAAAGACAAGGAGTTGACTATGATGAAACCTTCTCACCAGTAGCAATGCTCAAGTCCATTCGGATTTTGCTTGCGATTGCAGCTTATTATGACTACGAGATCTGGCAAATGGATGTGAAAACGGCCTTCCTCAATGGAAAGCTTGAGGAGAATGTTTATATGATACAGCCAGAGGGTTTTGTTTCAACGGTTGGAACAAACCAAGTCTGTAAGCTACAACGATCCATTTATGGATTGAAGCAAGCTTCTCGAAGATGGAACATCCGTTTTGATGAGATAATCAAAAGGTTTGATTTTATCAAAAATGAGGATGAACCTTGTGTGTACAAGAAGGTTAGTGGGAGCGCTGTTTCATTCCTTGTATTATATGTTGATGACATATTACTGATAGGGAATGATGTTCCTATGCTACAGTCGATCAAAATTTGGTTATCTAAACACTTCTCCATGAAGGACTTGGGTGAAACATCCTATATTTTGGGGATAAAGATCTATAGAGATAGATCTAAAAGGATGCTGGGCTTGACCCAAGGAAAGTACATTGACTCGATGCTAAAGAAGTTTAGCATGGAAGATTCCAAAAGAGGTCTCATGCCGATGAGCCATGGAATACATCTCTCCAAGAAACAGGCCCCAAAGACACCTGAGGAGAGAGACCGGATGAGTAAGATTCCTTATGCTTCTGCAATAGGATCTATCATGTATGGTATGATATGTACTAGACCAGATGTCGCTCATGCACTTAGTGTAACAAGCAGATATCAGTCGAATCCAAGAGAAGAGCACTGGAAGGCAGTGAAAAACATCCTAAAGTACTTGAGAAGAACTAAGGATGTATTTCTTGTCTACGGTGGGTCTGAATTGAAACTAGAGGGCTATACAGACTCAAGTTTTCAAACGGACCAAGATGACAGTAAATCCGTTTCAGGGTACGTGTTTACCTTAAACGGTGGCGCAGTGAGTTGGAAAAGTTCCAAGCAGCAAACAGTTGCTGATTCGGTGACAGAGGCAGAGTACATAGCTGCAAGTGAAGCTGCAAAGGAAGCTGTTTGGATGAAGAAGTTCATAACTGAACTTGGAGTGGTTCCTAGCATTAGAGGAGCAGTACCTTTATTCTGTGATAACAATGGAGCCGTTGCGCAGGCTAAGGAACCCAGGTCTCATCAGAAATCCAAACACGTGTTGCGGCGGTTTCATTTGATTAGAGAGATCATTGAAAGAGGAGATGTCACCCTGGAGCGTGTGGACTCTCAAGACAACATTGCAGATCCATTTACTAAAGCTTTAACACAACAGCAGTTTGATCGTCACTTAGAGAAGATGGGTATTAGATACCATGGCGATTGGCTTTAGTGCAAGTGGGAGATTGAAAGTAGTATGCACACAAGCCAATCATATTTGATATGATGTAGCATATACTTTGTAATCTTATTCATTTATTAATAAAAGAATTGATTTTCTTAAAAGGCATTTTATATTATCTACATGGTGCTGTTATATTAAATGTGATAAACCCATAGTTTTGAGCAATGCTTTTAGAATCATGATGGTGATCATGCTAATGAGATCTAAATTCAAGATAGCTCACAAACTAAAATTGTTCCTAATCGTTGGATTACTAAATTGGGGATTAGTGAATCCGGATAGATTAGTACATACGTTGCTTGCTCTTATGAAGAGGATGATTGATCTCATAATCATTTGTGTGGAGACACTAAAGCAAGTATGTAGGTGCTTATTGGAGAATAAGTTCACTGAACGTGACTCGCTAAGGAATACCTAATGGAGTTTTACTCGGCTGTCAATAGGAATTCCTCTAGTGATAGTAGTACAAGTGATCCTTAGACTTGAGATCATCATAGTATCTTGTGTATGATAAGTTATACTTTGACATGTCCCTTAAGACCTTTAGGGTATATCAAAGGGTATGATTGGGTATAATAAGTTGTACATGGAGATAGGTGAATGATCAACAAAGAATCTACCACGTCTAGTAAAAGATGTGAATGTCCTATGTGATTCGATAAATGATAACTCAGTAGTCCTTGGCCAAGGCAGAATGAAATTAGAAAGGAGTTTTTAATTTGCATTATTTAGAGTTGTGCATTTGGGAATCGAAATACATATAATTAAATAAAATAAGACTTGACAGAAATTCCATGTCTTATATTTAATTGGGACATTGTATGGTAAAAGGATTGAATTGTACGGTAACTATTTACTCAAAGGTTCTTTTGTGATTAATGTTGAAATCTATATTATCTGGAAAGTCGTTGATCGCTAAGGGGGCTTACCCTTATTGTAGAATAAATATTATTTATTTAAATGAATTAAATAGTTTAATTTATTTATTTAAATAAGATTAGAATTGTTCTAATTGATTTATTCACAACCGGTTTAATATGGAGAACCTAAAGGGTCACACCGCAAAAGGAAAATATTTATTTAAGAAGTAAATGGCATAATTGTAATAATAAGTTAAGTGTATTTAATTTAATCTATGGAGATAGAATAAATTAAATAGCTTAATATTTATTATTTAATATTTTGGAAATATTAAATATAAATTAATAAGAGGAGTCTTATTATTATTATTACTATTACTATTATTTAATTCCTAATAGGGATTGGGAATTAATTAATATTACTATTATTTAATTTCTAATAGGGATTGGGAATTAATTAATATAACTATTATTTAATTCCTAATAGGGATTGAGAATTAATTAATAGAAGTACTCTCTCTCTCTCATTAATTCCTAATTGGATTAGGAATATAATTAAAGGAGTTTAATTATAATACAAACCCTAATCCTAAATAGTTTAGGGAAGGGTTATTCCTACATCTATAAATAAGAGGGGTCTTATCATAGATTAGGGTTACACACTCTTGCATTAGAATTGTGGAGAGTACTTACAATTTCTATAGAGATAGAAAACTAGGGTTTTGCCAAACACCCATCTTCTTGAATACTTGTTCTTTCTTGGTGGATCACCTCTAGAGGCCAAACACTTGGGTGGCTAACGTTGATCAAAGGAAGGAATTTAATCGGTGCAATTCAAGGAGAACGCAAAGGAATTGGAGGTGAACTTGTACCTGAGGAAGCTAGAATTCTACAAGGGTATAATTCTTATTCTCCATCTCTTTCGTTTAATTAATAATTGTGCATAAAGAAAGATCATGGTGATGGTTTGTATAAAATTTTAAAATCTGATTTTATCGCGCTTCCGCTTTATTTATGTAATTTGATTGCATGTTCGCGTTACATACAAACCTAACATTAGGTTGGGCATTTAATAGCTAAAACCTGTCAAAATTCGTGACCCGGCGCTGCGGCGCCCAAATTTAGCCTGAAACGGGCGTTGCGGCGCCAACAAGTCTGAACCTACTGCATATAGGGTGCTGCGGCGCCTAAAATGAACTAGAAATGGGCGCTGCGGTGCCGAGCCATTTTCTTAAATTTTCTTATTCGACGTCTGTTGGTAAAATGGTCATAACTCTCTCATCCGAACTCCGATTGGGGCGATTCAAGATGATCTGGAAATTTAAGAAGAAGATCTACAACTTTTATTCTTTGAGCATTGAGAGATAATGGCCGGATCAAGGTCAAAATTGGGCGTCAAGCGACTGCTATGTAAATGGCAAGCTGAAAATGGCAACATGGAAACACCAAACATCGATCCAAGTATCTCCCAATCCAATTCCTACAAAACAAAGTAAAAACACATATAAATAATACAAAAACACATAAAAGCAATACAAAACTATATCATACAATAATAACAACCAAAACACATAAAAAGGAACATAAATTACCCAAGAACACACAATTTCATCAACCCAAAAGTACCCAATTCGTAGGTATAAAACTCACTCATCAAATACTCCCAAACTTGAATCTTTGTTTGTCCTCAAGCAAAACACTAAGAACAAAAATTAACTCAAACAATCAACTACTTGAGCAATGAATCAATAAGTATGAACAATGGCCTCAAAGATGTTAAACATGATAACTCTAGAAAACTTTCAAAATAACAGAACATCTAAGATTTCAACTTGCTTGTTAATCATACCATGCTTTAGATCCTTTCCGTGTGTGTGTGCCCATTTGCACTAAACCAATTATAGCTCAGACGAGCTTATGCAACCACATTACATTATGAAAGAAATAAAAATAAACTTCAAAAAACTACATGCTTAACACATCACTCACCGTTAATATAGAAATTCCAAAAAAACTGAGATCAAAGGCCTCTAGGTGAGTGCATTTTATGCTCCATCTTACCCTAAGCCCGCTCTTATGGGCGAGTGCGTTTTACGCTCCATCTCAACCCACCGCAAGAAATGCGATATATTAATATTTTTTATATAGGTGAGTACGTTTTATGCTCTATCTCCCCTAAGCATGTGTTTATAAGTGAGTGCGTTTTTTGCTCTATCTCAACTCACCACATGACCAACTAATCAAACTTGGGTACATTGCTTCGAGTGATGTTTAAACGAGTTCTAAAGCTTATTGATATCTCCCACAAGCATTAAGCCATATAAGCCTTCTCTAAGTGTACAACTAGTTCATTACAAATGGATAAGTGCTCAAAAGTGAAGGATTCATAAGCAAAACAATAACCAACAATAAGTTAATCACACAGACTAAGCAACATTTATCCATTTTTCATAATTTTAACCTAAACAATCATTTGCTCGATCATAGATTATAGTTCAATTCAAATTAAATCAATGCTCAAGAAACACAACCTATATTAGAGCTGCAATTAAAACTTACACGAAAACAAAACACACTAAAACAAAACATAACATATCAAAACAAAATGTAGAAGACCCCCAAACTTGAAACTGACAATGTCCTTACTAAACACAATAAAAGAATTAAATGCAAAGGACTTCCCTGATAATTTGTCAGTTGTCGCTTTCCATAACCAACTCCTACTATTTGCATCATAACAAGCACCCCCAAACATAAAACAAACATTGTCCTCAATGTAAAGATAGACAAAATTGAAACAGAGGACTTCCCTAAGGCTGTGTCAATCGTCATTAACAACATCCTCTCCACCCAAAGTTGGGAGTGCATTCCGTTATGCACGATACTCGGTACCTGAAATTAACTAAAAAAAAATTTAAAACTTGGGTTGCCTCCCAATAAGCGCTTGCTTTATAGTCTTCAACCTGACTTTATTTAAAACAGAAATACAAGTTTAAATTAAGATCAATTTGACTGAAATAAATATTCGAAAAACATTAGAAATATAATTCCCCAGCAACGACGCCAAAAACTTGTTGGTCGATTTCGTAATTAATAAACATGTGCAGGCATACACGATCAACAAGTAATAAAATGATAAGTAAGTTGTCGATCCCATGAGGAATTATCTCTAACATTTTCCAAGTACTAACTGTATATCGTCTCAACTTTATTTAAACAATTTGATTTAAGCAATTAAAACTAAGATTACAATTAAACTAAATAACAGAAATAAATAACATAAATAAAAAGATAAAGAACTAAGAACATAATATCCCCATACAAGCATTTTGTCAAACACTTAGCGTGCAATGCTTCATTTAAATCTCATAACTCTCTAATTGATCATAATGGTCACAATGAATTGTCAATCGAGAATTCGATAGTATTCATATGCCTCTTCCAATGACCATATAAACATATCCTTTCTAAATCTACCACAAAGGGAATAGAATCAAAAAGGAACATCCTAGCTAAATAACCCACCATATTCCTATGTGAATTAACATTAGATAATGAATTCAAGCTTAAGTTCTTAATATGGTTACACATGGCATATAGGTATATTCCTATCCTATACACACATTATGTATTCCATCTTATGTAGAACAAGCATAATCACATGTCAATATTTTATGGTCTAAATCCACAATCCATTTTTTAATTTCATATAGATTACCAAGTTAATTACCAATTCCTTAACAATTAAACATTAAACATAAATATAATGAACCAATTCATATGGTGTCAATCAAAAGGAGAAGAAAATTAATTCAAATTAAGCATTGGGTTCAATTACATTCTTAGATCAAAAACGTAATACATAGAGGAAAATAAAGATTAAGGATGGCCTCCCTTTGTTATTGGTTGAAGATCCTCCATTATTATTGTTGAAGCTCCCACCATTGTTATATCTTGAAGAGCCATGGCCTCCTTCTTTGTGCTCAGCCACCTCCTCTCTCTCTCCCTCTAGGTTTGTTAGCAAATGAATCAGATGATGAATGGGTCATTAGGTTAGGCATTTAATAGCTGAAACCTGCCAAAATTTGTGACCCGACGCTGCGACACCTAAATTTGGCCTGAAATGGGCGCTGCGACGCCAACAAGTATGAACCTACTTCATATAGGGCGCTGTGACGCCCAAAATGAACTAGAAATGGGCGCTGCGGTGCCGGACCATTTTTTAGAATTTTCTTCTTCGACGTCCGCTGGTAAAATGGTCATAACTCTCTCATCCGAACTTCGATTGGGGCGATTTAAGATGATCTAAAAATTTAAGAAGAAGATCTACAAGTTTTATTCTTTGAGCATTGAGAGATAATGGCAGGATCAAGGTCGAAATTGGGCGTCAAGCGACTGCTATGTAAATGACAAGCTGAAAATGGCAACATGGCAACACCAAACATCGATCCAAGTAGCTCCCAATCCAATTCCTACAAAACAAAGTAAAAACACATATAAAAAATACAAAAACACATAAAAGCAATACAAAACCACATTATACAATAATAACAACCAAAACACATAAAAAGGAATATAAATTAGCCAAGAACACACAATTTCATCAAGCCAAAAGTACCTAATTCGTAGGTATAAAACTCACTCATCATTTATACGAATCCCTGTAGTAAATCAAATCCTCCATTCTTGGCTTTCAAATTGCATAGTTTGAGGCCTTTAGTTTAATCATGCAACTTGCGGTCCAATCCTCCATTTAATTAAGAATTACTTTGTCCTCTTTATACATTTATGATGCAAAACAGAAGCGACCAAACAATACTAGATAACGCTTTAGTAGACAAACCTATAATCCACTAGGTAAACAACACTAGAATCCACTAAGGGTCATTGAATCCACAAGAAAAATAACCATGGAATCCACCATAGAAAAAAAGGAAAAACCCAAAGATATATTTTTTTATTAATCAAAAGCTAAATTACAATGTCATAATGATGACCTTATAAAAAGGGCTAATTACAACTTAAGAGGAAAGTCAAATGAAAAATTAAAAACATAATTCTAAATCCCTAAGATCATGCATGAAATCTACCTAATTTATACTAAAATAAAATCCCTTATTAGAGGCCTAAACTCAAGCCTAATTAAAGATAAAAATCCTAACAACTAAAAATATGAAAATTACATAATACATTTATTAAATATAATAGAACAAAGAATCTTCTTTCATCATTTCTCTCCCACTTGAAAAAACTGAGTTTATAAGTTGATGTTGAATTCTTCCTTCCTAACTACAGAGATATTTAGAATATGTTTGTCGATTTAGTTTCCTTTGAAAATACCTATCCTTGAATTCAGCAATCAACAATCTTTTTGCATCCATCTTCAATTGGTTGACATGATTGAACATATACTTCTTATAATATACACTAAAAACTTCTACTCCAATAAAATCAATTTGTGGACATCTTGGATACAAACTATATCATCCAATTTTGAAGATACTAAATTACTTTGAATAGACAAATATTTTACAACATTAGTCTATTTAAAAGTGAAGGGATTAGATTTAATTTAATAGTTTTGATGATAACAAAAATTATAAAAAGAAAAAAGAAAAAGAAAAATATAAAATAATGCATTTAGATCAACTTAGGATAGAATCCTCTCCATAGGATGCATTTTACATTGCATTAATATATATATTAGTTTTAATCAAGTATTTTCATATGAGTTGCTATATAGTTTACATTATAATTAATATATAAATATTTTTCATTAAACTATTTTTAACTATTTCAAAATTCGAAAAGTGAGATTATTTTTACCAGAAATTATTTTCTCAATAAATCCAAAAGGGACTTAATTTTCAAAATCCAAATTCTCACTTCATATAAATTTTTGGCAAAAAGGGCATTATTAATTCCAACATGTGCTTAAATGCATTATATATAAAAGATGGCAAAAAGTCTTCTCTTTCTCTCCTTTTACCCGAGATCTACATCGGTAAAGTGAAAAACTAAATTCCATGTGCATGAAATGTTATGTTATGCACACTTTCCAATATCATACATTGCATTCTACATGGCATAAAACTTTAGCAACCGAGAAAGGACAAAAACAAAGATTTAGATCTCTCTCTCCCCTTGATGTTGTCGACAGAAATAAGAAAAATAAAACAAAAAGTTAACTATTTTTTTAAAGACTTGTTTGGAGCCATTAGATCAAAATTCTTTTGAACTCATCTTGGCCCTCCATTTAAAACAAGTTTACCTATAAATACTGTTATTTTCCAAAGGCATTTGGAGATCTAGAGGGGGGAGGGTTGAATAGATTCTTTTAAAACACGTTCCTTTTAACAAAGTATTACTATAGCGCCCCAAACCCGGGTCTCTTGAACCTCGAACCTGGTGCGTCACGATACATCATATTTACAACTACTGGGAAAGATATAAACATAAATTATTTATACAATAATCTCTGCTACATATCCCAAGGTCTATAACCTTTATTTTAATACATATTTACCTTTAGATTCACAAAAAGTTTACACAATTAACTTACATCAAATAACTAATTTGGTTATCATGTATAACCCTATAATCTTGTCCTTTGCTTCTGTCTCTGTCTTTCCTCGAACATTCGTATTAATCTGAAATTTGTTATCATGATATAGCAAGGGTGAGCAACTATTTTGCCCAACAAGTTTAAATACAAGAAAGATATATCATGATTGAAAGAAAGAATATGCTTTTGAATTTTCAACAATATAATAATTGTGAAAGAGCATGAATCATAATCTTAATAATTGATTGACTGAATCAATAATTCTGGATGTCAATAATGACCATGAACCAATTTAACTGAACCTTATGGTAATGAAGGTGATCAGCCTTTCATACCTGATAGACATATCCAACATGCACTATGTGCGAATCAATAATTTAAGGAGGTGGAATATTTATAAAGAATTAAACCACTAGCATGCTTGAAACATAACAGCTCAAGTTTGAGTTAAGAGGGACTTGCTCAATATAAACTTGAGTAAGGATAGGGAAACTTGCATGTACCGTCGATTACTGCTACGCAATTTAACTTAATCTCTTATGAAAGACCTATCAGTTATAAGATTGATCTTTCAATTAGCATCATATATATCACCTTATAATATCATTTCTTTATCAGTAAATTATCTAACATTAACCACATAATCAAATATTAGATAACACCTTAGCACCATACGCATTCATAATTCTAAAACTAGCACACATCGAGTTTTAAACAGTATTCAATATAGTATGCCAAGTGGTTTCCCACAAACAACCAACAAACTAGTTTCCGTCTCGTCTACACTGTTTTCACAATGAGTTAGATTGGTTGCTACTTCGTATATTCCTCCACTCCCTGAAGGAATCGTTTAGCCCAGCTACTATACATCAACTATTAAAGAACACAACTATACTACTACTTTATCATAAACCTTATGACTTAACACTAAGTCTTTCATTTTATAAGTTCTTCTTTATAATCTATTAAGCCGAATACCTAATCCAGCAAGTTGGATTATTCAAACATATCAATCCAGCAAACTGGATTCTAACTGACATCCAATCTAGTAACCTGGATTCAAACTATCCTACAATCCAGGAACCTGAATTCACTAATTTAGCAAACCATATCCACCAATGCAGCAAGCCGGATTCAATCAATTCAGAAAAGCCGAATACCACAATCTAGCAAGCTGGATTCAAATTGTAATCCCTTTTTAACATATCAAATCTCCAATTCATCAAACCAAATAATACTACAACAAATCGAATGCTAATACAGCAAACCGAATGCTAAAACAACAAACCAAATATGAATACAACAAACCGAATTGGAAGCTGCATTCTTAAAATGACTTATCCTCTTTTAAGAATCGATTTTTATTTTCTTCAAGTCTTGCCACACATAAGTACATATATTCCATACTTAAAAATCCTTTTCATATGAAATTTCTCAATTTCCTTTAACATTTTTCAAACGTCCGTTTTAACTTTCGAAACTAAGAAAAATGATCACTATCTTGCACAACTCCGATGACTCCAAATTTTTGATAGAATCTTATATATATTAACACAAGGTTCCAGTTAAAATTTCGTGGCCATCGGAGTTATAGAACTCCAATTTTAGCCGTTTTTGTCGAAAAACTCTACGTTTTTATTTTAGCCGTAGATTCTTCATTACAAGTCGGAATGTGGCGATTTTTGATAGGAGCTACCTAACTCCCTATATTTTTAGTGGCAAAAGGCCTGAATTTATTGCACCTTCCAAGGGGTCAAAACAGTGCACGGAAACTAGAGGCAGCGGGTTTTGTCCCGTTTCCAGATTTGGGGTCCTTCACCATAAAATCCATAACTTTCATTATACATGGCCAAAAATTCTCAAATTTTTACATGACTCACATAACTTCCCATATTATCACTCCAAATGTTTCTAGAATTTTTAGAGCAAAAAAAGTTGACGAAAATACACCCGAATGGGACTGACCTGCAGCAGCCCTTTTTCCCTTTTGAAGCACCTGAACTGTTTTTACCAAAACAGTCACCATGGCTTGGAAATTTATTATTTTTTGAGTTCTACCACTTGGGTTTAACACTTAACTTACATATCTAACACCCTTCTTTGACGGATCTCAAAAAGAGTGTATAAATTTTAAATGGTAACTAATTAAAGTGAAAGAAAATTAGGGTTTTCTAACCCTTTCTAGAACGAACTAGTTTTCTTTTCTTTTTCTTTTCAATAAATCAACACCCAAACTTGTAAGATCTATGCATAATACATTTATTAACATATAGATCAAGTGTTTTTATGTTTAAAATCAAAGATCCAAGTTTTGATTGAAAGTAATCAAAATAAAATTACATAACTTAGAGTTGAGGTTTAAGGTTTTTATACCTTCTTCCTTCTTGGTTCTTTCTTCTTCTTCTCCTCCCATGGCTTCCATGGCTACCCCTCTATCTCTTCTCCTCTCTCATAGTTCGGCAGCCCCCTTTTCTTTTTCTCTCTCTTTAGTTTTCCTTTTTGTTTAGCTAAATGGGAAAATGAGAGATGAGAGAGAAATAAGATGGGTACTTTTGTTTGTTTGTAAATGCATATAGATATATTAAGCATATCTATGAAATATCACCCAACACTTCTCTCTCTTATCTTATCTTATCTCTTTATCTAGCTTGTAATCTTGGTGACCCAATAAAATGGTGACACATAAGGGAGTTAGGTGAGAGTGGGTGGAGAAAAAAATAACCCACATGCTAAATACTCCCTCCTCTTCATCCGTGTACAACTCCCCTCCATTTCTCCCAATTTTTGATTTATTTTATTAGCCAATTTTGCTCAATCAAATGACTTAAATGTCCCTCCCAAGTTGGATCAAGTTTTGGGCTCCCATTTAATTCCCTCGGGCTTCTAAATTAAATTGTTTGGGCTTGTATTTTAATTAGTTTGGCTACTAATTAAAATAATCTTGGGCTTCCTTCAATAATTAATTGGTTGGGTTTATAAATTAACATTACCCCATATCTTAATTTTATCTTTCCCTAATTATTTAATTAGGGTATGCATCTCACTCCTTTAGAATTTAATTCCTTACTCATGTACATTTAATTTCTATAACCCAATTAGACTTGCTTTAATTAGTTTATAAAATTAATTAGTTGAGATATATAAAATAAATCTCTTAGAGTTAGTATTTATTTTATATACTATTATTCTCCCATACCATAACCCTTTCGGTTATTTAATTTTCATACCTAATATATAATGATTAGGTTACACTAGTTTTCTTTTATTTGTTTATATAATAAACAAATATAAACAAACACATAATATTCATATTCGTTTACTCACATATTCATATAAAATAATATAATACATTGAGATAATAAAATAAATCCCTTAGATTAGGTCACTAGTATATAATTAAAATACTAAGACAACTAAATAGAAATAACCCTTTTAGGTTATTTAATTCTAATACCTAATTTATAACATTAGGCTATCAAACTTCTTTTTTTTTTTTAATATCTTTCATTGTTAGAATAATTAACTTACTAGAGACCATCACTTGGGCTAGTAGTTTATTAAATCTTTTGCTAAACATTCCAATTGGGCTAAGTTAGTAAGTTTACATATTAATTATCCAAGTCCATAATCAATTAAATGATTGGGCTTGGTTATTTAACCAATTGGACTAGTCCACTAATATTTATTCATTAGCCGGACTATTAATTTAACACTTAAGTTTATTAACTCCTCATATTTATAATATTTATAAATATGTTACATAGCTTTCCTTTTCATTTCTTTGTCACTTAAATTAAATAAATTTATTGACTTATTTAATTCACATAACACATAATCATTCATATTTCCTTACAAATGAAAATTTATTTAATAAATAAGATATTACAATTAAAATAATATTCCCTCTTTATTAAAATAATTCAATGCTAGAATTTATTTTAATATATTTTTTTAAAGTATACAATATTTTCGTATACTAAACTAATGATTTAGTTTCGTAATATAAATTGTTTCATAACAATTTATTCATGCGCAATAAATATATATATTTATCATCATCACTCCTCTTGCTACAATATATATAGCATATCACTAAATATATATGTGTACCAATACATATTTTCTTTAACCTTATAGTATCCCTTCATTTGAAAATTTATTTTCTTAATAAATTTTCCACTTGTATCATTATTAAATTTCTTATACCATTTAGTTCACATCAAATTTATAAGTATTGTAATAGCTTATCCATAATATCCCTTCAAGTACATATAAATTCATTTCTAGGGTTTTGAAATTTTATAACCCATATTTTCTCTATTCTCTTTCAAAGAGTAAACCATATAGGTTTTTCTTAAAATTTTTAAATAAATCCACAAATTCCCATCTAGGTTTTATTCTTTAACCTTTAATTAATCATTCAAGATTTTATCAATAAATCTTATGATTTTTTGGGTTGTCACAATTACCAACTTATAAATTAAGCAGATTAATTTAAATATACACAGTGGAATGATATTTTGAAAATCCCTTTTCAAAGATTTAGGAAAATCACAGTTTTAAATTTAGCAATTAAATGTGGAACTAAGTCACAACACTAAATCGTAGAGTGCTGAAAGTAATGAACTGGAAAGTAAAATGCTGAAAGTAAATGAGACATAAAATTTTAAGTGGTTCAAAGAACAAATATGTCATAGTCCATTCTTCTATTCCATGAGTAGAAAATTCACTAAGGATAGGGTGATCACTAAGATCTGTTCACTATAAACAGTTACAACGATTGAATTATTAAGATTCTTACAAGTCACAAAGACTTGACACAAGTCACTAAGACTTGATTACAAAGGTCACTAAGACCTGAACAATCACTAAGAGATAGATTGAGTTAGAGGTGTTGCTAAGTGGCTTTAAGTCTAGCAATGAAAGACTTAGCAGTAAAACAAATAGTTATAGATTCGTAGAGTAATGTTCTTGACAGATTAGCAGTAATTCAACTTATATGATTTGAGATTGTTTCTGTTGGATTGAATCTGCATGCCTCTTATAGACGAGCTTGAGATAGTCCCGTTGGAAAGTTGTTGTTGGTCATTTAATATTCTAATCCTAGAAGATCTCTAATTGTTAACTTTTGGGTGAGTATGTGTCAGCTTGCTTTCGGCTGTGACAAGTCACATCAGACTGCTACAGAGACACTCAAGTGGGTCGTTGTCACTTCAACGAACTAGCTGTTTAGACACACTTCGATCTGATCTTCTTTTCAAACTCTAAGATGTTTCAACAACTATCTTGGGATCTCCCCTCTACGCTCTTTGACATTGTTAGTCTATTGCCAGAGTTGACATACTCTACGATTTTCCTAATCGTAAAGTTTCATGGAGGTTGTAGAGTATCTAGCTAGACGACTCTACGATTGGAAAGCTCTACGATCTTCAATCAATGCGCTCTAGGATCTCTTTCAGGCTCTACGGTCTTCAATGAGCTCTACGATTTATAAGTTGACAGCTCTACGATCTTTGACAGACTCTGCGATCTTCAACTTACTTTACGATCTCATAGTAGACAACTCTACGATCTTTGGCAGACTCTGCGATCTTCAACTTGCTTTACGATCTTAGAGTAGATAGTTCTACATACTTGACCAATATGCTCTACAATCATTTACTAAGCTTTACGATCGTCTAAACAACTTTATGATCGTTTAATTTCCTATAGCTATACATCAAGTTTACTCAACGAAATAGATCAACCTAACAAGTTTGATCTTCTAACCTAAGTTCTTTTACATTAATTTCATTATAAGGACTTCACAAAAGATACTGGTTACAAATATACATTATATCATTTATCTCATCATCAAATCAAATCTGCATTTATCCTAACAATCTCTCCATATTTGATGATGACAAAACAAGTAGTTTCAAGCAATCAATAATTCTAAGATGCAGATAATTTAATGCTTAAAATTTAAACATGACTTATATATATTGAGGAACTGTATGTCTAGAAAGAAAGAATGAATTTATTGATTGAATAAAAGAATTTTACAGAGCGTAAAAAATTTAATTTTTTTTACAACATATATATATATATATCTATTTATTAGTTAGTTTCTAGAGGCACAAAAGATATCTAGAAAGGGGGTTGAATAGATATTTTAAAATTTTTTAACTAGTTTTTAAAAGAATGACTTATCAGATTGGTTAATTTACAAGTTAACTAAGCACAATAGAATATATGATTGATTTAATCCCCCTTAAGGATGGAGCAGCTATAACGGATATGATAAAGCAATGATATAACAGTTACAGCAGTTATAGAGTGCAAGAGAGAGAAACACAACACTTTAAGTGGTTCGGAGCACACAAGACTCCTACTCCACTGTTCTACTTCTTGAGTAGCAAATCCACTAAGGATATCTTTACAACTTGAATCACTAAGATTCCTTCAAGGCCAGCAGCGTTGGAACTCCAGTACACTAACGCTCTGTTTCTGAGTTTTAAAATGGCCAGAAAAGAAAAGAAATGGACGGAAAATTTAAGTTTTCTTTCTAATTCCTATGTTTCTGAGTTTTTTAATAAACGGAAAAGAAAAGAAATGGATAGAAAACTTGGCCACTTTTCCTGCCAAAGTTTTCCGTCCAAAATTGGCATGATTTGGACGGAAAAGAAATTGGAATAAGTAATATTTTTATAATTCCCATATTATCCTCAACTTTCAATATAATAAATTTTAAATTACAATCCATGTCGCCAATTTGTTTTTATCTACTAAACCTAACGTCTTTCTTTCTCTCTCTCCCCTGTAGAAGCAAATTAGATTCATTAGTGGATCAATTACCTTTATCTTTTCTAGTAAAAAACTAGGTACTTTACATGCAACTATGTAAGGGTTCTTTACGGCAGTGGAATATAGATTTTAATTTTCTTCAATAGTGAATCTTCGTTAAAAAGAATATGGCAGGCTACTACTGTGAAAAGAAATGAGATTCTATTGGAATCTTTTTTCCTAGTAAATGAGATTCTTCAGAGAATATTATTTTAGGCCCTGTTACATACTAATTCTAAAATAGTAAACTCTTTTTATTTTATTTTATTTGTTAATTGTCAAATGAGATACTAAAAAATTATTTCTTCCAGATTTTTCTAATAAAATAGCTGCAATTTATTCCTTGCTAGCATGAAGACTTTAAAGTCTTGTTCAATCAACTCAGATATTTTCTTCGATCTCTAGACTCCAAAATTTATTAGTCAAATTTCAAATTGTAAATTGTTATTGATCGATGTTTAAGCAAGTAAAGCACATGTTTTCTCTTTTAGCTTTAGTTAATAGTATCTCTTTCATTCTTTATATAAAAAAGTCTTATTTTCATAATTTAGAAATTTTAATAATATATATTTTTTTAATTTTATGTTCGTTGATAAACGTGAATGAATTGTTATTTTATATTTCTATAAAAATAAATAAAACTCTTTTTCTCTCGAAACAAAGAAAAATAAATTAAATTAAATTCTCTTTATGGAACAAAGGTGGTATCTTCTTTTCACATTTAATACAGATTATGTTTGATGATTTTTGGATATGGTATGACAATGACTTTGTAGAAGTAGTTTTTGTTTAATATTTTATTTGGATATTTGTGTTTGATTATGGAATTTTTTTCTTTGGTTAAATTTATCTTGCATATTTTTATTCATGGTTCAATGGTTATAATTAATAGAAGGGTAAATTTATAAAAGTGATATTTTTCTTTTCTTTTCATTGGAACTTAAAAACGCAAGAAAAGAAAATTTTTAAATTTTCTATTCTTTTCTATTAAAAACTCAGAAACAACACAAAGTAAAACTTCAAGTTTTCTATTCTTTTCTTTTCTGTTCTAATTTAAGTTTTTTATTCTTTTCTTTTCCGTCCAAAACTCAGAAACAGAGTGTAAGTACTCTTCAAAGCCCAGCAGACTTGGAACTCTAGTTCACTATTGAACTTCGTCAAGCCCAACAGACTTGGAACACTGTAGACTAAGACCCGCAACCTTAAAATAACCTAGTACACTAAGTACTCTTCAAGTCTAGCATACTTGGAACTGGTTGGTCACCTGTTGACCTTTTCGCTTGATTGAGAGTGTTTGGTTTTGTTGCTACTATGTTGCTTGAAGCATATGATCTGATGAACTTAGTAACGAAGCAAGATGTTTCACTTGAGATCGTAGAGTCAGGTTTTGACAAATTTATTTCTTTTTGTTCCGTTCTTGCATGTTCGATTCTTTAATTTGTTTGTCTTATATAGATGCCTCTTCATTCTTCTGTTGAAATGAGAGTGTTGCATCTAAAATTCCCGTTGAGATTTGTTACTAAACTTAGGAATAATTTATTCCTTGTTGTGCGCAGTAGTGGGGTGAGTCAGCATCCATTAGCTTTTCCCCAAATAGTGGCAGGAACAGTGCTCAGAATATCTGCAACTGTAGCTGTTTGTTCCCCACTGACTTTGATTCTTCAATCAGATCAATTAAGTATTCAACAACTGTCTTGGGCAGGTCACTCTACTGATATGGATGTTACCAATCCATTATGGGCAATATAGACTATTCAATTTAGTCCTTGGTTGCTTCGTCTGATGAGGATCGTAGAGTGTTTGGCTAAATATACGATCCTTTGATGAAACTTGATTCTTGCTGACATTCACTGTGATCTTTTATTTTGCATTTTGATCACTTAGAGAAAGTATCAATGTTTTGCTCCTTTAGCTTCTTGAGAACTGCCGACTTGCTCATGCAGATGTGACTCTACGATCGTGTTTGACTGTTAATAGAATTAACTCTACGATCTACCGAGGCACTCTACGTTTGCCTGGCCCAACTCTACGATGCTACTGGGAAGCTTCACTCTACGTTTGTCTGGTAAACTCAACGATGCCGAGAAGGAGCTTTGTGACTGGCCGATGCCCACTCTACGTTTGCCTGGCAAACTCTACGATGACATTCTCCACTCTACGAAGCTTTACTGATTGAACTCCAAGTTGGCTGATTGCTCTATGATCTTTCACTGGATGTTTGATGATGACTTGTGCAATACTCTACGATCAATCTAGCCTTATCATTTTAGCTCATTTGATCAACCTAACAAGTTTGATCTTTTCTATCTAAGTCCTTGTACATTACTATCTTTTTAAGGACTTTACAATTCAGCTACTGAAACACATATACATTAATATTACAACATCAAATTTAAACATGTGATTCCTAACAATCTCCCCTTATTTGATGTTGACATAACCTAGTAATTTTGAATTATATCATCAATTCTAATGCAATTGCTTATAAAAATAAACATGTCTTATAGTACAGTGAGCAACTGTATTTCTAGATAAAATTATGAATTTATTGATGATCATATAAGTATTACAGTAAATGGCAGTTACATCAATAAAGAGCAAGAAAATTGCAAGATTCTTTCAAACCTTAGTTCCTTCCTCTTCCTCTTGCTCCTCTCTTGGCCTTTGGAGGATTAGCCCTTTCATATTCAACTCTTCTTCTATACCTTTCCCTGCCTTCTTCAGTCATACGATGGAATTCTTCAATCTGCTCTTGACTGAGGCCAAACGATGGCATATGTCTTCCTCCTTCTCCATAAGGGTGAGTACTATGTAAATGGCAGTTTAGAAGCGCAGGTTCACATGATGGTATGCGTACACTAGTGGTGGTCACATCAGGCTGTCTTCTGAAAGAACCAGGGACTTCACTCCTTATTGGAATAACATTGATGGGCTCATCACTAGGATTTGATTTTCTACGCTGTTCCTCTCCACTTCTGCTTGATTCTCCCCTATTTCCCTTATTAATATTCTCCCCCTTTATGTCAGCATCCAGGGTTCGAACATCTTGAGATAGTTGCTGCATACCGTGCACCAATTCTTGCATTTGCGAACGAGACTGAAGAATGTCATTTCTATTTTTTTGAACCATTTCTTCAGTCTGTATTCTTTGGTGGTGTACCATAGCCAAGGTTGCATCTGTTCGTTGCATTTGCTGAAGGGAGGCTTCCTTGAAATCATGAATGGAGTTTCGAAGCTCAAGGATTCGTTCATTGCTGGCCTTGTTGGTTTGCTCAACGACCTGTTGGAGAGACACAATTGTTGCTTTATGTTTAGAAATTTCTTCATGATAAAGTTGGTCCCTTTTGTCGATGTCGGCCATTAATTCCTTGACTATCTCCCTCAGCCGTTTGGTTAATTCAGTGCCCAGGCTGTTGGTATGGTTGTTTGCAGCATTAATCAAGGTGTCAAGCCTTTCATGGATGGAAAAAGAGTTTGCCTGAAGGTTTTCCTCCATATCCCTAGCCATACCAATTGTGAGGTCAGTCAATTCATCTGTAGTAGGGATGAGGTTGACTCGCTCAAGAATCTGTTTGATCTCGGGAGTGGATTCAGCCTTAGATTCTCTGTGGAGATTGGTAAGAGCAATGACAATATCAAAATATTCATTTGTGGAGGAGGAGGGGATATCAGACTAGGTTATTAGAGTTTTCATCTGCTGAGTGGGAGATGAGACAGTTTGGCTGTCAATCGTAGGGTCCTCGCACTCTACGATCATGGAGTCGATCGTAGGGTGGGATGACGCTACGTGTTGAGTTAGGGGAATAAGCTGGGCATCAATCGTAGAGTTTAGGGACTCTACGACTGGAGATGGTTGTTCATTTGGTCCATCAGTCATAAAGTGTTGAGACCTTATAACTGGAAATTGGTTTCTTGGGTTAAAAATGACCTCAATCCATCTAGGCATTGTATTAAAGAAGTGAAAGTAGGATGAAAGAGAATGATTGAGCTTGAAGGATGAAGGAATGAAATATACCTTTTGCTCATTTGATTGTGATGAACTGTTGGTGATCAGTTTCTGAGCAAAGATAACTGTTCTTGGAAATCCTTGGGCAAGTATTGAGACTGCTGGGTAAGCCTTGAAGGCCTAGAACATGTGATCCCAAGAGTTTAGGATGAGAACTTGGTGGAAGGACATCCTTGGTAAGTATGAGAACAAATAGTGATAATTGATGTGCCTTTCCTCATCTCTGTATTCAGCAATAACTTCCAGGCTTTCATCTTCACTTTCATTACTTTCATCACTTCCTCCATCACTGATCTCTATGGCCTCAACTTCTACAGCCATTATTTCTTCCTCATTTACTTTTTCAGGTTCAATTTCTTGAGGGGTTGCGAGGGTTTCATAATGAGCTTCTGATTGCTCCCCCTCAACCTGAGCGTGAACTTGCTCAGGAGCTTCAGGTGTCTCCCCCTCAATTTGAGTGTTACTGTGTTTAGCAGCTTCTGACCCTCTTTCTCAGTAGGGATGTCACCTTGTTCTGAGGCAGTTGGGCTTATTGCAGTGTTGATGGCGGTAATAACTAACTCAACGATCTTATTATGTACCAAGGATTCATTTGGAGAGCCAGGAATTGACATTGGGTTCTCCTCTTCAGTGTCAACTGTTGTTAGATCAGGTGACATCAATCTTCTTTCTTCGTCTTTGATCCTAAGCATTGCCCTTTTTAGCTCAAGATTAGCTACTTTGATGATCCTCTTCTTCATCCTTTTTGACTTAGGTTCCGCAACCTTCTCAGCCAATGGTTCAACGACCAATTGCTCAGGCTGATTGGCCATCCTAGCACTTTTTTCAGTATTGTCACCAAGACTTGACTCTACGATCGGTAAGTTAGAGTACTCTGTGATCGCAGGGGTGGATGACTTCCTTAAACGCTTACTGTGTTTTCCCTTCTTATGAAACATCTAAGAGAGAGGGATGGTTTCATTAGTGTTTTCTTCTATTTGCTTCTTCTTCCTCTTCTTCATTAGTGGTTGTTCTTCTAAAGAAGATGATTTTGGCAGACCAGAAGCTTCAGGTCCTTGGGGGGACCTCATTTGTTGATCCTTGAGGTTCGTCTTCCATTTGAGGCACCTCTCTTGTCTTTTTCTTCCCTTTGTTCTTCCTCCTTAGGGTTGGTGGCTCCTAATTTACTTCTTCAGTTTCTTTAATAACTGATTTACTTTTTACTCCACTTGTATGTTCATTGGATTCAGACCGAATCATTCTCAAGTTTTCTACCGAATTTCTCTTTCAGTTCACAAATAACTTCTCTGTGATCCTTTTGTTGGCGTTGAGGACTTCACCTTCATTATCCTCAATTTTATCACCCAGTGCTGATTGGAGATATGACGCCCCCAAATTCTCTACACTTCCCTGTAGCAGATCTGGTGCTCACGTGAAACTATACAACTATAAATATTTAATAAAATATGACTTCTATCTATCCAAGGTTCACAGTATCCCATAACAGATGATAATTCTTGCCAGAACGTGATCTGTGTTTGGATAGCCTCACTTGGATGTATAGATTCATATCTAATGAATACTTCTTTCATATCGATATTCCCTATCTATCTGACATTCACAGTATTAATGATAAGATTATCCATAGAACTGAGGGGTGCATTCTGGTAAAGATGACACCTTACCGGCGCTCATTAAGTGTAACCTCAGAGCTTATAGAACTTTCAATATCATTGAAATACCCTCATTCAAATGTATAGTTCGTATAGATACTGTATTTAACTTAGTACAACTATGCTAACTAAAGTAAAGATCAGAGTACAATGCATTCGATGTAATAAAGGATGATAATATATTACATATCATTAAGTTCGGTTATATCGTTCTCAGTACTAAGTTATTACAACAAAGCCTTATACAAGACTTGAATTATTCAAAAACAGTAATTAAAACTAATAAACATGCCCTTTTCCTTTGTCTGTCCCAGAAGTGCCGGGATTATCATTTAAAACTACAAAGAAGATATACGCAAGAATGAGCTACAAATGCTCAGCAAGTTCATTTGAAAAATGTAAACACAATGTGTTTGATTTGAAAGATGTCAATGATGTATAACTGAGGGTTCTGTATATGAACCATATATTTCAATTAGTTCTATCAATCTTCAATGACTTAGAACCGCTTGATTTCAGATATCTAGTAGGGATCAACCTAACCAATATCCTAGGAGTATGCATATCATCCTACAATTTATGTCGATATATAATCAACGGTCACCACCTTATCTTACGGTTTTTCAGTTCAACTTACATCAAGGTGTTCCATTTCTCAGTATAAGATGTCGTACCAAAACAATTTTGTTTGACACAACAATTTACGTTCGAATAAACAATATATGAATAATGATTCATTTCTTAAGTTATGCTAAATAAGAAGAAATAACTTCACAATAATTGATAGCAAGATGTATAATATTTGCATAAATATAAGTTGAGTAAGGTTAGAACACTTACCTTAGCGTAGTTCGTTTAACACAATTTCACACAAGGTGTCAGCGTACGTAGTCTACGTTGTCAAAGATAAGCGTTAGAACTTATATTAACATGTATTACGTTAATCTAGACAAGTTTCGTTAAGGTCCGACATTGATTCGGTATCTCGGTCGCGACTTTAGACAGCTAATGTAATGTCCAGGAAATTCTTAAACATTGTATTAATTTATTTTGAGATATATAATTCGTTTTATTTAATTTTGCGAATTTAAATTGGATCCATGTAAGAATCTTTATTTAATTAGATAACTATATGGTCCAAATAATTTTTATGTGCATTAAAGGGACTCACTGATGGGTTAAATAATTAGTGAGTTAACCCTAAGAATTTATTTACAAGAAACTAGAAAATTAATAAATAAATTCTTTTAAATAAAGAATTATGGTTAAAAAAAAAAATAAATATTTTAAATAAATAATTAATGGGTTTAGTTATTTAATTTTAAAATATTAAAAATGCATTGTGGTTAAATTAAATTGGACTGGCCCAATTTCCATCTTGTTAAGCCGAGCCCATAATTATTTTTAATTTCTTTTTGGGCCGCCCCTTTATTAATTCAGCTGGCCCAACCCTATTGGGTTGAGCCCAAATTTCTTCCTAGCTAAATGACCCGTTTCCTTTTCTTTAGCCGGCTTGAATCCATTTTGCTTAATAAGGATAACCGGCGAAATTCGTTTGGGAAAGGTTCATATCGACCAAAATCAAATTGGGGAAAACCCCAAATCCTCCAGCTAAGACCAGCCAATCGAGACTCAACCCTTCAATCTCTCAAATCAACTAGTCGAACCTAGCTAGACTCCATCAATTGAATCGGACGAGCGAGAGACGGGAGGAAGGGAAAAAGGGAGCTGTCAATCGCCGGCAACAGCGAGTCGACCGATTGAGGGAAAGAGGAGCGTCGACCGGCGGCACGGGTTGGAAAACGAGCGGCGACCAGCGGATAAACGAGCGACGTCAGAGGCGACCATCGAAGGGACCAAAGGTTCCAGGAAATCGGCGATTCGACCACCTGGATTACGCGGCTCGAGGATTGATGAGACCACCGTCCGTTTGCCCCTCTCCTACCGTGGGTCATTGACTGAAGCGATTTAGGTAATATCCAGTGTATTGGGTAAAAGATTTACTATAAATTGGAATCCCCAAAACCCTAGTCAGCTACTGTTATTTGAGGGTTCCAAATTAGAAGGGGAAAATTACAGTAAGAAGAGAGAACAAGAGGAGTTGGCCGTGAATGTCCGCCGAGTTCATTAGCTACTTTGGGAGAAGAAGGAGGATAGCCCACCGGACGGCCTTAAGGTATAACCCAACTGCCGTGTAATCGCGTTTGGACTGTACCTCTCGTTTCTTTTTCTTTTCTGTTATTGGTTTGTGTTCTGTGTAGTTGCCGATTGGGTTGGCTTAGAATACTATATTTAGATTATGGTTGCTTTTGTATTGGGATTTTACTGTATGGGTTGGTTTATTTTGAGCAAGAAATCTGGGTTGCTATTTCTCTGTATTGGATTTGATCGTGTTTGGTTATTGCTTGAGTTATATTACTTGGTTGAATTTTCTAAAAGGCTCTGTTGTTAAAATTCTTTTCTCATTTGTGTTGAGCAGTGATGTGGCCAAGCTTAAATAAACTGCAGAAATTAACTATAACATGTGTTGTTGTGGTTGTGGCATAACTGTAAAGTGTTAAGTTGCGTCTGCACATTGGTTATTGTATCACAGCTGGGTCATGAGTCCTTGCGTGATGTTTTGTGTATATAGGTTTCAAACTTGGAAGGTGAGTGTTTATGCACCGTGTGCAGAAAACTCTGCATAAGTTGGCCAACCACTAAGTTACTATAATCGAGTGACTTAGTTACCCAATAAACCTTGTAATACTTGAAATGTTTTTCCAAGGTTGGTTGTTTAACTCAATTGTTATCCAGTGAGGAAATAATTATTACTTAACGACGAATAATGAACAAAGAAAAATAGGAATATAATTATTGTTCGATGCATAAATAAATCCAATTTATAAAATACTTATTTATTTATTTATTTGTAAATATAATAACTATTGTCTAGTTAGTACTAAATAATAAATAAGTACGAATATAAATTATAAATAATTAATTATTATTTAGCAATTAAATAATAAATAAAGAAAAAAAAATAATATTTAATTATTATTTAATCTTAAATAATAATTAAGTATAAGTAAAGTTAATAAATAATTATTTATTATTTATCAATAAATAATAAATAAAGATAATAAATATTTAATTGTTATTAAATAATAATTAAGTATGAATAAGTTAATAAAATAATTATTTATTATTGAGTAATAAATAAAGATATTAAATATTTGATTGTTATTAACGATTTAATGTGAGTGAAGTAAAGTATTTATTATTTCTCATTTAATAATAAATAAAGATAATAAGAACTTAATTCTTATTAACAATTTAGTATGGGTAGAGTGATACATTAATTTTCTAGTTAATGTTAAATAAGAGAAATAATTTCGTAAATTCTCTTGAAAGGGAGTAATAGCTAAGTATGAATGAATATTAAATAACCTATTTACTTATTGCCACTATTAGCTAGTCATGCATTAATCAGTTTATTATTTAGAGTTGTAAATAATAACTTGGGTTATTAAATAATGTTAAGTTGAATATCTAATAAGCATGATTAATTATTGAGATAATTACTAAAGGTCATTAAGTAATTTCTGATTAGCACAATATTGAATAGTAAGTTATTGTTAATGTAGCTAATAAAATGCGAAGTGTTTATTTTGCTAAATAAATCGCATAAGTGAGTGTGTCGATATACGGTATGCAATGCTAATGGATAAACCAACTTTATCAACTGATAGGTTATCCACGGTCAATTAATTAAAGCTAGGATTTAATTGTAGCTGAGCAAACAGGCAAGTTCTCTATCCCGAGACTTTGATTTATGCAAGTTCTTCCTTACTCAGCTTTTACATTGAGCAAATTTCTAAACCTTATGCACTATTTTAATTCGTGCAAACAGGTATATTGTTGCAAATTATTCTTTAAGCTTGAATCTTATCTCCAAACATGCTTTAAGTGGTCTAATTACTTTTAAAATTATTCCACCTCTATGTATTATTGACATTCGCATTTGTGCATTTGAATTCGTATATTTATTAAAGTTCCGAGATTTAGGGACTATTCATAATTAAGTCTGAACCTTTGTTCGGTCAGACAATTATGTGAGAATTTGTAAAAGCTATCCGAACCAATCAATGGTAAGGATTCTGAGACTGTATGAACACCCCTTTATTTATAGGGAAGTACCCCACGTACCGTATATAAGGTACAAATAACAGAATTAAATGTTATGCATATACATAGGGTACGCGAGGCTGATCCCCTCAAGTACGTTATTCTGTAGCCAGTAACCAGAGGGTCAACCAGCTATTGACTCCTTTGGAAGTTATCGTTCAAAGTCTATTTGACTATCAATTGTTCTAAAAGAAATTATTGTTCTTGCTTCTGATTTTTTTTTAATGTTGAAATTCCTTTAATATCCCTTCATCATGATATATCTTTATTGTTGCACTTTAAACTTGCTGGGCAAACTCGTTGCTCATTCTTGCTATATCATGACTTCATTGCAGCTAAACCCGAGACGTCAGGGAAGAACAAAGGGAAAGAAAAGATGAAATGATAGACTCCTTGTAGCAGACTTTAGATTCATGTGTTAGTTAATTACTGTTAATGTAATTTAAACCCTGATAGTTATTTAGGGTATGGATTGTGTAAATGTTTAAGGTTAATCGTATTCTGGGACTAGTAACACCTTGTAATGAACAACGTATGTTTATTTTATTCCGCATTTTAGATACCATATGTTGTTGTAGGTGGATGTTTATGTTGGATCGTGATGACCGGATCCGGGTATTTGGAAACCCGAATTTGGGGGCGTCACAGGTTGGTATCAGAGCTGTAGGTTATAAACTTTAGGATCGCGAAACCTAGGTTATAACCTTCATAGTAAACTCGTATCGAGTGATAGGAGATAAATCGAGGAGATTTATCATATGTGGTTTTGATGAATTGGGGAATTCATCGAGTCGAGTAGTACCCAATGAAATATAATTTCATTTCTTCAATGAATATATTTTATTGCTGTACTAATGTTAGTTTTTGTGTGTTTGTAGGATGGCTGCCGTAGGGGAGACCAGTGGAGCCCGTGAGGAGGAGGAGGTATTTATAGACATACCAGTAGTTGCGGAGCAGCTGGTGGGCTATGCTCCTATTGCCCCGGGATTGTTACAGGAGGAGTCCGAGTCGGAGGAGGACTACCAGAGGGAGCTACCAGAGCCGGTGGTAGGTAGAGTCATGAGGTCGGGCAGTCAGGATCCAGAGGCTGAGGAGGAGGACCCCGAGACCGAGGGGGAGGAGCCACCTGCTGCTATTGATGGCATGGGGTCCACTGCCGATGATATTATCGAGGGGTTGACTGACAGAAATGAGGAGCTGGAGGCTCGGATTGCTCATTTGGAGGAGCAAAACCAGACCCATCAGTTTATGGAGGACCAGTACAGAGACCTGGCCTACCAGCTCGAGCATGACTTAGGGGTGGCTAAGGTACAGCTGCAGGGCTACGAGTCCTCAGCACAGCAGGTCGGACCACTGCTACATCAGCTAGTGGCCCGAAATGCTGAGTTGAGAGAGAGGTTGGAGCAGAGGGATCTGCAGATCGCCCACCTGAGGGCGAAACAGGAGGCCATGAAGTTCGAGATTGGGCTAGAAGTTGCTGAGAATGTCCGAGTGAGGGACGCCTGGGTCAGAGCAGTAAGTAGAGTTGGCCTATTGGAGGACCGGTTAGAGGCTGGGGCGGTGAGGATCGAGACCCTAGGATATGCCCTAGATGCAGCCTACAAGAGGCCCCGGACTGAGATAGGGGAGTCCAGTCGCTCTGTTCGTCGCAGGGTCGGGGATGGAGCATTCTCTGGTCAGCAGGCTCGGATCCGTCACGACATGCAGTGACTTGATATGATGGTTACTTTGTCTTTAGTTCAGTCAGTCCCACCTTTTGTTATATAGGGACGTATTCATGTTTGATTTGTGAAACTTTATATCTGTATTTATGCTTGGGGTAGCAGTTAAACCCCAACTTTTGTGATCTTTAGGGATGAAAGATTAGGATTCCCCACTTTTGTCTAGGGGGAAAGGTTATTAATGGATAGGGCACACAGTGGTACATTTATAGAAGTATGCCACAAGTTTAGTCTTTGTACAAACAATGGTATATCAATATAAATGCAATGGTTTCATTTGAATCAAATGTGTTGATAGATATTTTACCTTTGATTGCTTATTTTAATAACATGACGTGTAAAATGTAAAACTATAGGTAAAAGTCAGCGGATTTTCCTTATCCAAACATGCCGCCAAGAGGACGACCACGAAACCGACAGGTTGAAGAATCAGAAAGTGAGGTTGGGAACCAATCCAACCCAATGAGGATGTTCGCGAAAATGCTAGCGGAAGCCATGCAATCAAGACCGCCACCTGGAGGGGCCCAAGCAGCAACCGAGCCAGCGCATCATCTGGCAAATTTTAAAGACTTCAAATTAGTTGGACCACCTGAGTTCAAGGGAACTCTTAACCCAATAGAAGCACAGACCTGGATAGAAGAGACAGAGAAGGTCTTTGAGGTGGCAAGGGTGGCAGAGGAACAGAAAACGAGTTTTGCTACCTTCATGTTAAAAGGCGAGGCAAACTACTGGTGGAAGGCCAACAGGGGCCGAGTGGAAGGAGGCATTGTCGCCTGGGATCGTTTCAAGGAGATGTTCTTGGAAAATTACTTTCCAGAGAGCATGAAGCAAGAGATGGAGATCAAGTTCCTGGAACTAAAACAAGGGAACATGTCTGTGGCGGAGTACGCAGCTAAGTTCAATGAGTTGGCACGGTTTGCAACTCACCAGGTCAGCACCGAGGACAGGAAAGCTCGTAGGTTTGAGCAAGGGTTGAAACCATGGTTATACCGTTCGGTTGCGGTACTAAAAATTAAGACATTTGCAGAGTTGATGGAGAGGGCAATCATTGCAGAGGGTGGCAGTGAGGCCCTGGCTAAGTATAATCAGGAAAAGAAGAAGGGTCATGAAGGCCAGAAGTCAGGAAGCAGCGGGGGCAGCAACCCCAATAAGCGCAAATGGAATGAAAGCCAATCACTCGGGAGTAATAAACCTGGAGGAAACCAGTCTGGAGGAGAGGCGAAGAAGCCAGGCAGGTGCAGTAATTGTGGCAAGAACCACATGGGAGAATGCATGAAGGGAAAGAGTGTTTGTTACCGGTGTGGGCAACCGGGGCACATGGCTCCCCAATGTCAGAATAAGCCAAAGGGGGGATGTTTTTCATGTGGAGCACCCGACCACCAAATGAGGGATTGTCCGAAGAAGAAAAGCGACGCCGGGAGTGGCAACCGAAACAACAACAACAGTGGAAACAGCAACCGGTTGAACTACGGGCCACCATCCAGTCAAGCCAACAGGCCAACAGCCCGCACGTTCAACATGACTGTGCAGGATGCCATGGAATCCAAAGACGTGGTGTCAGGTATCATCCCAATCAATGATATAAATGCATATGTGCTATTTGATTCGGGTGCTACTTGCTCTTTTATTTCCGAAGAATTTGCTAGTCAGTTAAATGTACCTTGTGAAAAGTTAGAACACCCTATGAACGTAGAAGTAGCCAACAAGGAAATTATCCCCGTAGAATGCATTCATAGGAATTGTTGTGCTGAATTGCGAGGATTTAAGCTCAATGTGGATTTGATACCAATTCGACTGGGGGAGTTTGACGTAATCTTGGGAATGGATTGGCTATCAATTCACGGAGCAGTCATTGATTGTAAGAAGAAATGTGTACACCTAAAGACTTCTAATAAGTCTAAGGTGGTATTCTATGGCAGCAAATCACCAAAACCATCTTGTTGTCTTACTATGATGCAAACAAGGAGATTACTGAAGAAAGGATGCGAGTGTTATTTGGCCCATGTGGTCGATACTCGTCAGGTCGGGGATGAGATGAGTCAAATACCAGTCGTGAGAGATTTCACCGATGTCTTTCCCGATGAACTTCCGGGACTGCCGCCGGATAGGGAAACCGAGTTCGTTATCGATTTGGCACCGGGAACCGCACCAATATCGAAGCCGCCGTACCGAATGGCACCTGTAGAGATGAAGGAGTTGATGGTGCAACTGCAGGAGCTGTTAGATAAAGGTTATATCAGACCGAGCGTGTCCCCGTGGGGAGCGCCAATTCTGTTTGTAAAGAAGAAAGATGGTTCTATGCGACTTTGTATCGACTACCGGGAGTTGAACAAAGTTACGATTAAGAATAGGTATCCGCTTCCTAGAATTGACGATCTGTTTGATCAACTTAAAGGAGCGAAGTACTTTTCCAAGATCGACTTAAGAACAGGCTATCATCAGCTGAAGGTGAGGCAAGAAGATATCCCGAAGACTGCATTCAGAACTCGTTACGGGCACTTCGAGTTTCTGGTAATGTCTTTTGGATTGACGAATGCACCAGCAGCATTCATGGATATGATGAACAGAGTGTTCAAGCAGTACTTGGACAAGTTCGTAGTTGTATTCATCGATGACATTCTGGTGTATTCAGGGACGGAGGAGGAGCATGCTGAACATTTGAAGATTGTATTAGAAGCTCTCAGGAAGGAGAAGTTGTATGCAAAGTTTTCTAAGTGTGAGTTTTGGTTGCAGAGAGTACAATTTCTGGGTCATGTCATCGACAAGAATGGTGTTTCGGTGGACCCAGCAAAAGTGGAAGCAGTTATCAACTGGGAACAGCCGAAGACGCCGACAGAGATCCGGAGTTTCTTGGGATTAGCGGGATACTATCGGAGATTCATCCAGGATTTTTCAAAAATAGCATCGCCGTTGACCAATCTCACCAGGAAAACAGTTAAATTTGTTTGGTCGGAGAAATGTGAGGAAAGTTTCATGGAGTTGAAAAAGAGACTTAGCCAAGCACCAGTGTTAACCTTACCGGACAACACTGGGGGTTTCGTAGTGTATAGCGATGCATCACACAAGGGTCTTGGCTGTGTACTGATGCAACACGGTAAGGTCGTGGCGTACGCATCGCGTTAGCTGAAGGATTATGAGAAGGGTTATCCGACTCACGACCTGGAGTTAGCCGCGGTGGTGTTTGCCTTGAAGATTTGGAGGCATTACCTATACGGGGAGAAGTGCGAGATATATACGGATCACAAAAGTCTGAAATATATCTTCACTCAAAAGGAGTTGAACATGAGGCAGCGCCGATGGTTAGAATTGATTAAGGACTACGACTGTGAAATTCTGTACCATCCGGGCAAGGCAAATGTAGTGGCTGATGCCTTGAGTAGAAAAGGCAAGGTGAAATTGATGCAGTTGACAGTCCAGGAGGAATTGATACGGGACTTCGAACGCCTGGAACTGGAGGTTAAGTATCCGATGGAGATGGACGAAAAGGTGTTCGCCGTGACGGTAGGTCCAACTCTACTGGATAAGATACATGAGGCTCAAGAATTTGACGAGGAATGCATTGACATTAAGAAACAGTTATCGGAGGGAAAAGCATCGAAGTATAAGGTTGACAGCACAGGATTGCTGAGATTCGAGGGAAGGATCTGGATACCCTACGTACCAGACTTAAGGGAAGAGATTTTGCAGGAGGCCCATAATACAAGATTTTTGGTACATCCGGGTAGCACCAAGATGTATCAAGATCTTCGTCAACATTATTGGTGGCCGCATTTGAAAGGGGAAGTTGCAGAGTTCGTCAGCCGGTGTTTAACTTGTCAACGGATCAAGGCTGAGCACCAACGGCCGAGCGGATTATTGCAACCCTTAGAGATTCCAGAATGGAAGTGGGAGCACATTATTATGGATTTTGTGGTAGGACTCCCGACAACACAAAAGGGTCTAGACGCCATCTGGGTAATCGTAGATCGGTTGACCAAATCTGCCCACTTTCTACCGATCAAGATCAGGTACAAATTGGAACAGTTGGCGAAATTATACGTGAAGGAAATAGTATCACGACATGGAGTGCCGGTATCTATTGTGTCTGACAGAGATCCGCGCTTCACGTCAAATTTTTGGAGAAGCCTACAGGAAAGACTGGGAACACAGTTAAGAATGAGTACGGCATATCATCCCCAGACTGATGGTCAGAGTGAGCGAACAATTCAGACCCTAGAGGATATGCTTCGGGCCGTTGTGATGGATTTAAGTGGCAGCTGGGACGATCACTTGCCACTAGTGGAGTTCGCCTACAACAATAGTTACCATGCTAGTATTGGTATGCCACCGTACGAAGCACTATATGGAAGGAAGTGTCGAACACCATTGTGTTGGGATGAAGTGGGTGAACGGAGATTGTTGGGACCAGAATTGGTACAACAAACCGTGGAAATTATTAAGGTAATAAGACAGCGGTTAGTAGCAGCTCAAGATCGTCAGAAGAAGTATGCCGACTTACATCGTCAGAAACGAGACCTTGAAGTTGGTAGCTTTGTGTTTCTGAAGGTATCTCCCTGGAAAGGGAAAATCCGTTTTGGGAAAAAGGACAAGTTGAGCCCTAGATTCATAGGACCGTTCGAGATTCTGAGGAGAATAGGCGAAGTGGCGTACGAGGTAGCATTACCTCCTGAACTTGAGCACATTCACAACGTGTTTCATGTATCAGTGTTGCGTCCGTATAAACCGGACTACAAGCATGTCATTTCCTATGAACCAATTCAAGTCGAAAGAGACTTATCGTATGAGGAGATTCCTGTCCAAATACTCGATAGGAAGGAACAGAGGCTGAGAAATAAAGTCATTCACTCGGTTAAAGTTCTCTGGAGAAATCACGCGGTGGAAGAAGCCACGTGGGAACTCGAAGAGAAAATGAGAGCGAATTACCCCCAGTTATTCGAGTAACCTTAGATTGAAATTCCGAGGACGGAATTTTTATAAAGGGGAGATGATGTAATGTCCAGGAAATTCTTAAACATTGTATTAATTTATTTTGAGATATATAATTCGTTTTATTTAATTTTGCGAATTTAAATTGGATCCATGTAAGAATCTTTATTTAATTAGATAACTATATGGTCCAAATAATTTTTATGTGCATTAAAGGGACTCACTGATGGGTTAAATAATTAGTGAGTTAACCATAAGAATTTATTTACAAGAAACTAGAAAATTAATAAATAAATTCTTTTAAATAAAGAATTATGGTTAAAAAAATAATAAATATTTTAAATAAATAATTAATGGGTTTAGTTATTTAATTTTAAAATATTAAAAATGCATTGTGGTTAAATTAAATTGGACTGGCCCAATTTCCATCTTGTTAAGCCGAGCCCATAATTATTTTTAATTTCTTTTTGGGCCGCCCCTTTATTAATTCAGCTGGCCCAACCCTATTGGGTTGAGCCCAAATTTCTTCCTAGCTAAATGACCCGTTTCCTTTTCTTTAGCCGGCTTGAATCCATTTTGCTTAATAAGGATAACCGGCGAAATTCGTTTGGGAAAGGTTCATATCGACCAAAATCAAATTGGGGAAAACCCCAAATCCTCCAGCTAAGACCAGCCAATCGAGACTCAACCCTCCAATCTCTCAAATCAACTAGCCGAACCTAGCTAGACTCCATCAATTGAATCGGACGAGCGAGAGACAGGAGGAAGGGAAAAAGGGAGCTGTCAATCGCCGGCAACAGCGACTCGACCGATTGAGGGAAAGAGGAGCGTCGACCGGCGGCACGGGTTGGAAAACGAGCGGCGACCAGCGGATAAACGAGCGACGTCAGAGGCGACCATCGAAGGGACCAAAGGTTCCAGGAAATCGGCGATTCGACCACCTGGATTACGCGGCTCGAGGATTGATGAGACCACCGTCCGTTTGCCCCTCTCCTACCGTGGGTCATTGACTGAAGCGATTTAGGTAATATCCAGTCTATTGGGTAAAAGATTTACTATAAATTGGAATCCCCAAAACCCTAGTCAGCTACTGTTATTTGAGGGTTCCAAATTAGAAGGGGAAAATTACAGTAAGAAGAGAGAACAAGAGGAGTTGGCCGTGAATGTCCGCCGAGTTCATTAGCTACTTTGGGAGAAGAAGGAGGATAGCCCACCGGACGGCCTTAAGGTATAACCCAACTGCCGTGTAATCGCGTTTGGACTGTACCTCTCGTTTCTTTTTCTTTTCTGTTATTGGTTTGTGTTCTGTGTAGTTGCCAATTGGGTTGGCTTAGAATACTGTATTTAGATTATGGTTGCTTTTGTATTGGGATTTTACTGTATGGGTTGGTTTATTTTGAGCAAGAAATCTGGGTTGCTGTTTCTCTGTATTGGATTTGATCGTGTTTGGTTATTGCTTGAGTTATATTACTTGGTTGAATTTTCTAAAAGGCTCTGTTGTTAAAATTCTTTTCTCATTTGTGTTGAGCAGTGATGTGGCCAAGCTTAAATAAACTGCAGAAATTAACTATAACATGTGTTGTTGTGGTTGTGGCATAACTGTAAAGTGTTAAGTTGCGTCTGCACACTGGTTATTGTATCACAGCTGGGTCATGAGTCCTTGCGTGATGTTTTGTGTATATAGGTTTCAAACTTGGAAGGTGAGTGTTTATGCACCGTGTGCAGAAAACTCTGCATAAGTTGGCCAACCACTAAGTTACTATAATCGAGTGACTTAGTTACCCAATAAACCTTGTAATACTTGAAATGTTTTTCCAAGGTTGGTTGTTTAACTCAATTGTTATCCAGTGAGGAAATAATTATTACTTAACGACGAATAATGAACAAAGAAAAATAGGAATATAATTATTGTTCGATGCATAAATAAATCCAATTTATAAAATAGTTATTTATTTATTTATTTGTAAATATAATAACTATTGTCTAGTTAGTACTAAATAATAAATAAGTACGAATATAAATTATAAATAATTAATTATTATTTAGCAATTAAATAATAAATAAAGAAAAAAAAATAATATTTAATTATTATTTATTATTTAATCTTAAATAATAATTAAGTATAAGTAAAGTTAATAAATAATTATTTATTATTTATCAATAAATAATAAATAAAGATAATAAATATTTAATTGTTATTAAATAATAATTAAGTATGAATAAGTTAATAAAATAATTATTTATTATTGAGTAATAAATAAAGATATTAAATATTTGATTGTTATTAACGATTTAATGTGAGTGAAGTAAAGTATTTATTATTTCTCATTTAATAATAAATAAAGATAATAAGAACTTAATTCTTATTAACAATTTAGTATGGGTAGAGTGATACATTAATTTTCTAGTTAATGTTAAATAAGAGAAATAATTTCGTAAATTCTCTTGAAAGGGAGTAATAGCTAAGTATGAATGAATATTAAATAACCTATTTACTTATTGCCACTATTAGCTAGTCATGCATTAATCAGTTTATTATTTAGAGTTGTAAATAATAACTTGGGTTATTAAATAATGTTAAGTTGAATATCTAATAAGCATGATTAATTATTGAGATAATTACTAAAGGTCATTAAGTAATTTCTGATTAGCACAATATTAAATAGTAAGTTATTGTTAATGTAGCTAATAAAATGCGAAGTGTTTATTTTGCTAAATAAATCGCATAAGTGAGTGTGTCGATATACGGTATGCAATGCTAATGGATAAACCAACTTTATCAACTGATAGGTTATCCACGGTCAATTAATTAAAGCTAGGATTTAATTGTAGCTGAGCAAACAGGCAAGTTCTCTATCCCGAGACTTTGATTTATGCAAGTTCTTCCTTACTCAGCTTTTACATTGAGCAAATTTCTAAACCTTATGCACTATTTTAATTCGTGCAAACATGTATATTGTTGCAAATTATTCTTTAAGCTTGAATCTTATCTCCAAACATGCTTTAAGTGGTCTAATTACTTTTAAAATTATTCCACCTCTATGTATTATTGACATTCGCATTTGTGCATTTGAATTCGTATATTTATTAAAGTTCCGAGATTTAGGGACTATTCATAATTAAGTCTGAACCTTTGTTCGGTCAGACAATTATGTGAGAATTTGTAAAAGCTATCCGAACCAATCAATGGTAAGGATTCTGAGACTGTATGAACACCCCTTTATTTATAGGGAAGTACCCCACGTACCGTATATAAGGTACAAATAGCAGAATTAAATGTTATGCATATACATAGGGTACGCGAGGCTGATCTCCTCAAGTACGTTATTCTGTAGCCAGTAACCAGAGGGTCAACCAGCTATTGACTCCTTTGGAAGTTATCGTTCAAAGTCTATTTGACTATCAATTGTTCTAAAAGCAATTATTGTTCTTGCTTCTGATTTTTTTTAATGTTGAAATTCCTTTAATATCCCTTCATCATGATATATCTTTATTGTTGCACTTTAAACTTGCTGGGCAAACTCGTTGCTCATTCTTGCTATATCATGACTTCATTGCAGCTAAACCCGAGACGTCAGGGAAGAACAAAGGGAAAGAAAAGATGAAATGATAGACTCCTCGTAGCAGACTTTAGATTCATGTGTTAGTTAATTACTGTTAATGTAATTTAAACCCTGATAGCTATTTAGGGTATGGATTGTGTAAATGTTTAAGGTTAATCGTATTCTGGGACTAGTAACACCTTGTAATGAACAACGTATGTTTATTTTATTCCGCATTTTAGATACCATATGTTGTTGTAGGTGGATGTTTATGTTGGATCGTGATGACCGGATCCGGGTATTTGGAAACCCGAATTTGGGGGCGTCACAGCTAAACACCTAGGTTGTTTAATAAAACTTCATTTGGAAGTTTAAATATTAGCTTAGATAATGTAATTATCATTTATAATATTTTTAGAAGCTTAATATTATTTTTAAATAATTTTTACAAGCTTGGTAATATTTTAAATAATTTTACAAGCTTAGGAATATTTTTAAATGATATAATTATCATTTAGAATATTTTTAAAACATTAATATGTTATTTAAATGATTTATTTATAATTTAGAATAATTTTAAATACTTAAAATATTAATTAAATGATTTATTTTATCATTAATAATATTTTTAGAATTTATGTTATTATTACAATAATTTAATTATTACTTATAATAATTTTCAAAGCTTAGTTTAATATTTAAATGATTTAATTATCATTTATGATCATTTTTAAATACTTAATATATTATTTAAATGATTTATTTATCATTAATAATATTTAAATATTTAATATTTTATTTAATTATTATATATAATAATTTTATTTACCTTAATATCATTTTTAAATAATTAATATAATTATTAAATGATTTAATATCATTTTTAAATAATTAAAATAATTATTAAATGACTTATTATATTTATTATTATTATTTAATTAAATTAAATAATAATTCAGATTTATGTAAAAATATTAAAAATAAATTTTTATAATTTAAAATGAATTTTCGAATATAATTATTATTAATTAATAATTATTTAATATTTATTTATAATTTAATTTAATTAATTTTTATTTAAAACCGTCGCAAAAGGGCTTTAGCGACGGACTACATAGAGTTTTAGTTTTATGGGTTTGGGATGAAGACTGTCGCTAAAGGTGTTCTTCATTGAAGAACAGTTGGTCAATGTCGGGCAGGGACTTTTGACCTCAAATTTCTCTTTTATGCGTTAATGTTTATGTTTGATTTTTGTTTGTTGTTGTAGCCAACATGGCAGAGTACAACGACATGTTAAATTCCAACTCAAACAACATCAATTGTTGCTAGAAAAATCATGGTCAAACTAGCCCGACCATACTGTTCTTGAGTTTCTGGATTACCCAGAAATTCAGTCAGTCATGGTCGGTCTCCGCTATTAACTTTGATTCTGTGTTAGCTTAATATGTTTAATTGATTTGTACTTCTAGTTTTCATGGCAAAGAACACATACAAACCTTAAAACCTCATAAAATATATCATGTGATCAAGATCTGGGCTTGATAAAGTCTTGTCAGACTCTGTCAGTGTGTTCATATGATTTCTAGGTTACCCAGAAATCAGTCCCCCATGGTCGGTCAATGCGTTTTGACCACTTATAACTTTCATCATAGAGATAATTTTAACATTTTATCAATTGGATATTATAGCTAACATGGCATACTACTAATCCATGCTTTAAAACACATCAAACAAACAATTTAAGTCGATCAAAAGCTCTGACAAAGTAGCTTGTCAGACTGTTCTTGACTGCCAAGAACAATTTGAGTTTTTTTATATCAAATTTGACCCTTTAAACGTTATGGATACTTGTTTAACCAACCCAGATCATCAAATAACACGTTTACACATAATCCTAAACATCTAAAACATATAATTTTTGCAGGCTTGAAGATCTAGCATAAAATTAGGGTTTTGCACCTTTTTTTTCTTCAAATTTTGATCTCTGGATTTTGATTCTGATTCTACACTTGCAGAGGCTTGATATGGTATGATTGTAGGTGTTTATGCTTTGTAAATTTTGTAGGTCAAATGGTCAGCTTGATGTTCTATTTATAGGATTTACAAATTAGGGTTTTTAGGGTTCTTTTTCCAAATTTTGCCTCCACAAATATCTAGCATTGATACTTGTGCTGCTATGGCCTGATCTAATTAACCTCCTTGTGCTGGAGAATTGAAAATATCTGATCTTTGTGTTCTTATCCTATTTTGATTGGTTTAAACTTTTAATTTTGATTTATTTCCTTACTAATTAAAATTAAATTTTTGCTAATCATGTTTAAGATGTTAATTATGTTTAGTAATACCTCAATTAAGCTTATATATCATAATTAAGGTTTAACATTTCATAAATTAAAGTTTAAATAACCTAATTAGGATTAGGATTTTATAATTAGGGTTTTAGGGTTTCCTAATTTATCAATTAGGGTTTAAATCTTGAATTAGGATTTTAATATAAGTTTAATGATTCATAATTAATATTATGATTTATTACTTAGAATTTAATTATATCAATTAAGATTCTTGTGTAGTAATTAGGGTTTTAATTGATCAATTCGGACAACATTTACCAATTAGGGTTTCTACTTTAGTTTAACATTTTAAACCCTAGTTAACTTATTTTAGAATTTTATCAGTTAATATAATATTATATTAACTCCGAAGCACGACAAATCACTTCGTCATTTCCAAGCACGACACAACAACTTACAAAAATAATTTGCCGAGACGCTTCTCGGTGAAATTGTCGGAAGCACGACAAATTATTTTATCCGTGTAAGCACGACACAGCTGCTTGGCGAAAAAATTTTATTTGACCTAATTCTTAAACAAAATACACAATCACTTAATACAAAGTCGGAACATGAAATTTCATTTAATAACCACATAATTTACATATACAAATCTTATTAGGGTTCGGAATATTACAGGAGAAGTATGCTTATGAACCTTCCATAAAACATTTTTTCACTTCCCTTGGATTTCTCAGCCGTTTAAACTCGGTTGCTAGTCCATTCCATTAACAAGGCTCCAAAATTGATGACGATTTTGAAGACGATTACTGTCATGATTTTCAGTTGTAGTTCACTGACTGAGTCATGAGCTGTATCTTTGCAAAGGATACATTTCCCCATAATATCAACAAGAAATTTGTACTATTATGGAAACTCCTTCTTTAAACCCTTTAACTCAGGATTGTCCTTGTGGTGCATTCGCTTTAGCCCTGCTGCTCTATCGATGCAACTTAGAGAGGTGAGGCCGTCAGTTTTGAGGCCTAGGGCTAGGTTTACTTCTGATAAACTGAGTTGAATTGATGTACCTTTGACTTTTGTGGACAAAATACCATTAACGTAGACTTAATTGGTGTAGAATTCCCTTACTAATTTTGAATAAATCTTTGTTTTGGTTTTGAGAGCCTCCTGAAGACCAACACACTTCAAAAGAGAAATGATCTTTTGATATTTCCTTTCGGCGTTGGAGAAATCTTCGAAATCGAGCTCGTTACCTGGAATGGCTGGAGATGGTGCCATTGTTGATTCTTAACACAGAAACAAAAATGTCTGACTGTATGCTTGAACTTTGAAATCTAGGGTTTTGGCGAGAGGGAGAGACTATTGAAAATTTGAAATCAGAATACGTAAATGAATAGTAACAGTTACAAACTTATTTAAAAACTTCCCTCTTAATGAGCTGAGTGGAACACGTGTTTAGTTCTGAATGGAGGCATATCTTATATTCTGGAGGATAAGACTGTTTTGCCCTTAGCTCCCCTGAGCTTTACAATTCCTCCTTGAGTCATTTTAACTCTACGAACACTTGGCCACTCAACTATTTCAGATCCACTATATGATTTCAGTTCTATTCAAAGAGCTGGCTTTTACTCTACGAACTCTGTTGTACTTTGTGCATTTCATGGCTTTCATTCTGCAGAGTTAGTAGGTTCCAGCACAAAGTATCATGAATGTAAATTTAGCATTCCTAGTTCACTTATCAGCATGTTAAACCTTGATTCATCTAATGGTTTTGTAAAGACATCAGCAAGCTGGTTTTCAGTTGGAATATAACTTAATGAAATATTACCATTTTGCACATGATCTCTAATAAAATGATATCTTATATCTATGTGCTTGGTTCTTAAGTGCATGACAGGATTATGCGTTATAGCAATAGCACTGGTATTATCACAATGTACAGGAATAGATTTAATCTCAAACCTATAATCAGCTAGCTAATTTTTCATCCATAGGATTTGTGCACAGCAACTGCTAGCCGCAATGTATTCAGCTTTTGCAGTTGAGGTTGATATTGAGTTTTGCTTTTTGCTAAACCAGGAGACAAGTCTATTTCCAAGCAATTGACATGTTCCACTTGTGCTCTTTCTATCAATTTTATAACCTGCATAGTCAATATCTGAGTACCCTATAAGATCAAAGGGTGACTCCTTGGGATACCAAAGTCCCAAGCCAGGAGTGCCCTTAAGATACCTGAAAATCCTTTTTACAACCATTAAATGTGATTCCTTAGGATTAGCTTGAAATCTAGCACAAATACAAGTAGCAAACATGATATCTGGTCTGCTAGCTGTTACGTATAGGAGAGAGCCTATCATACCTCTATATTGAGTAACATCAATACTTTTACCTTTCTCATCTTTGTCAAGCTTAGTTGCAGGTGCCATGGGAGTTTTCATGATGGTGGCTAAATCCATGCCATACTTCTTTAATAAGTCTTTAATGTACTCGGCTTGGTTGATTAATATACCTTCATCAGTTTGCTTCACTTGAAGTTCAAGGAAGAAGTTCAGTTCTCCCATCATGCTCATTTCAAACTTGCTCTGCATTAGCTTGGCAAACCTTTCACACAACTTTTCATTAGTAGAACCAAAAATAATTTCATCCACATAGATTTGAACTAGAAGTGATTTATCCTTGTGTTTTCTTAGGAATAAAGTGGTGTCTACTCTACCTCTAGTGAATCCCTTTTCAGTAAGAAAATTTGTAAGAGTTTCATACCATGCTCTAGGTACTTGTTTTAATCCATATAAAGCTTTATCTAATTTATACACATAATTAGAAAGGGTTGGATTGATAAAACCTAGAGGTTGTTCCACATAGACCTCTTCTTGAAGTTCACCATTGAGAGAGGCACTCTTGACATCCATTTAGAAGACTTTGAATTTTATGTGAGTAACATGGGTAAGAAATATTTTGATGGCTTCCAACCTTGTAACATGAGCAAAGGTTTCATCATAGTCAATCCATTCTTCTTGTGAATAACCTTTAACTACCAATCTTGCTTTGTTCCTTGTGATGACACCTTCTTCATCCATCTTGTTTTTCAAAACCCATTTGGTGCCAATGACTGGATGTTATTTTGGCCTTTCAACTAGTCTCCAGACTTTGCTTCTTTCAAATTGGTTGAGCTCCTCTTGCATAACTTCTATCCAGCTTGAATCTTCTAAGGCTTCTTCTATCCTTTTGGGCTCAGTTTGAGAGAGAAAGCTTAGGTAGAAGCATTCATTTTGAGTTGCTGATCTTGTCTTAACTCTGGCATTAGGATCTCCAATGACAAGATCTTCAGTATAAACATTTGTCCATTTTCTCCTTCTTGGAACATCTGTTCTTATGCCTTCTTGCCTGAGCTCTTTTAGATTGACTTCAGGTTCAGGTTGTAGAGTCTCATTATCTGGCAATGTGAACTCTATGATTTCTTCTTCTTGCTCAATGTTTTATGATTCTAGCTCTTCGTTCGTAGTGTCTAACTCTACGACTTTTGACTCTTCAATCGTAGAGTTCTTTTCTGCACTTTCGTTGAGTGGAACATCCATCTTCTCAGAGTCTGATTCATCAAAGGTGACATGGATAGAGACTTCAATAGTTAGAGATTCCTTGTTGAATACTTTGTATGCCTTGATATCCGTAGCATACCCAAGAAAAATTCCTTCATCTGACTTTAGCTGGAACTTGGTTAGGTACTTCTTGCCATTGTTGAGAATGTAACACAGACAGCCAAAAGCACGAAAGTAGCTGATGTTTGGCTTTCTTTCTTTTCACAAGTCATAGGGAGTCTTCTTGAGAGTGGAGTGGATGAGTGATCTGTTTTGAGTGTAGCAAGCGGTGTTAATGGCTTCTACCCAAAAGTACTCGGGTAGATGAGCAGCTGCAAGAAGAGTCCTCCCTGCTTCAATCAAGGTCCTATTCTTCCTTTCAGCTACTCTATTTTGTTGAGGAGTTCTTGGAGCTGGGAAGTTATGATTGATGCCATTCTCTACACAGAACTTCTCTACTTCAGAGAAATTAAACTCTCTTCCAAGATCACTTCTGATAGCCTTGATCTTCTGCTCTTTCTCATTCATAACCAGTTTGAAATGCTTTATGAGTTGAGAACTGGTTTCATCTTTAGTGCTTAGAAAGAATGCCTATGTGAATCTACTGTAGTTATCCACTATTACCAATGAGTATCTCTTTCTTCCAAGGCTTGCAGTTAGGATAGCCCAAATAGATCCATATGGAGTAACTGAAGGGGCTTATCATTTGAGTTGACTGCTTTGCCTTTGAATGAGTTCTTTGTTTGCTTTCCAAACTGACATGCTTTGCAGGGTTTCCCTTTGATGAAGTTGAACTTTGGCAGTCCTGCTACAAGGTCTTTGGAGGCTAGTTTAGACATACTCTTAAAGTTTAAATGAGATAACCTCCTATGCCATAGCCAACACTGATCTTCAGAAGCTTTTGCAAGGAAGCATATTGTCTCATCATGACTTAGCTCAGCAAGGTTGACAATATAGACATTCCTTCTCTTGATCCTATCAGCTTCAATGAGTTGGTCTTCAAATCTCTGACTTGACATTGATTGTTGAGGAAAGTAACTTGATGACCTTTGTCACATAGTTGGCTGATGCTAAGAAGATTGTGCTTTAGAACTTCAACATATGCCACTTTGCTGAATGACACAACACCATTTTTAACTGAACCATATCCTCTTGTACTTCCAAAATTGTTATCTCCAAAGATGACTATAGGACCATCTTTTTCCTCAAAGTTTGACAGGAGATCTTTGTTGCCTATCATATGTCTTGAGCATCCACTATCAAGGTACCATGTTGACTTAGTGGAGCTCTGTACCTGCTGAAAGAATTGACTTTTATTTTGGTACCCAAACTTGCTTGGGTCCTAATTTGTTAGTTGCTTTGGGAACCCAAATCTGCTTGATTTTAGGTCGGTGCAGCACGAGATAGAAATCATTAAAATAGCATTTTGCAGCTTTATGACCATATTTATGACATGTATAACATTGAACATAATATATGTTTGTGTGTGAGTATGGATTCCTTCTTGTCTTAGATATGCGTGGATAGTAGTGATTCACAGCTTTTCCTTTTGGCTTACATTCTTTCTACTTCCACACAACTCTACGATTTATAGGTTTCATAGAGTGGAAGTCAACTCTACGATTCTTGCCAGGTTGGTTTGTAGAGTGAGTTCTGCCAGATTCTACAGTCCTTCGAGGCTTAAATGTAGAAGTTGATTCTCTAATGGCTGTGGTTTTGGCATCCCATTTGCTTGGTAAGGCTCTCATGAATTTGATGATGAGATATTTGTTTGGATAGATCTTTCCGTATGCTCGAAGAAAGTTGAGCAGCATGTTGAACCTTTCATATGTGGAAGTAATGTTTTCCCCAGAGATGTGGGTAAACATTTAATACTGTTGTGTGAGCAATGACTGTTTATTTTCTCTAACTTCTTTAGTCCTTTCATTCATGATTAGCAGTGCATCCCAAACTTCTTTTGCTATTTTGCAGTTGACAACGTTTTCAAACAACTCATCTTCTAAAGCCATGAATAGAATGTTTTTGGCTCTCTTGTCTAGCTGAACTGTTTTCTTCTCTGCATCTGTCCAATCTTTTCTTAATTTAATTGAGACTCTGTTTGGGTCGTCAGTAGTTGGCGTTAGCTTTGTTGGTATGTAAGGCCCACAGATGACAACATCAAATAGATCCTCGTCGATGGCATCCATGTATGCCTGTATGCGAACTTTCCTGTTGGCAAATTTATCTTTGTTGTAAAGAGGTGGTTTGTTTCCTCCACCTAGCTCAGAGCTATTTCTAGTTTGTGCCATTGATCTACTCAAGCTGGTTAAACTTTAATGATGAGAACCTGCTCTGCTACCAATTGTTACTTTCTAGAGGTACAAAAGATATCTAGAGAGGGGGTTGAATAGATACTTTAAAACTTTTTAACTAGTTTTTAAAAGAATGACTTATCAGATTGGTTGATTTACAAGTTAACTAAGCACAACGAAATATATGATTGATTTAATCCCCCTTAAGGATGGAGTAGCTATAACGGATATGATAAAACAATGATATAACAGTTACAACAGTTATAGCAGTTATAGAGTGCAGAGAGAGAAACACAACACTTTAAGTGGTTCGGAGCACACAAGACTCCTACTCCACTGTTCTACTCCTCGAGTAGCAAATCCACTAAGGATATCTTTACAACTTGAATCACTAAGATTCCTTCAAGGCCATCAGCTTTAGAACTCCAGTACACTAAGTATTCTTCAAAGCCCACAACCTTGGAACTCTAGTTCACTATTGAACTTCTTCAAGCCCAGCAGACTTGAAACACTGTAGACTAAGACCCGTAGCCTTAGAATCACCTAGTACACTAAGTACTCTTCAAGTCCAGCAGACTTGGAACTTGTTGGTCACCTGTTAACCTTTTCACTTGATTGAGAGTGTTTGGTTTTGTTGCTACTAAGTTACTTGAAGCATATGATCTGATGAACTTAATAACGAAGCAAGATGTTTCACTTGAGATCGTAGAGTGAGGTTTTGACAAATTTGTTTCTTTTTGTTCCGTTCTTTCATGTTTGATTCTTCAATCTGTTTGTCTTATATAGATGCCTCTTCATTCTTCCGTTGAAATAAGACCTTTGCATCTAAAATTTCGTTAAGATTTGTTACTGAACTTAGGAATAATTTATTCCTTTTTGTGCACAGTAGTGGGGTGAGTTAGCATCCATTAGCTTGTCCCCAAATAGTAGCAGGAACAGTGCTCAGAATATCTGCAACTATAGTTGTTTGCTCCCCATTGACTTTGATTCTTCGTTGATATCAATTAAGTATTCAACAACTGTCTTGGGCAAGTCACTCTACTGATATGGATGTTATCAATCCATTATGGGCAATATAGACTATTCAATTTAGTTCTTGGTTGCTTCGTCTGATGAGGATCGTTGAGTGTTTGGCTGACTATACGATCCTTTAATGAGACTTGATTCTTACAGACGTTCACTGTGATCTTTCATGTTGTGTTTTGATCACTTAGAGACAATATCAATGTTTTGCTCCTTTAGCTTCTTGAGAACTGTCGACTTGCTCATGCAGATATGACTCTACGATCTGCCGAGGCACGCTGTGTTTGCCTAGCCCAACTTTACGATGCTACTGGCTGAGCTTCACTTTACGTTTGTTTGGCAAACTCAACGATTCCGAGAGGGAGGTCTGTTACTGGCCGAGGGTCACTCTACGTTTTCCTAGCAAATTCTACGATGACATTCTCCACTGTGCGAAGCTTTGTTGATTGAACTCCAAGTTGACTGACTACTCTATGATCCTTCACTGGATGTTTAATGATGACTTATGCAGTACTCTACGATTAGTCTAGCCTTATCATTTTAGCTTATTTGATCAACCTAACAAGTTTGATCTTTTCTATCTAAGTCCTTGTACATTACAATCTTTTTAAGGACTTTACAATTCAGCTACTGCAACACATATACATTAATATCACAACATCAAATTTAAACATGTGATTCCTAACACTATTTATTTACCTTCTCCCCCTACGACTCTTCGACGGATCTCTTCGCTCAGCTTCTCGCCTTCTCAAGTAGTTTTCTCTCCCTTCAACTCCTCTCCTCTGGGTTTCTTCTATTAAGTCTTTGAGATCGAGATCAGGCATATTAAATCGTTCTTCCCCTTTAATATGAACCCATTTAAGATTTCTATTTATAAACATTGGGTCATTGGATGGAAGTCATGAGCCAGTATGTGTTACTGCACTCAATGATTCTGCCCTTGAAGAAGAAGCCGACTGTCCATGAGTTGGACCACGGCCCAGAGGAATGGCTTGATGTGCAGAAGAATCTCGAGAGGGAGGATGAGAAGGAACAATTGATGTTTATTGAGGTCGTCTCCTCTCCCCCTTTTTGTCAGTATCTCTGTCACTTCGTAGAGCATTTACTTCCTCGGATAGTTGCTTGACAGTATTGACAAGTTCCTGCATTTGGCTCTTGGAAAGTGCAATGTCGTCTCTGGATTTTTAATATTTGGCTTCAGCTTATTCCCTTTGTTAATGAACAATTGCCATCGCATTATCAGTGCGTTCTATTGACTGCATCACCATACTTTTAAAATCTAATAACGAGGAGCTCAATGAGAAAACCTTATCAGAGAGAAACTTGATAGATTCTGTATTTGCAAATTGGAGAGAAAGCACAACTGCTTTATGATCTGCAATCTGCTTGAAGTAGATCTCGTCGCACTTTTGGAGATTTTCAAGGATAATATTTATAAGCTTTTTTATCCTCTTTCCAAATTCCTTGGACATCTCCCCAGGGACTTTTGAAGCTGTCTCAGAAATATGAGCTAGACGTTTCTGAATTCCAGTAGCCGGGTCCTGGATCCCTTTAGTGCATTCATCAGCAATGACATCTAGCATTCTTTTGAGTTAGATCTTAGATGGTACTACTAAAACTCTTTATAGGATCTATTCCATAAGAGCTTCAACTCCTTCTTTACTACTCCAGTTGAGTTGAGAAAGAACTAATTCTAAGCTAGGAGTATTAGAGGAGGAGGGTATATCTATATGAGTATAAGATGTAGAAGGTATATTTGTATAATTAATGTGTTGAGTATTTACATGAGGAGTATGGGTTTTGATCGTAGGGTTTTGAGACTACGATTAGGAAGTTAGGACTTTGTACATCGATCGTAAGGTGTTGGGACTCTACGATCAGGGAGTTAGGATTTAGGCTCGACGATCGCTCATCAATCGTAGTGTTGGACTCTACGACTGCTTCATTGCGAGAAGGGGGTTGGGTGTTAACGAATAAAGAATGAGGAATGACTGTAAATTTATTCTATATACCTGACGAAGAAGATTCACTATTAGAAATTATTCTGGAGGTTGAGGACTCTAGGAAAATTCTGAGACAACACTTTGATATTAGGAAATGACGTGAATGTCCAAGTGATAAAGCTCCGATCTCCGTGCGTGAGTGCCTTAAGCGGACATGTGATAAGTACATAATGTTCGATGATTTTGATTCTTTTATGTTTAGTTTTATTACATGTTTTATGTGTATATGAGCTTATTAAGGTACTTATTGATTTCAGGAGGAATTGGAGCTGAAAGGAGAAAAAGAGAAAATAGACAGGACATTGTGGGCTGTGGCGCTCCAGGCTGAGCCGCAGCACTAGAGAAGGGAAGCCGCGACGCTAAGGCCTTTGTGCGGGCACGTGTGCGTGTGGCTTCAGCAACAGAGTTTTCCTAGCTTTGTTATTTTTGGAGGAATTCTAATGTAATTGGGATTATTATTACTTAAAGCTTTAGGTCTTTGACCTAGGAATATAAATAGATAGTATAAGCCAAGTTTTATGAGGTCCTACTTCTTCTGAATTGAAAACCTTAGTTTTGGAGCAAGATTGAAGACATGTCAAGCTAAGTTCTTTATTTTCAGTTCTAAAAGATGTTGAACCTTATTTATAATTAATGGTTTAATGGAGTATTCATTATTTATTCCTTCTTATATGGAATTCATTCTTGATGATCTGATTTAACTGTTGAATGTTATGTAGTTTAATTGATTTGATTTCCGCAGGATTAAATTGATTAACTAATATCATCTACTAGATTAAATGATAGTATTACGTGTAATTGATATTGTTCTTAATCACAAGTAGCGATTAATAATACATGATTGTGAACAAACTTTTGAGTATTATTATGATTATCAGAAGATAAGTTAAACAATCCGAGCTTATGTGTTTGTTGCTTGGAATAGTCTAATTTCTGAATTCTTAATGTTGATATTATATTAAATCTAGAGAGCTTGTTTCTAGGTTGTATGATAGTTAGAATCTTGTGAAGAGCTTATTTCATTGAGTGATGATCTAAGGAAAATTTCGATTAACAGAGCTTATTGTTAACTAAGACTATTAGTTTCATTGAAGGGTAAATAATGTTACACTTGATTAATCTGTTATTGTGAAAGGGCGATACTGAACTTAAGAACTGGAGCTTTTAATTCATTGACTATTCTTCTTTATTTACTTTTGCTAATTTAGTTAATCAACTTCAAAACCCCCCATCTCTTAATTATTGTTAGAAACCTTAGAATAAATTTAGGACAAATTCACTCTCCGTGGGATCGATCTTTGCTTGTCACTATATTGAATCTTGTGTTCATAGAGTAGAAGTAATGATTAAATTTTGGAGTGTTAACAACAACTTCCAGCATGACATCAAGAAAATAGAACAGTAAGTCACTACGACTATCATAGATAGTAGTGTTTCTGTCTCTGTCTTCTCCTGCATTATCATATAGCCCTTCGCCTAAGAATTTCTTATTTATGTGCCCTGCTCATGTCTCTTTAGAGATTGGGGTATCTTCATATGCAACATCTGGTTATTGAGCATCTAGTTGCTCCCCCTCAGATTGAGCATCCACGAGCTCAGAAGCAGTTTGACTTGGCTTTTTTTCGATGTCCTCTATGTTAGGTTTGTATATAATACGAACATGCAATCAAATTAAATAAATAAAGCGGAAGCGCGATAAAATCAGATTTTAAAATTTTATACAAACCATCACCATGATCTTTCTTTATGCACAATTATTAATTAAACGAAAGAGATAGAGAATAAGAAATTATACCCTCGTAGAACCATACTTCCTCGAGTACAAGTTCAACTCCAATTTTTTCGCGTTCTCCTTGAATTTTACCGATTAAATTCTTTCCTTTGATCAACATTAGCCACCCAAGTGTTTGGCCTCTAGAGGTGATCCACTAAGGAATAATACTTGTTCAAGAAGATGAGTATTGACAAAATCCTAGTTTCTATCTCTATAAAAATTGTAAGTATCCTCCACAATTTTAATGCAAGAGTGACTAACCCTAATCTATGATAAGACTTCTCTTATTTCTAGATGTAGGAAAACCGTCCCCAAAACTATTTAGATTATGGTTTCTATTCTAATTAAACTCCTTTAATTAAATCAAACTCGTAATCTAATTAGGAATTCTTGAGATAGTACTTCTATTAATTAATTCCCAATCCTTATTAGGAATTAAATAATATTAATAGTAATAATAATAATAATAATAATAATAATAATAAGACTCCTCTTATTAATTTATGTTTAATATTTCTAAAATATTAAATAATAAATATTAAGCTATTTAATTTATTCCATCTCCATAGACAAAATTAAATACACTTAACTTATTATTATAATTATGCCATTTACTTCTTAAATAAATATTTTTCTTTTACGGTGTGACCCTTTAGGTTCTCCATATTAAACTGGTTGTGAATAAATCAATTAGAACAATTCTAATCATATTTAAATAAATAAATTAAACTATTTAATTCATTTAATTAAATAATATTTATTCTACAATAAGGGTAAGCCCCTTTAGCGATCAACGACTTTCCAGATAATATAGATTTTAACAGTAATCACAAAAGAACCTTTCGGCGAATAGTTACCGTACAATTCAATCCTTCTACCATACAATGTCCCAATTAAATACAAGACATAGAATTACTGTCAAGTCTTATTTTATTTAATTATATGTATTTCGATTCCCAAATGCACAACTCTAAATAATGCAAATTAGAAACTCCTTTCAAAATTCATTCTGTCTTGGCCAAGGACTACTGAGTTATTCCCTCCGTTCCAAATTAATTGCATTTCTAGGACTTTTTAAAGTCAAATTGACTATTTTTAAAACTAATCTTTTTACTATTTTTGCTAACATATAGGTGAAGATATTATAACCAAAAGAAAGTATATACAATTTATTACTAATTTCAATTTTTATAATTTTAAAAATATATTTATATATGCTTAATTATTAATTTTAAAAATAGTCAATTTGACTTAAAAAAGTCCTAGAAAAGAAATTAATTTGGGACGGAGGGAGTATCATTTATCGAATCACACAGGACATTCACATCTTTTACTAGATATAGTAGATTCTTTGTTGATCATTCACCTATCTCCATGTATAACTTATCATACCCTTCGCTATACCCTAAAGGTTTTAAGGGACATGTCAAAGTATAATTCATCATACACAAGATACTATGATGATTTCAAGTCCAAGGATCACTTATACTACTATCCGTAGAGGAATTCCTATTGACTGGCGAGTAAAACTCCATTAGGTATTCCTTAGCGAGCCACGTTCAGTGAACTTATTCTCCAATAAGCACCTACATACTTGCTTTAATGTCTCCACACAAATAATTATGAGATCAATCATCTTCTTTCTAAGAGCAAGTAACGTATGTACTAATCTATCCGGATTCACTAATCCCTTTTTTAGTAATCCAACGATTAGGAACGATTTTAGTTTTAAGCTTTCTAAGAATTTAGATCTCATTAGCATGATTATCATCATGATTCTAAAAGCATTGCTTAAAACTATGGGTTTATCACATATTAATATAATAACATCATGTAAATAAAATAAAATGCCTTTAGTAAGTAAATTCTTTTATTAATAAATGAATAAGATTACAAAGTATATGCTACATCATATCAAATATGATTGGCTTGTGTGCATACTACTTTCAATCTCCCACTTGCACTAAAGCCAATCGCCATGGTATCTAATACCCATCTTCTCTAAGTGGCGTTCAAACTGCTGTTGGGTTAAAGCTTTAATAAATGGATCTGCAATGTTGTCTTGAGAGTCCACACGCTACAGGGTGACGTCTTATCTTTCAATGATCTCTCTAATCAAATGAAACCGTCGCAACACGTGTTTAGATTTCTGATGAGACCTGGGTTCCTTAGCCTGCACAACAGCTCCAGTGTTGTCACAGAATAAAGGTACGACTCCTCTAATGCTAGGAATCACTCCAAGTTCAGTTATGAACTTCTTCATCCAAACAGCTTCCTTTGCAGCTTCGCTTGCAGTTATGTACTCTGCGTCTGTCACTGAATCATCAACTGTTTGCTGCTTGGAACTTTTTCAACTTACTACGCCACTGTTTAAAGTAAATACATACCCTGAAACGGATTTACTGTCATCTTGGTCCGTTTTAAAACTTGAGTTTTTATAGCCCCTTAGTTTCAATTCAGACCCACCGTAGACAAGAAATACATCCTTAGTTCTTTTTAAGTACTTTAGGATGTTTTTTACTGCCTTCCAGTGCTCTTCTCCTGGATTTAACTGATATCTACTTGTTACACTAAGTGCATGAGCGACATCCGGTCTAGTATATTTTATATCGTACATGATAGATCCTATTGCTGAAGCATAAGGAATCGTACTAATACGGTCTCTCTCCTCAGGTGTCTTTGGGGCTTGTTTCTTGGAAAGATGTATTCCATGGCTCATCGGCATGCGACCTCTCTTGGAATCTTCCATGATAAACTTCTTTAGCATCGAGTCAATGTACTTTCCTTTGGTCAAGCCAAACATCCTTTTAGATCTATCTCTATAGATCTTTATCCCTGAAATATAGGATGCCTCAACCAAGTCCTTTATGGAGAAGTGTTTAGATAACCAAATTTTGATCGACTGTAGCATAGGAACATCATTCCCTATCAGTAATATATCATCAACATATAATACAAGGAATGAAACATCGCTCCCACTAACCTTCTTGTACACACAAGGTTCATCCTCATTTTTGGTAAAATCAAACTTTTTAATTATCTCATCAAAACGGATGTTCCATCTTCGAGAGCTTGTTTCAATCCATAAATGGATCGTTGTAGCTTACAGACTTGATTTGTTCTAACCGTTGAAACAAAACCCTCTGGATGTATCATATATACATTTTCCTCAAGTTCTCCATTGAGGAAGGCCTTCTTTACGTCCATTTTCCAGATTTTGTAGTCATAATAAGCTGCAATTGTAAGCAAAATCCGAATGGACTTGAGCATAGCTACTAGTGAGAAAGTTTCATCATAGTCAACTCCTTGTCTTTGTTTGAAACCTTTTGTAACTAGTCGGGCCTTATTGGTGTCTACCTTGCCGTCCACTCTAGTCTTTCTCTTAAAGACCCATTTGCACCCAATAGGCTTAATGCCATCAGGTGCTGAAACTAAAGTCCATACTTGGTTTTCATACATGTAGTCCATCTCGGATTTCATGACTTCTAGCCATTTTTCTGAGTCTTTACTACTCATAGCCTCTTCGTAAGTCAATGGATCATCATAATCTATGATGCGTACCTCATCATCATCCTCTATGATGAATCCATATCTATCAGGTATCTTCCGTACTCTTCCAAATTAACGAATAGGTTGTGGTACAATAGGTTCTTCCACTTCGTCAGGTACCTGACTTTGATCCGTAGTATTTTGTGATTCTTGAACTTCTTCGAGATATATCTTACTCCCACTGACCCCTTCAAGAATAAACTCATTTTTAAGAAGGCAACATGTTTTGCAACAAGCACCTTTTGTTCAATAGGATGATAGAAATAATACCCTACAGTTTCTTTAGGGTATCCCACAAATTTACACTTATCAGATCTAGTCTTTAGCTTATCATGCTCAAACCTTTTGACATAAGCTGGACAACCCCAAGTCTTAACATACTTAAGATTTGGTTTCCTCCCTGTCCATAATATATATTGGGTCTTTGAGACGGATTTGGTAGGTACCTAGTTAAGTAGATATGCAGCAGTTTCTAGGGCATAACCCCAGAAGGATACTAGAAGGTCGGAATAACTTATCATGGAACGAACCATGTCCAACAATGTTCGATTTCTCTTTTCAGATACACAATTTAACTATGGCGTCCCTGGTGGAGTCCATTGTAAGATTATACCATTTTCTTTGAGATAACTTAGAAACTCATTGGTCAAGTATTCCCCTCCTCGATCTGATCGAAGAATTTTAATACTCTTACAGTTTGCTTCTCTACTTCACTTCTGAATTCTTTGAGCTTTTCAAACGATTCAGACTTATATTTCATTAAATACACATATCAAAATCTAGAATGATCATCAGTGAAAGTAATAAAATAAGAATACCCTCCTCGTGCATTCGTTGTCACATGTCCACATACATCTGCGTGTACAAACGCTAACAACTCTATAACTCTTTCTCCTTTTTTACTAAAAGGAGATTTAGTCATCTTACCCATGAGACAAGATTCACAAGTTGGATATGATTCAAAATCAGATAGCTCTAAAAGTCCATCTTTATGCTACTTGGTTAATTTTGTTTCATTGATATGACCAAGTCTAGAGTGCCACATAAAGGTATAATTAACATCATCTCTTTTTCTTTTCTTAGTTTGTTCAATTTGAAGTATATTTTCATGCAAGTCAAGTATGTAAAGTCCATTCAGTAAATTGCCAACACCATATAAAACATTTTTATTATAAATAGAATAACTGTTGTTCTTTATTATAATATCAAAACCATCCATATCCAATACAGAAATTGAAATAATGTTTCTAATGAGTGTTGGAACATAATGACAATTATTTAAACTAATGGACTTACCCATAGACAGTGCTAAACAATAAGTTCCTACAGCTAATGCGACAACCTTTTTTCCATTCCCCACTCGTAGGACAACTTCATCCTTATTCAGCTTTCTACTTCTGCTTAGTCCCTGCATATTGTTACATATGTGAGAACCACAACCGGTATCCAATACCTAAGTAAAATTTTGACTTTCAGAAAAATTAATTCAATCATGAACAAACCTAAATCAGAAGGCGAAGCTTCTCCAAGTTTCTTTTGCTTTTGATTCGCAAGATAATCCTTGCAGTTCCTCTTCCAGTGACCTAGCTTATTGTAATGGTAACAAATTTTTTTGCTATCTAAATCAGCTTTCTTATTATCCTTTTCTTTCGCCTTGCCTTTAGCCTTCTTCTTTTTCTTCTTTTCAGAAGATACCTTGGGCTCTTCCTTTTCTTGGAAAAATCATCCACTAGTAAGACTTGATTCTTATTGGATGAGAAGTGACCTTCAGTAGTTTTCAGCATGTTAAGTAACTCAGGCAAGCTGACGTCTAACTTATTCATGTGAAAATTCACAACAAATTGTGAGAAGGTGTCCGGGAGTGACTGTAACGAATGCAAATTTTTGTGATTGAATAAAAATAGTTGTTGTATTATATAAATATTTTTATTAATTTATTGAGTTTAATAAATAATTTATTAAGTTTTGTGGAATGGGTATATGTTACGTTTAATAATGTTAAATATTAATTTGAGTGTGATTTGTTATGTTTATTCTAATTTAATTTAATGATTAAATTAGATGATGAAGAGATTTATTTAAATAAATGATTTATTTGAATAAAAGAATTTATTTGGTATTATTGTTATTTGTTAAATGAAATTATTATTTGAGTTGGTAAGGTTTAATTGAATAATAAGTTCAATTAAATTAGAAGTGTGACATTTTTAAATTATATGTTATAATGTTTTATTAAAATAAATGAGAAAGTGTTTAATTTAGTTTTACCAAACAAGGCCCTATGATCTTTGTTTGGAAATAATGAGTTATTTTATTTGTGTTTTACCAAACAAGGCCTTAAGACCTTTAGATAGAATAATGGGTTATTTTTAAATTTAGTTTGCCAAACAAGCCTTAGAGGCTTTTGAAATTTTATAACTGATGATACGTTATTATTGTATTAAGTATCAGTTTTTATTTTGTTTTTAATTTGCATCAGTTTTATTTTTTTAAAAAGAAAGAACGTCAGTTGTAAAGAAAGAAGAAAGAAAAGAAAGAAGAGAAAAGAACACAGTATTGTTGAGAGCTCTGTGAATTCGAAAAGAGAGAACAGAGTTTTTAGAGTTAAGAGAAAAGAGAGAAGTTGAGAAGAAGAACTTGGAGATTGGAGAGGAGAATTCCAAAACCAAAGGAGAATTAACCAAGTTTTCTTTAATAAAAGGTATAACTTTTTACTGTATTTTATTTTTAGTTCTCTGTATGTTATTGACTTGCTAAATATATGAATTAGTTGTTGTAATTAGTAGTAAACATGTGTTAGATGATTATATGTTGATTAATAATCAATTTAGGGGTATTAATTCATGAAAACATGATTTAGAGTGAAGTCTTTGTTTTTACAGAGTTTTATTTCATGTATGGCATATATATATGTTAATTGATGTTCAATTTGATTATCAATTGGTTAGTTGATAATTGTTTATGATTATTTGATGAAAAATATGAGTAATGCAAAAAGAATTGTTTAAATTGGTTGGAAAATGAATTTACAGAGTTTAATTTCATAAGAATGGTTAAAACTTGAATATTTGGTTTTAACAGTGAATTTTTGGTTTTAAATTAGTTGATTATGTGTTTTATAATAGTTAAATTAGTTAGAAACATGTTGGATACTTGTTTTCTAACATATTTGATGTCTGGGTATATCTAGTTTGTGTACTGGATGGTACAATTCGGAAAATTTTGGCCAAATTGGCCTAAGTTTTCACTGGTTCGCGAGCTGGGGAAGACGACAGTCAAGTCTATCGCCCCGGCGATAGAAATGAACTGGTTTCTTCGCCCCAGCGACAGAGTCGCCCCGACGACAAAATTGTTAAGCCAAACGCCGCCCCGGCGACATCCTTGCCCCGACGACGATTTTGTTAAGCTTTTTCTCGCCCCGGCGAGAAACGCTACTGTTTTAAAAAAAAAAATTTAAAATTATTATTTACTTTTCTTGGAAGTTATGATGTATAATTAAATTTATATTAAAGTATTAAGTGATTAATGAAATTCCTAGATAGTAGAAACTTGTTGATTATGGTTTGCTAAATGAGATGTTTTGATAAAAGAGCAAGCTTAGAATGCTTTTAATCTTGTGACTAATTATATTACTATTTTTTTATAATTAAATATTTAGGTTGTTAAGGATCGTGAATTACTTAAATTTGTAATCTACGCTTGAGGCAAGTTCCTTATCTCAACTTATTATTTTATGTTGAGCAAGTTTTCCTATCTTAAACTTGTTATTTCATTTAAAGCAAGTTTATTTTTATTGAGCAAGAATATTTACCTTAGCTTATCGTTAATCAAGCAAGGTTACTATCATGATTATATACTTGAGCTTTACTCCAATCATTGATTGTTTTCAAACTTCGAATATAGTCTCTATTGAACAAACTCTATTGATGAATTAGACTAGCAAACCCTTATTGATTCAGCTAATCCTTAGTTGATGTGCGTTTCAAAGACTTAGAATATTTTCTATACTTGTTCCAAGCCAATTTCCTTTTTGGTATGGATTCAGACGATAAACTGAGATGAACAACCCTAATATAGGGGATTACTTACGCGACAGCGTTAAAATGTTTGTGCACAATACATTGTACAAAGGGCTGATCCCCCTGAGTACGAGATGTTGGTCCATAGTCTATATGACTGTTAAAGGTTACAGTAGAAATACTTGTTAACCTAGGACATAGTTCGAGGTCTTGTGACCCTCAGATATAAATTCTATATTTTGAAATCTATTATTCCTTGAATCGAGCTATCTAACGAGCTTTTAGACTTTGATCATTTAATGACCGAGATTCAGAAAACTGTTATTCCTCAGTTGAAATTCAGTTCATTTAAATATTATTGTTATCGTACTTGTGAGCAACTATTTGCTCACTCTTGCACTAAACATTGCAGCTAAGCCCGAGAAGGAGGACGAGCCGTCCACCAGTAAGGGCAAGGGCAAGATGCAGAAGTAGTTCTAGATTTATTATTTATTTGATTGATATTTGTAACAAGACTTGTTCTAATTATGTTTTATTCCGCATTTGATGTATTAAGGTTAAGAGAACCTGGGATTTGATTATTTAATAGTTTGGAGATGTAACCCATTTTGGGAAGATGTTTCTTTAAGTTTATCTAATTGTTATTTTATTGGATAGTTAGTTTTGAATGTATGTTATAGTGAGCACCAAATCAGTGGGAATTAAGTACCTGGATTTGGGGGTGTCACAGTGACTGCAAGATCAAATATTGACTGAACTCCCCAACCATTACAAACCCTAGTAGTCCCAGTTGTTCAATCAGATTGATCATCTTTAAGACATGAGTCTCAACAGTAGTGTCCTCGGACATCCGAGATCGGAACAACTCCTTAGATATTTGATATCTAGCAGTCTTACTTTGCTTACCATATAACTCCTTGAGGTGCAATAATATAGTAGGAGCATCCATAATTTCATGCTAACGCTGAAGTTCGTTACTCATGGATGCGAGCATGATGCATTGAGCTAGGATTGCATCATCTTGCCACTTTCTGAAAGTAGCAATCTCTTCCTCAGAGGTTGTTTCTGCAACATTTGCAGGGACGGGCGACTTTAGGACATAAAAAATATTTTTAACAGTGAGAACAATTCTTAGATTCCTTAACCAGTCTGTGTAATTTGGTCCGGTCAATTTGTTAGCATCAAGTATGCTACGCAGTGGTAGTGAGTTTGACATTTTTAAATTCTGCATGTGAAATAGACAACATTTTAGCATACGTTCATTTTATTAATTACCAAAATAAATTAAGTCTTTATTTTAAATTGGTATCTCCCACTAGTTTCATCAAACTATATTACCCTCAATATATAGTTCGGTAAATCTAATTAAATATTTGCTAGTGAGAAAAAGGCTCCCATTTTAAATGTATATAGCTTTGTGTGACACAACAAACGATATATAAATAAATAAGTAGATAATTATTGTTAATTACATCACTATGTAACTCCTTGTATTTTGCCTCTTAGATTATTTTGATCAAGTGTGACACATCCGAATCAAAATTATTCAAGTTAAGTCCAACCTAGCAGTTCCATATATGTGAAGAGAAAAATATCGTCCTTGTGTGACACAACAAAACAGTAATGTTCAATTCCTTAATAAGAATCAAATGTGATAAAGTAATATCTTAAATATTCCCTCCGTCCCAAATTAATTGCATTTCTAGGACTTTTTAAAGTCAAATTGACTATTTTTAAAACTAATCTTTTTACTATTTTTGCTAATATATAGGTGAACATATTATAACCAAAAGAAAGTATATACAATTTATTACTATTTTCAATTTTTATAATTTTAGAAATATATTTATATTTGCTTAATTATTAATTTTAAAAATAGTCAATTTGACTTAAAAAATTCCTAGAAAAGCAATTAATTTGGGACGGAGGGAGTATTTAATATTTACCTTGTGTGACACAACAAACTCATATTAAATATTTAATACTCTATCGCTTTACCATGCTAGGAAGCGACGTTCGATATTCCAAATATCTTTGAACATTTAGGATTTAATATGATTTCTTTAAGTTTATCTAATTGTTATTTTATTGGATAGTTAGTTTTGAATGTATGTTATAGTGAGCACCAAATCAGTGGGAATTAAGTACCTGGATTTGGGGGTGTCACAGGTTGGTATCAAAGCTGTAGGTTATGAACCTTTAGGTGGGGAAAACCTTAGGGTAGTAGCCTTTTAGAAGATAGAGAATATAGTGGTGATAAACTCTTATCGAGTTCTAAGGAATGAATTACGGAAATTCATTAAAGATAATAAAATAATTATGTGCTATGTGCTTATTTGATAACAAACTTATGTGCTCGCGAGTATTATCGATTAGTAATTAAAACTTAAAATTTTTGTTGTCAGGATGACTGATAGAGGAGAGCCCAGCCAGATTAGGGAGGAGGAGCCCCGAGATATTCACGTAGTTCACGAGCAGCTAGTGCAGAGGGAGCCATCCCCATTGATCACAGTTACAGGTCACGAGTATGAGCCTGAGACTGATCCTGAGGAGGATCCTGAGGAGGATCCTGAAGAGGTTGAGGAGGAGGAAGACCCTGAAGGGATATCACTATCTACTTTGGGTGTTCAGATGTACGAGCAGATGTATGATCGCAACATAGAGTTGCAGGATAGAGTGGATGAGTTAGAGGGGCAGCTGGCTGAGCGACAGACTACTTTGGAGCAGAAGAACAGTGAGATAGAGGAGCTGGATATACGTCTTGGAGACGTGGAGTGGAAGCCGGTTCATGTAGAGAGTGAAAAGGAGGAGTTAGAGGAACAGGCTGCAGAACGTCAAACCACTCTAGAGCAGAAGGATGCTGAGATTCAGGACCTGTCATCACGTCTTGCAGAGGCTGAGCAGAGGCTAGCACAGTCTGAGTATCGACAAGGACAGCTGATAGCCAGGAACGAGATTGTACGAGATGAGTTGAAAGAGGAGTCAGCTAAGCGGGCGAAAGCTGAGACTGCTTGGCTGAGGGAGGCTGATCGCGCAGAACGTGTTGAGTGTGAGATGCGGTCAAAGAAGGCCAAGATTGATGAGATGGAGTATATTTTTCATACTACCATAGATAGAGCTCAAGATCGAGCTAGTCGTCATCCAGATGTGATGGATCGTAGGATTATGACGCGCATTATGGAACAGGAACGCCAGGAAGCTGTGCGTCGTGGGATGTCATCATAGATTATGATTGTTTAAGTTATTATGAAATTTATGAGTTAATATATTGTAAATCCCAGTTTCTATAATGGGATAGAATAATGATGTAATCCTGAAACTTTGTGACTTCAGGATAGATGATGTAAATAACTACGATGTTATCTCTATTATGTTTTAAAGCAGTTAATAAATAAAATGTGAAAGTTTATCAGATGTGTTATGTGTTTAAGTGTTGTTTATAAATGTTTAAGTTGAGACTTAAATATTTGAGTAATTGAGCAATAGTCTAATAACGAGAATTCTTAACAGTAAAATGCCGCCAAGAAGACAACCAACACGTCAACAGACCCCAGAGGGATCTACCAATAATGAAGAAGCCAACGCGAATCCGATGCAGCAGTTGGTGAATCTGCTAACGGGAGCCTTTGCAAATCAACCACAAGCTCAGGCCACGACCTTCAAGGATTTCAAGGCTGTCGGACCTCCGGAATATCACGGGTCTATGAATCCGATAGAGGCTCAAACATGGGTCATGGAGATGGAGAAGGTGTTTGATGTCGCCAGGGTCAATGAGGATCAAAAGACGACATTTGCAACCTTTATGCTGAAGTCAGAAGCTAGCTACTGGTGGCAAGCAAATAAGACTCGAGGTGGCCAAGGGATTATTCCGTGGGAGCGATTTAAAGAGATGTTTTTCGAGACCTACTTTCCGGCAAGTGCTCAAAATCAAATGGAGGTGCAGTTTCTGGAACTGAAGCAAGGTACCATGACGGTACCTGAATATGCTGCAAAGTTTAATGAGCTGGCGCGGTTTGCGCCATATCAGGTTAACACGGATGAGCGGAAGGCTAGAAGATTTGAGCAGGGACTGAAGCCCTGGTTGTATAGTAGAGTTTCAATGTTCCAACTAAACTCGTTTGCGGCGGTGCTGGAGAAGGCAATTATCGCTGAAGGAGGCAGTGACGCTCTGTCAAAGTACAATCAGGAGCAGAGGAAGAAGAAGAATGAGAGTGATAATAAGGCAAGTGGTAGTCACGGGGGAAGTGGCCAGAAGAGGAAGTGGAGTGAAAGTAACTGTGCAGGAAGTCAGCAGGGTAATGAGAAGAAGAAGATAGAGGTGTGCAGCACCTGTGGAAAGAGCCATATGGGTGCTTGTTTGAAGGGTAAGCGGGTGTGCTTCAACTGTGGACAAGAGGGTCATATTTCACCAAATTGCCCTAATCCGAAGAAAGGAGCATGTTTCATTTGCGGGTCGAAGGATCACTTTGCCAGAGAGTGCCCTACGAAAACAGCTACAGGAGGACCTGGTGCAGGAAAAGGGAGCAGCGGTGGAGGCAATCTGACTATCACCGGACCGACACAGCCCAACCGACCTACCGCTCGAACATTCAACATGACGGTGCAGGATGCTGTGCAGTCAAAGGATGTAGTGTCAGGTATCATTCCAGTCAATAATGTTAATGCTTATGTATTGTTTGACTCGGGTGCTACTTGTTCATTTATATCCGATGATTTTGCTAAGAAATTAGGGTTACCCCAGGAAGAGTTAGATTACCCCATGAATATAGAAATTGCGAATAGGGAGGTGATTCCTGTTAAGTTTTTTCACAAGAACTGTCAGGTAGATATTAAGGGTCATGTAATGACTGTCAACTTGATCCCAATTCGTCTTGGGGAGTTTGACGTCATTCTGGGAATGGATTGGTTGTTCAACCATGGGGCAGTTATTGATTGTCAGAAGAAGTGTGTAAACCTTATGACTCCGTCAAAGGTAGTGTTTTATGGCAACAAGTCGCCTAGACAAACGAGTTGTCTGACGATGGTGCAGGCCAGAAAGTTGTTGAGACAAGGGTGTGTAGGATATTTAGCCTACATAGTTGATACCCGAAAAGTGAGTGCAAAACTGGAGGAGATACTAGTAGTTAGGGATTTTGCGGACGTGTTTCCTGATGATTTGCCAGGATTACCGCCAGATAGGGAAATCGAGTTTGTAATTGATTTAGCACTGGGAACGGCCCCTATATCGAAAGCCCCGTATCGAATGGCTCCGGTAGAAATGAAGGAGTTAATGGTGCAGCTGCAAGAATTACTGGATAAGAAATATATTCAACCGAGCGTCTCGCCGTGGGGAGCGCCGGTATTGTTTGTGAAGAAGAAGGATGGGTCGATGCGTCTTTGCATTGATTATAGAGAGTTGAACAAGGTCACGATTAAAAAATAAGTATCCGTTGCCTAGAATCGATGACCTGTTTGACCAACTGAAGGGAGCAAGATATTTTTCAAAGATAGATCTGCGAAGTGGGTACCATCAATTGAAGGTGAGAAAAGAGGACATACCAAAGACGGCGTTTCGAACTAGATATGGTCACTACGAGTTTTTGGTTATGTCATTTGGTTTAACGAATGCGCCTGCAGCATTCATGGACTTAATGAATAGGGTGTTCAAACCATTTCTGGATAAGTTTGTGGTAGTATTTATAGACGACATTCTGGTCTACTCCAAAACTCAAGAAGAACACGTGGAGCATTTGAGAGTGACATTGGAGGCGTTAAGGAAGGAGAAATTATATGCAAAATTTTCGAAATGCGAATTTTGGTTGGAGCGTGTTCAATTCCTTAGGCATGTTATTGATAAAGACGGGATTTCGGTGGATCCAGCAAAAGTCGAAGCAGTCATGAACTGGGATCAGCCGAAGACACCGTCAGAAGTGAGGAGTTTCTTGGGTTTGGCAGGTTACTACAGACGTTTTATTCAAGATTTCTCCAGGATCGCCACTCCGTTGACGAATTTAACAAGGAAATCAGTAAAGTTTGTTTGGACGGAGAAGTGCGAAGAGAGTTTCCAAGAACTAAAGAAGAGATTAAGCTCGGCACCTGTGTTGTCTTTACCAGATGATACAGGAAATTTTGTGGTGTACAGTGACGCATCACATAAAGGACTTGGTTGTGTGTTGATGCAGAATGGTAAAGTTATTGCATATGCATCGCGCCAACTAAAAGACTATGAAAAAGGGTATCCGACCCATGATTTGGAGTTAGCAGCTGTGGTATTTGCTCTGAAAATTTGGAGGCACTATCTCTATGGGGAGAAGTGTGAAATATATACAGACCATAAAAGTCTGAAGTATATTTTTACACAGAAGGACTTGAATATGCGGCAGAGGAGATGGATAGAATTGATTAAAGATTATGACTGTGAAATTCTATACCATCCAGGGAAGGCTAACGTGGTTGCCGACGCTTTGAGTAGAAAAGGTCGGGAGAAACTGTTTATGTTAACTGCTCAGGAGAAACTTGTGGCGGAAATGGCTAAGTTGGAGTTAGAGGTGAAGAATCTGGCAGAGCCTAATGAAAAATTATTCCAGATAGAAACTCAACCAACTTTAGTAGAAAAAGTCAGGGAAGCACAACTTCAAGATGAGGAATGTGATAAGACTCGGCAAAGAGTGCTTGAAGGTGAAGAGCTTAAATACAAAATCGATACTGAAGGGTTGCTGAGATTTGAAGGCAGAATTTGGGTACCGTTAGTATTGGCAATCAGAGAGGAGATTTTGAACGAAGCTCACAGCTCACGATTTTCAGTTCACCCGGGAAGTACAAAGATGTACCAGGATCTTCGACAACATTTTTGGTGGCCAAACATGAAAAGAGAGGTTGCTGAGTGTGTTACGAAGTGTCTCACTTGTCAGAGAGTCAAAGCGGAGCATCAACGACCAAGTGGTTTGTTACAACCCTTGGAGATACCAGAATGGAAGTGGGAGCATATCACAATGGATTTTGTGGTAGGGCTTCCAACTACTCAGAAGGGATATGACGCTATATGGGTCATAATTGATAGATTGACGAAATCAGCGCATTTATTGCCGATCAAAATCAGATTTACTTTGGATCAGCTGGCGAAATTATATGTCAAAGAGATTATTTCAAGGCACGGAGTTCCAGTATCAATCGTATCAGATCGAGATCCACGATTCACATCAAAGTTTTGGAGGAGTCTACAAACTTGTTTGGGAACGCAGTTGAGAATGAGTACAGCCTATCATCCTCAAATCGATGGCCAGAGCGAAAGAACAATTCAAACGTTGGAAGATATGCTTCGGGCATGCGTCATGGATTTTAAAGGCAACTGGGATGATCATTTACCTCTGGTCGAATTTGCTTACAACAATATTCATCACGCTAGTATCGGCATGCCACCCTACGAAGCATTGTACGGAAGGAAATGCAGAACTCCATTATGCTGGGATGAGGTTAGTGAACGACGACTATTGGGACCCGAGCTGGTACAACAAACTGCTGAAATTGTCAAGGTAATAAGAGCCAGACTGATAGTCGCTCAAGACAGACAGAAGAAGTATGCTGATCAACACCGACAAAATCGCGAATTTGACGTCGGGAGCTTTGTGTTTCTTAAAGTCTCTCCCTGGAAGGGAAAGATCAGATTTGGTAAAAAGGGTAAGTTGAGTCCGCGGTTTATTGGACCCTTCGAAGTGCTGAAACGAATAGGCGAGGTGGCTTATGAGGTAGCTTTACCTCTCAAGTTAGACCATATTCACAATGTATTCCACATATCGGTGCTACGACTGTATAAGTCTGACTATAAGCATGTCATACAGTATGAACCGATACAGTTTGAAAAAGATTTGTCTTATGAAGAGGTTCCTGTACAAATAGTGGACAGGAAGGAACAAGTACTTAGAAATAAAGTGATACCTTCTGTTAAGGTACTCTGGAGGAACCACAGTGCTGAGGAAGCAACGTGGGAACTCGAAGAGCAAATGATGCAGAATTACCCTCAATTATTTGTTTAATTATATCTTACGATTCTGGGGACAGAATCTTTGTAAGAAGGGAAGAATGTAACAGACGATTTAATTGCGTTGTGATTCTGGGGACAGAATCCTTTTAAGGAGGGAAAGATGTAACGAATGCAAATTTTTGTGATTGAATAAAAATATTTGTTGTATTATATAAATATTTTTATTAATTTATTGAGTTTAATAAATATTTTATTAAGTTTTGTGGAATGGGTATATGTTACGTTTAATAATGTTAAATATTAATTTGAGTGTGATTTGTTATGTTTATTCTAATTTAATTTAATGATTAAATTAGATGATGAAGAGATTTATTTAAATAAATGATTTATTTGAATAAAAGAATTTATTTGGTATTATTGTTATTTGTTAAATGAAATTATTATTTGAGTTGGTAAGGTTTAATTGAATAATAAGTTCAATTAAATTAGAAGTGTGACATTTTTAAATTATATGTTATAATATTTTATTAAAATAAATGAGAAAGTGTTTAATTTAGTTTTACCAAACAAGGCCCTATGATCTTTGTTTGGAAATAATGAGTTATTTTATTTGTGTTTTACCAAACAAGGCCTTAAGACCTTTAGATAGAATAATGGGTTATTTTTAAATTTAGTTTGCCAAACAAGCCTTAGAGGCTTTTGAAATTTTATAACTGATGATACGTTATTATTGTATTAAGTATCAGTTTTTATTTTGTTTTTAATTTGCATCAGTTTTATTTTTTAAAAAAGAAAGAACGTCAGTTGTAAAGAAAGAAGAAAGAAAAGAAAGAAGAGAAAAGAACAGAGTATTGTTGAGAGCTCTGTGAATTCGAAAAGAGAGAACAGAGTTTTTAGAGTTAAGAGAAAAGAGAGAAGTTGAGAAGAAGAACTTGGAGATTGGAGAGGAGAATTCCAAAACCAAAGGAGAATTAACCAAGTTTTCTTTAATAAAAGGTATAACTTTTCACTGTATTTTATTTTTAGTTCTCTGTATGTTATTGACTTGCTAAATATATGAATTAGTTGTTGTAATTAGTAGTAATCATGTGTTAGATGATTATATGTTGATTAATAATCAATTTAGGGGTATTAATTCATGAAAACATGATTTAGAGTGAAGTCTTTGTTTTTACAGAGTTTTATTTCATGTATGGCATATATATATGTTAATTGATGTTCAATTTGATTATCAATTGGTTAGTTGATAATTGTTTATGATTATTTGATGAAAAATATGAGTAATGCAAAAAGAATTGTTTAAATTGGTTGGAAAATGAATTTACAGAGTTTAATTTCATAAGAATGGTTAAAACTTGAATATTTGGTTTTAACAGTGAATTTTTGGTTTTAAATTAGTTGATTATGTGTTTTATAATAGTTAAATTAGTTAGAAACATGTTGGATACTTGTTTTCTAACATATTTGATGTCTGGGTATATCTAGTTTGTGTACTGGATGGTACAATTCGGAAAATTTTGGCCAAATTGGCCTAAGTTTTCACTGGTTCGCGAGCTGGGGAAGACGACAGTCAAGTCTATCGCCCCGGCGATAGAAATGAACTGGTTTCTTCGCCCCAGCGACAGAGTTGCCCCGGCGACAAAATTGTTAAGCCAAACGCCGCCCCGGCGACATCCTCGCCCCGGTGACGATTTTGTTAAGCTTTTTCTCGCCCCGGCGAGAAACGCTACTGTTTTAAAAAAAAAAAAATTTAAAATTATTATTTACTTTTCTTGGAAGTTATGATGTATAATTAAATTTATATTAAAGTATTAAGTGATTAATGAAATTCCTAGATAGTAGAAACTTGTTGATTATGGTTTGCTAAATGAGATGTTTTGATAAAAGAGCAAGCTTAGAATGCTTTTAATCTTGTGACTAATTATATTACCATTTTTTTATAATTAAATATTTAGGTTGTTAAGGATCGTGAATTACTTAAATTTGTAATCTACGCTTGAGGCAAGTTCCTTATCTCAACTTATTATTTTATGTTGAGCAAGTTTTCCTATCTTAAACTTGTTATTTCATTTAAAGCAAGTTTATTTTTATTGAGCAAGAATATTTACCTTAGCTTATCGTTAATCAAGCAAGGTTACTATCATGATTATATACTTGAGCTTTACTCCAATCATTGATTGTTTTCAAACTTCGAATATAGTCTCTATTGAACAAACTCTATTGATGAATTAGACTAGCAAACCCTTATTGATTCAGCTAGTCCTTAGTTGATGTGCGTTTCAAAGACTTAGAATATTTTCTATACTTGTTCCAAGCCAATTTCCTTTTTGGTATGGATTCAGACGATAAACTGAGATGAACAACCCTAATATAGGGGATTACTTACGCGACAACGTTAAAATGTTTGTGCACAATACATTGTACAAAGGGCTGATCCCCCTGAGTACGAGATGTTGGTCCATAGTCTATATGACTGTTAAAGGTTACAGTAGAAATACTTGTTAACCTAGGACATAGTTCGAGGTCTTGTGACCCTCAGATATAAATTCTATATTTTGAAATCTATTATTCCTTGAATCGAGCTATCTAACGAGCTTTTAGACTTTGATCATTTAATGACCGAGATTCAGAAAACTGTTATTCCTCAGTTGAAATTCAGTTCATTTAAATATTATTGTTATCGTACTTGTGAGCAACTGTTTGCTCACTCTTGCACTAAACATTGCAGCTAAGCCCGAGAAGCAGGACGAGCCGTCCACCAGTAAGGGCAAGGGCAAGATGCAGAAGTAGTTCTAGATTTATTATTTATTTGATTGATATTTGTAACAAGACTTGTTCTAATTATGTTTTATTCCGCATTTGATGTATTAAGGTTAAGAGAACCTGGGATTTGATTATTTAATAGTTTGGAGATGTAACCCATTTTGGGAAGATGTTTCTTTAAGTTTATCTAATTGTTATTTTATTGGATAGTTAGTTTTGAATGTATGTTATAGTGAGCACCAAATCAGTGGGAATTAAGTACCTGGATTTGGGGGTGTCACAGTGACTGCAAGATCAAATATTGACTGAACTCCCCAGCCATTACAAACCCTAGTAGTCCCAGTTGTTCAATCAGATTGATCATCTTTAAGACATGAGTCTCAACAGTAGTGTCCTCGGACATCCGAGATCGGAACAACTCCTTAGATATTTGATATCTAGCAGTCTTACTTTGCTTACCATATAACTCCTTGAGGTGCAATAATATAGTAGGAGCATCCATAATTTCATGCTAACGCTGAAGTTCGTTACTCATGGATGCGAGCATGATGCATTGAGCTAGGATTGCATCATCTTGCCACTTTCTGAAAGTAGCAATCTCTTCCTCAGAGGTTGTTTCTGCAACATTTGCAGGGACGGGCGACTTTAGGACATAAAAAATATTTTTAACAGTGAGAACAATTCTTAGATTCCTTAACCAGTCTGTGTAATTTGGTCCGGTCAATTTGTTAGCATCAAGTATGCTACGCAGTGGTAGTGAGTTTGACATTTTTAAATTCTGCATGTGAAATAGACAACATTTTAGCATACGTTCATTTTATTAATTACCAAAATAAATTAAGTCTTTATTTTAAATTGGTATCTCCCACTAGTTTCATCAAACTATATTACCCTCAATATATAGTTCGGTAAATCTAATTAAATATTTGCTAGTGAGAAAAAGGCTCCCATTTTAAATGTATATAGCTTTGTGTGACACAACAAACGATATATAAATAAATAAGTAGATAATTATTGTTAATTACATCACTATGTAACTCCTTGTATTTTGCCTCTTAGATTATTTTGATCAAGTGTGACACATCCGAATCAAAATTATTCAAGTTAAGTCCAACCTAGCAGTTCCATATATGTGAAGAGAAAAATATTGTCCTTGTGTGACACAACAAAACAGTAATGTTCAATTCCTTAATAAGAATCAAATGTGATAAAGTAATATCTTAAATATTCCCTCCGTCCCAAATTAATTGCATTTCTAGGACTTTTTAAAGTCAAATTGACTATTTTTAAAACTAATCTTTTTACTATTTTTGCTAATATATAGGTGAACATATTATAACCAAAAGACAGTATATACAATTTATTACTATTTTCAATTTTTATAATTTTAGAAATATATTTATATTTGCTTAATTATTAATTTTAAAAATAGTCAATTTGACTTAAAAAATTCCTAGAAAAGCAATTAATTTGGGACGGAGGGAGTATTTAATATTTACCTTGTGTGACACAACAAACTCATATTAAATATTTAATACTCTATCGCTTTACCATGCTAGGAAGCGACGTTCGATATTCCAAATATCTTTGAACATTTAGGATTTAATATGATTTCTTTGAAGGGTTTGTTATTATTAGTCTCATCTTGTTTAGCATGCATGCACACACATATATATAAAATACACGTCATATTATTTAACATGCGAAGCATGTTAGATAATATATAATATATATAGTAAGCATGCACATATAGAATACTATATTCTACCCGGATTGATTATGGACTTTTATTCTAGTTTGATTACTAGAGCCATCAAGTGAACCAAAAGGTCAAACTTAGGGTGCAAGAACTGAATTTAAATATAACTATTACATTTAAACCCGGGTTTCATTACAAACGGGTCTTCAAGAGCTCCTTGCTCCTTGGTCTCCAATTCTTCAAAATAATTATAACTAAACCTATTACATTTACTATTTTCAATAAATAAAAACCTTGATCAGCAGTTAAGGGGAGGTACATATGAGGGAGATAGAATTTACGTTAAAAAAAATTAGAGAATACGAGGTACGCAGACCCCATTTATAAAACTCATTCATTCAAGCATGCTCTAAAATAATTCCAATCACACATTGGTCAATAGTCCATAATCAATCCCATTTATTATCATACATATCTCCATATACATCAATAAATAACATTCATCTCATGAATAATAAAACCATTCCTTATATGCATTCATATCATTTAATGGGCAATTTAAAGTTACATGAAATCTAATTTCATGTATAAAATAACTCTTTATTTTAATTATAAAACCATGTAAAATAACTCTTTATTTTAATTCTTGAAAAATTGCAAAAATAATCAAAATCGGATAATCTGCAACTGTGGCTCAGCTGCGCCGGTTTTGTGAAGCAAAACGGCCCTACTGCGTCGGGCGTGTCAGACACGGTGATACGGCGCAACTGCGCCACGTCCAACAAAGGAACACGGCGCTGCTGCGCCAGGTCGTTAGAACAGTTTTCTAATTTTTCCTACAGTCGCGAATTTGATCAGTTTTCATCCAAAACTCAATTTTTTGCCCAATAAATTATTCTAAACACATACCCATATATATACTGAATCAAAACAATTAATAATTCGCATAAAATTTGGCTCTGATACCACTATTAGGTTTATATATAACGCGAACATGCAATCAAATTACATAAATAAAGCGGAAGCGATAAAATCATATTTTAAAATTTTATACAAACCATCACCATGATCTTTCTTTATGCACAATTATTAACTAAATGAAAGAGATAGAGAATAAGAAATTATACCCTCGTAAAACCTTTCTTCTTCGGGTACAAGTTCAACTCCAATTCTTTCGCATTCTCTTTGAATTTCACCGATTAAATTCCTTCCTTTGATCAATGTTAGCCACCCAAGTGTTTGGCCTATAGAGGGGATTGTTAGGTTTGTACATAGCGCGAATATGCAATCAAATTACATAAATAGTGCGGAAGCGCGATAAAACGGATTTTAAAATTTTCATACAAACCATCACCATGATCATCCATGTGCTCAATTATCAATTAAACGAAAGAGATAGAGATTAAGAAATTATACCCTCGTAGAACCGTGCTTCCTCGGGTACAAGTTCACCTCCAATTCCTTCGCGTTCTCCTTGAATTTTACCGATTAAATTCCTTCCTTTGATCAACGTTAGCCACCCAAGTGTTTGGCCTCTAGAGGTGATCCACCAAGGAATAATAGTTGTTCAAGAAGATGGGTGTTGGCAAAACCCTAGTTTCTATCTCTATAGAAATTGCAAGTACTCTCTCTCTCCAATTCTCATGGAAGAGTGCATAAATTGTCTAACAATCTAATTGTCTGACTGTCTAACCCCAAATCATAATAAGACTCCTCTTATTTATAGATATAGGGAACCCTCCTAAACTATTTAGGATTAGGGTTTTTATTTTAATTAAACTCCTTTAATTAATTGAACTCCTAATCCAATTAGGAATTCATGAGAGAGTACTTCTATTAATTAATTCCCAATCCCTATTAGGAATTAAATAATAGTAATAGTAATAATAATAATAAGACTCCTCTTATTAATTTATATTTAATATTTCCAAAATATTAAATAATAAATATTAAGTCATTTAATTTATTCTATCTCCATAGATTAAATTAAATACACTTAACTTATTATTACAATTATGTCATTTACTTCTTAAATAAATATTTTTCTTTTGCGGTGTGACCCTTTAGGTTCTCCATATTAAACCGGTTGTGAATAAATCAATTAGAACAATTCTAATCTTATTTAAATAAATAAATTAAACTATTTAATTCATTTAAATAAATAATATTTATTCTACAATAAGGGTAAGCCCCCTTAGCGATCAACGACTTTCCAGATAATATAGATTTCAACATTAATCACAAAAGAACCTTTCAGCGAATAGTTACCGTACAATTCAATCCTTCTATCATACAATGTCCCAATTAAATATAAGACATGGAATTACTGTCAAGTCTTATTTTATTTAATTATATGTATTTCGATTCTGAAATGTACAACTCTGATAATGCAAATTAGAAACTCCTTTCTAATTTCATTCTGCTTTGGCCAAAGACTTCTGAGTCGTCATTTATCGAATCACATAGGACATTCACTCCTTTTACTAGAAGTGGTAGATTCTTTGTTGATCATTCACCTATCTCCATGTATAACTTATTATACCCAATCATACCCTTTGATATACCCTAAGGGTCTTAAGGGACATGTCAAAGTATAACTCATCATACACAAGATACTATGATGATCTCAAGTCCAAGGATCACTTGTACTACTATCACTAGAGGAATTCCTATTGACAGGCGAGTAAAACTCCATTAGGTATTCCTTAGCGAGCCACGTTCAGTGAACTTATTCTCTAATAAGCACCTACATACTTGCTTTAGTGTCTCCACACAAATGATTATGAGATCAATCATCCTTTTCATAAGAGCAAGCAACGTATGTACTAATCTATCCGGATTCACTAATCCCCTTTTTAGTAATCCATCAATTTAGGAACGATTTTAGTTTGTGAGCTATCTAGAATTTAGATCTCATTAGCATGATCACCATCATGATTCTAAAAGCATTGCTCAAAACTATGGGTTTATCACATTTCATATAACAGCACCATGTAGATAAAGTAAAATGCCTTTAATAGACGAATAAGATTACAAAGTATATGCTACATCATATCAAATATGATTGGCTTGTGTGCATACTACTTTCAATCTCCCACTTGCACTAAAGCCAATCGTCATGGTATCTAATACCCTTCTTCTCTAAGTGACGATCATCCTGCTGTTTGGATAAAGCTTCAGTAAATGGATATGCAATGTTGTTCTTGAGAGTCCACTATCTCTATAGTGACTTTTCCTCTTTCAATGATTCCACTAATCAAATGAAAGTGCCGCAACACATGTTTGAATCCAAGATGAGACGTAGGAACTATTCCTAGTTCTGTAATGAACTTTTCATCCAAACAATCAAACTTGCAGCTTCATTTACAGCTATATACTTTGTCTTTGTTACTAAATCAACAAAACTTTGTTGTATGGAACCTTTCCAATTCACTGCACCACCTTTCAAAGTAACGATTTACCTTAAAGTGGATTTGTTATCGTCTTGGTCAGTCTGAAAAACTTGAGTCTGTTTAGCCCTCTAGTTTTAATTCAGACCTACCATGAATCATAATCACATCTTCAGTACTGGTTAAGTACCTAAAGATGTTTATCACTGTCTTACAGTGATCATCTCCAGAATATGACTGATCAACATCAAGCCTAGTATATTCATTGCATACATGATAGTAACTCATGCGATCTCTCTTTTAATTGGGGACAATTTTAGAGAGATACACTCTATGGCTCATCATCATGAGACCTCTCTTGGAGTTTGCCATGCTAAACGCCTTTAGCATCAAATGAATATACGTTCCTTGGGTCAAGCCGAACATCCTTTTAAATCTATCTATATAGATTTATATCCCCAATTTATAGGATGCTCCTCCCAAGTCATTCATGGAGGAATGTTTAGACAATTTTATCTTTACTGATTATAGCATTGGTGTGTTATTCCTTATCAGTAGTATATCAACATATAATACTAAGAATGTCACAGTGCTCCCACTGACCCTTTTGTACACACTAGGTTCATTCTCATTTTTGATAAAATCAAACTCTTTTGATTGTCTCATCAAAACGAATGTTCCATCTTTGAGAAGCTTGCTTCAATCCATAAATGGATCATTGTAGCTTAAAACACGATTTGCTTCAACCTTTGAAACAAATTCCTCTGGTTGTATCATACATACATTCTCCTCAAGTCTTCATTGAGGAAGGATGTCTCCACATCCATTTTGCCAGATTTCGTAATAAGCTGCAATCACAAGCAAAATCCAAATGGACTTGAGCATTACCCGGTAATAAGGTTTTATTACAGTCAACTCCTTGACTTGAAAAACCTTTTAAATAGGTCTGGTCTTATAGGTCTCCACCTTGCCATTTACCCCAGTCTTTCTCTTAAAGACCCATATACACCAGAGTCTATACTTGGTTCTCATACATGGAGTCCATTTCGGATTTCATGGCCATCTGCCATTTCTCTGAGTGTCTTCTACTCATAGCCTTATCGTATATAACTGGATCATCATCCTTTATGATGCGTACCTCATCATCATCTTCTATGATGAATCCATACCTCCCAGGTATCTTCGGTACTCTTCCAGATTTACGATTCGGTTGTGGTACAATAGGTCTATCTACAGGTTCCTCGGTTCGACTTAAAATGCTTTGTGGTTCTTGAACTCCTTCAAGATCTATTATCCTCCCACTAGCTCCTTCAATGATAAACACCTTTATCTAAGAAGGCAGCGTGTAGAATTATAGTAATAATACCCTAAACTTACTTTAGGATATCCCACAAGTCTGCACTTGTCAAATTTTGTCCCAAACTTATCTTTGAAACTTTTTCACATAAGTTGGACAACCCCTTATCTTAACATACTTAAGAATAGGAATCCTCCCTATCCATAACCTTTATGGAATCTTGGGGCCAGATTTTGAGGTTACCTTATTTTGTAGATATGCAGCCATTTCTAGGGCATAACCCCAGATGGATACTAGAATGTCGGTAAAAATCATTATGGTCTATACCATGTCCAACAAGGTACAATTTCTCCTTTTAGATACACCAATCAATTATTACGTATCAGGAGGTGTCCATTATGAGAAAATACCATTTTGAGATGATCTAGAAACTTATTGCACAAGTATTCCTTCCTCGATCTGATCAAAGAATCTTAATACTTTGTCAATATGTTTCACTTCTGAATTCTTTGAACATTTCAAATGATTCAGACTTGTATTTTATCAAATACACACATTCAACTCTTTGAATGATCATCTCCTTTTCTTTTACTAGTTTGTTCAATTTGCAAAATTATTTATCATGTAAGTCAAGTTTACAAAGTCCATCAAGTGATCTTCCAGTTTCAAACAAAACATCATTATAAATAGAACAACAATTGTTCTTAAATATAATACCAGAACCTTCCTTGTCCAACAACGGAAAGAATAATGTTTCTAAAGAGAACTGGAACATAATAACAACTTATTAACTTAATAGACTTGCCCGTAGGCAATGCTAAACTATAAGTTCCTATGGTTCATGCAGCAACCTTTGCTCCATTCCCACACATAAGATTACTTACTCTTAGTTTAGCCTTCTACTTCTGCTTAGTCTCTGCATTGGATTGCATACGTGAGAACTACAGCCGGTATCCAATACCCAAGTAGAACCTTGACTTATAGAAAAATTTATTTCAACCATGAACAAATCTATATTTGTAACCGAAGCTTCACTAAGCTTCTTCTGGTTACCCTCTGTAAGATTCTCCTTACAGTTTTCTTTCCAGTATCCAGGCTTATTGCAGTGGAAGCAAACTCCTTTGCTATCTGCATCAGTCTTGTTCTTATTGTCCTTTGTTTTTGCCTTTCCATTTACCTTCTTTGAATTGTTCTTCTTTTAAGAAGACCCTTTGGCCCTCTTCCGCTTCCTGGAAGAATCATCTACAGTAAGACTTGGTCTTTCTTGGTTGGAAAGTGACTCTTTACAGTTTTCAACATGTTTAAGCAACTCAGGCAAGCTGACATATAGCTTGTTCATGTGGAAATTCACAACAATTTGTGAGAAAGAGTCCGGAAGTGATTGCAAGATCAGATCTTGGATCAACTCTCCATCCATTAAAACCCAGTTGTCCCAATTGTTTAATCAGATTAATCATTTTAGGACATTTGTTTGTACTGTAGTGCCATCGGTTATTCTAGATCGGAAGAGCTCCTTAGATATCTGATATCTAATAGTCCTACTTTCCTCACCCTTCAACTCCTTAAAGGTGCAGGAGTATAATAGGAGCATCCATAGTTTCATGCTGACGCTGAAGCTCGTTACTCATGGATGCGAGCATGATGCATTTGAGCCAACTGTGCATCATCTTACTACTTTCTAAAAGTAGCAATCTCTTCCTCAGAGGCATTGTCTGCAACCATTGCAGGGATAAGCGTATTAAGGACATAAGATAGCTTTTCAGCCTTGAGAACTATTCTCAAATTTCTTAACTAGTCCGTATAATTCGGTCCGGTTAATTAGCATCTAATATGCTTCTCAGTGATAGTGAATTAGACAATGTAAAATTCTATAAATGAATTTGTAATTTTAACAACATTTTAGCATACATTCATTTTAATTAATTACCAAAATAAAGTAGGTCTTTATTTTAAATTGGTATCTCCCACTATTTTCATCAAACTATATTACCCTCAATATACAGTTCGGCAAATCTAATTAAAGATTTGCTAGTGAGAATAAGGATCCCATTTCAAATGTATATAGCCTTGCGTGACACAACAAACGATATATAAATAAATAGGTAGACAACTATTGTCAATTACATCACTATGTAACTCCTTTTAATTTGCCTCTTAGATTATTTTGATCAAGTGTGACACATCCGAATCAAAATTATCCAAGTTAATTCCAACCTAGCACTTCCATATATTCGAAAGAAAAACACTGTCCTTGTGTGACACAACAAAACAGCATCGTTCAGTCTATGTATAAGCATCAAATGTGATAAAGCAACATCTTAAATATTTAATACTTGCCTTGTGTGACACAACAAACTCATATTAAATATTTTAATACTCTATTGCTTTACCATGCTAGAAGGCGACGTTCGATATTCCAAATATCTTTGAACGCTTAGGACTTAATATAATTGCTTTGAGGGGTTTGTTATTATTTGTCTCATCTTGTTTAGCGCGCATGCACATATATATATAAAATACGCGTCATATTATTTTACATGCGAAGCATGTTGGATAATATATAATATATATATAGTAAGCATGCACATATAGAATACTATATTCTACCCGGATTGATTACGGACTTTTATTCTAGTTTAGTTCACTAGAGCCACCAAGTGAACCAAAAGGTCAAAGCTAGGGTGCAAGAACACAATTTAAATATAACTATTACATTTAAACCCGGGCTCCATTACAAACGGGTCTTCAAGCGCTCCTTGCTCCTTTGTCTCCAATTCTTCAAGTAATTCTAACTAAACCTATTACATAAACTATTTACAATAAATAGAAACCTTGATCAGCAGTCAAGGGGAGGTACATAGGAGGAAGATAGAATTTACATCAAGAAAAACTAGAGAAGACGAGGTACGCAGACCCCATTTATAAAAACCCATTCATTCAAGCATCCACTAAAATAAATCCAATCACACATTGGTCAGTAGTCCATAATCAATCCCTATTTATTATCATACATATCTCCATATGTATCAATAAATAACATTCATCTCATGAATAATAAAACCATTCCATATATGCATTGATATCATTTAATGGGCACTTAAAGTTTACTAGAAATCCAATTTTGAAACAAAAATAAAGGAGTTTATTTTAATCAAAATTTAAATCATAATAAACTTATTTATTTTATTTTATCCAATTTTGAATAAAAATAAACTCTTTTATTTTTTAATCAAATTCCAAATCAAAATAAACTCTTTTATTTCAATTAACATGGAAACCAATTTCAAGTTCAAAATAAACTCCTTTATTTTAACTTAAAATTGCTTGGAAAAATAAAATATGTTAAATCCTATTCCTTATCAAAATAAACATCTTTATTTTTAAGGAAACATGGAATCCTATTCCATATGTGAATAAACTCCTTTATTCTAGGAAACATGGAATCCTATTCCATATGTGAATAAACTCCTTTATTCTAGTTAACTTAGAATCCAATTCCAAGTTCAAATAAAACTTTTAATTTTAATTATATTCCAATTCAAAATAAACCTTTTATCTTAATTGAAAATAAATAAAATCAAAATAAAATTTTTTTTTCAAAATCTGGAGACGGGAGCGGCCGCGCTCCAAAATGAACTAGGAGCGGCGCGGCCGCGCTGCACCCCAGAAACGTTTTCTGGGTTCAGGCGCGGCCGCGCTCCAGAATGAACTGGAAGCAGCGCGGCCGCGCCGCGTAGCAGATTTCGAAAAAAAAAATTTGTTGCCCAGAAAATCGATCCAATCGCATACCCATACATACATGGAATCATATTAATTGATAATTAGCACAAGGTTAGGCTCTGATACCACTGTTAGGTTTGTACATAGCGCGAATATGCAATCAAATTACATAAATAGTGCGGAAGCGCGATAAAACGGATTTTAAAATTTTCATACAAACCATCACCATGATCATCCATGTGCTCAATTATCAATTAAACGAAAGAGATAGAGATTAAGAAATTATACCCTCGTAGAACCGTGCTTCCTCGGGTACAAGTTCACCTCCAATTCCTTCGCGTTCTCCTTGAATTTTACCGATTAAATTCCTTCCTTTGATCAACGTTAGCCACCCAAGTGTTTGGCCTCTAGAGGTGATCCACCAAGGAATAATAGTTGTTCAAGAAGATGGGTGTTGGCAAAACCCTAGTTTCTATCTCTATAGAAATTGCAAGTACTCTCTCTCTCCAATTCTCATGGAAGAGTGCATAAATTGTCTAACAATCTAATTGTCTGACTGTCTAACCCCAAATCATAATAAGACTCCTCTTATTTATAGATATAGGGAACCCTCCTAAACTATTTAGGATTAGGGTTTTTATTTTAATTAAACTCCTTTAATTAATTGAACTCCTAATCCAATTAGGAATTCATGAGAGAGTACTTCTATTAATTAATTCTCAATCCCTATTAGGAATTAAATAATAGTAATAGTAATAATAATAATAAGACTCCTCTTATTAATTTATATTTAATATTTTCAAAATATTAAATAATAAATATTAAGTCATTTATTTTATTCTATCTCCATAGATTAAATTAAATACACTTAACTTATTATTACAATTACGTCATTTACTTTTTAAATAAATATTTTCTTTTTGCGGTGTGACCCTTTAGGTTCTCCATATTAAACCGGTTGTGAATAAATCAATTAGAACAATTCTAATCTTATTTAAATAAATAAATTAAACTATTTAATTCATTTAAATAAATAATATTTATTCTACAATAAGGGTAAGCCCCCTTAGCGATCAACGACTTTCCAGATAATATAGATTTCAACATTAATCACAAAAGAACCTTTCAGCGAATAGTTACCATACAATTCAATCCTTCTACCATACAATGTCCCAATTAAATATAAGACATGGAATTACTGTCAAGTCTTATTTTATTTAATTATATGTATTTCGATTCTGAAATGTACAACTCTGATAATGCAAATTAGAAACTCCTTTCTAATTTCATTCTGCTTTGGCCAAAGACTTCTGAGTCGTCATTTATCGAATCACATAGGACATTCACTCCTTTTACTAGAAGTGGTAGATTCTTTGTTGATCATTCACCTATCTCCATGTATAACTTATTATACCCAATCATACCCTTTGATATACCCTAAGGGTCTTAAGGGACATGTCAAAGTATAACTCATCATACACAAGATACTATGATGATCTCAAGTCCAAGGATCACTTGTACTACTATCACTAGAGGAATTCCTATTGACAGGCGAGTAAAACTCTATTAGGTATTCCTTAGCGAGTCACGTTCAGTGAACTTATTCTCTAATAAGCACCTACATACTTGCTTTAGTGTCTCCACACAAATGATTATGAGATCAATCATCCTCTTCATAAGAGCAAGCAACGTATGTACTAATCTATCCGGATTCACTAATCCCTTTTTTAGTAATCCATCGATTTAGGAACGATTTTAGTTTGTGAGCTATCTAGAATTTAGATCTCATTAGCATGATCACCATCATGATTCTAAAAGCATTGCTCAAAACTATGGGTTTATCACATTTCATATAACAGCACCATGTAGATAAAGTAAAATGCCTTTAATAGACGAATAAGATTACAAAGTATATGCTACATCATATCAAATATGATTGGCTTGTGTGCATACTACTTTCAGGGATCCTGTCAGGTTTGTATATTATGTAAACATACAATCAAATTATATAAATAAGGCGAAAGTGCGATAAAATCAGATTTTAAAATTTTAATACAAACCATCACCATGATCTTTCCTTGTGTTCAATTATCAATTAACGAAAGAGATAGAGATAGAGAATTATACCCTCGTGAATCAAAGCTTCCCCAGGTACAAGTTCACCTCCAATTCTTTCACGGTCTCCTCGAATTCCACTAATGAAATTCCTTCCTTTGATCAACGTTAGCCACCCAAGTGTTTGGCCTCTAGAGGTAATCTACCAAGGAAGAATATGTATTCAAGAAGTTGGGTGTTGGCAAAACCCCAGTTTCTATCTCTATAGAAATTACAAGTACTCTTCACAATTCTAATGCAAGAGTGTGTAACCCTAATCTATGATAAGACTTCTCTTATTTATAAATGTAGGAAAATCCTTCCCTAAACTATTTAGGATTAAGGTTTCTATTCTAATTAAACTCCTTTAATTAATTATACTCCTAATCTAATTAAGAATTTATAAGAGAGTACTTCTATTAATTAATTCTCAATCCCTATTAAAAATTAAATAATAGTAATAGTAATAATAATAATAAGACTCCTCTTATTAATTTATATTTAATATTTTCAAAATATTAAATAATAAATATTAAGCTATTTAATTTATTCTATCTCCATAGGCTAAATTAAATACATTTAACTTATTATTACAATTTTGTTATTTACTTCTTAAATAAATATTTTCTTTTGCGGTGTGACCCTTTAGGTTCTCCATATTAAACCGGTTGTGAATAAATCAATTTGAACAATTTTAATCTTATTTAAATAAATAAATTAAACTATTTAATTTATTTAAATAAATAATATTTATTCTATAATAAGGGTAAGCCCCCTTAGCGATCAACGACTTTCCAGATAATATAGATTTCAACAGTAATTACAAAAGAACCTTTTGGTGAATAGTTACCGTACAATTCAATTCTTCTACCGTACAATGTCCCAATTAAATATAAGACATGGAATTACTGTCAAGTCTTATTTTATTTAATTATATATATTTCGATTCTCAAATGCACAACTCTAAATAATGCAAATTAGAAACTAGTTTCTAATTTCATTCTGCTTTGGCTAAGGACTACTGAGTTGTCATTTATCAAATCATATATGATATAATCTCCTTTTACTAGAAGCGGTAGATTCTTTGTTGACCACTCATTATCTCCATATATAACTTATTATACCCAAGTATACCCTTTGATATATCCTAAGGGTCTTAATGAACATGTCAAAGTATAACTCATCATATACAAGATACTATGATGATCTCAAGTCCAAGGATCACTTGTACTACTATCACTAGAGGAATTCCTATTGACAGACAAATAAAACTCCATTAGGTATTCTTTTAGCGAGCCACGTTCAGTTAACTTATTCTCCAATAAGCACCTACATACTTGCTTTAGTGTCTTCACACAAATGATTAGGAGATTAATCATCCTCTTCCTACGAGCAAGCAAAGTATGTACCAATCTATCCGGATTCACTAATCCCCTTTTTAGTAATCCAACGATTAGGAACTATTTTAGTTTTAAGCTATTTAAGAATTTAGATCTGATTAGCATGATTATCATCATGATTCTAAAAGCATTACTTAAAACTGTGAGTTTATCACATATAATATAACATCACCATATAGATAAAGTAAAATGCATTTAATAAATGATTTTTTTTATTAATAAATAAATAAAATTACAAAATATATGCTACATCATATCAAATATGATTGGTTGGTGTGCATACTACTTTCAATCTCCCACTTGCACTAAAGCCAATGTGATACCCCCAAATTCGGGTCACCAGAACCACAAACCTGGTTCGTCATTATCTAACACAAGTATCATACTATCGATAACTTATAGCGAAAAAGAGAATATTTACATTGATTTAACATAAATAATCCCATCCCAAGTCTCGTAACCAAAACTATTACAAAGCATAACTTAATACATAAGGGTAATTAAGTCTTAATACATCACAAGAATTAACGAGTCTTAATACATAATCAAAATGGCAGTCTTAGTAGTACAAAGCTAATCAGTAGCTTTGCCCTTGCCTTTATCCTTCCCTAATCTTTCACCACGAGCTACACTAACTGAAATATTTTAAGGAAAGCAAGGGTGAGCAACCAATTTGCTCCGCAAGTATAATAACAATAATCATGAATCATCATATGAGTACATTATAGCTTACAAGAATCAAGAGAATAAAAGATAACTCAAGAACTTGTACAAATTCTACGAATGATTTCTTTAATACAATTGTAGGGCCTCTATGGAGTGAATGGTTTCAATGTTCCCAAATTAAGGAAATATTTAATACTGAGTAGTCATCATGACACTGAACTCTTACTAGAATCACCAAAAATTCATCTGATAACCCAACATACTAATACAATAGGTGATCAGCCTAACGTACCCGGTGTTATGCATAACCCCTTTCCATACTGTTCGCGCGCGTGTCGGTTCCCCGACATATATCGTTTCCCCTGCTATGGGTGTTGTTCATCTCAACTTTACATAGGAATCCAAACCAAACAATTTGATCAGATAACTTTACTTAACAACAATGATAATTAAACATGCGTCTAGTCGAAACAATTGGGTTTGACATATATCTTATGCAGTTCATGGAATATAGACCTTGAAAGCTTTAATAACATGCGTTGAAGCATAGCTAGATAACTTAAACGATTATCAGTTCATTCTAAGAGTACTTGTCATACGACAATGATTGAAGTGAAGGAACCTTTCCAAAATATCTTGAATAAGATAGGAAACTCGCTTAATGGAGCAATACTTGCAAATAATACTTAACTGGACGAATTTAGAGAACATGCTCGAATATAAGTTGAGTAAAGTAGAGAACTTGCAGTAATATAGAATACTTGTTCAACTATCAAATTAAGCAAGAGTTAGAAAACTTGCCCAATAAAATAAAATACTTGTTCAAATATAACTTGTGTAGGGTAAGGAACTTGCATTCAATATATAAAATGAATGGAGTTAGGGAACTTGCCTTAAACGTGCGTTAATAGCTTGACGTTAATCGTCTTTCAAAAATATCCTACATAGTTCATTAAAGTCGCCATAACGATTAGTCACATGAGGACTAGGTTCAAAACAGTCATCATAACAATAGATTACAATAAATTACCACTACGACTTGATAGTCGGGGGTCTCGCTCTCCGGTGAGTTGGCGGGGGTTGCAAGGGGCCAGCGCTCCCTGGAAGCCAAGCATAAATTGTAATCCATTTATCCATTTTACGCCTTATGACAACACCACTTTGGTTAACACTTGATATATAACTAAGCGCTTAAGGCTTAACCATATATAAATAACTAACGTATCTAATCATTTTGTACAAAAATATAAGTCTTGGACCTGCTGGAAAAATTCACTAGGTCCGACCTGACCCGATTTGGCTGACCCGACCCGGTCTGGCCGACCCAACCCGACGCCAAGCATCAGCGCCCAGTTCTGCAACTTTCTGCAGTATCGCGATGCAGACTTCTTCCTACTCTGGCTTCCATAACTCCTTTTATACACGTTCAAATTGGTCCATATCGGACTCTATGGACTCCTAAGACATGGGGCTACAACATATTAAAAATGTAGAGCTACCCATAAATATTAACACGATCAAATCTTAAGCCAAAGTACAACGTTATTACTCTATTTTTGTGTTCTTGGTATGCTTTACAGAAATCTTCACCAAATCTTTGTTTTAAAACCTTATTACTCCATTCCAACTGGGTTAACTTCGTAACCCATGGAAGAACAACTTGCTTCTCTCTCTAGAATGGCGTCTCTCTCTCTAGTTTCTTCTTCCTCTTCTTTTACAGTTTTCTTTCTTGTCTCTTCTCCTGCCTTCTCTTGTTATCTCTCTCTCTTAGCTTGGAAATGAGCTGAAGTTTGGAATGAACAAGGAAGAGTGGAACAGATAGAGTATAGCTTGGGAGTTCTTCTTCTCTTTTCTTCTCTTTGCACTTTCCTCTCAACTCTCTCTATGATTGCTAGTAGCTGAACTTGGAATGGAAGAGAAGGAATGGAAGTGCATGGGATAATGGCTTCGGGAGGAGAAGGAATGAATTGGGAGAGTGAAAGTGGTGAACCCGAGCACCTCTTGGAAATGGAATAGAGAAAAATGTTTGCAAAATTTGGAATTCCATACATCGTGTACTGTGTTTTACCACACTATGTCGGGCACTACATCTTCCCTTCTCCTGATTGGCTATTGCAGAAACTTGGCCAATTTTGATTGGTTGGAGGTTAAATGCCTCCCCAATTAAGTCGCATATACTCAAAAATATACCCGAATACTCCCACTTTTGTACCAAAATTAGTCAACAACTCTACCCAAAATTAAAATGGGTACTCCCATAAAATATTGGGACGCGTAAAAATAATAATTATGGAGTTTATCCATTTATTCAGAACACCCATATTGTACATTTCAGATACCGAATATAACACGATTGGGCTCAAAATAAAAATTCGACGCTTGAAAAAATTATCCCTTCACATACACGTCTTAATGAAATTTATTAAAGTTGAAAAAGACGTAAAAATAGTATGGCGTGAATAGTGTCTCGGGAAACGTGCCCCGTGAATACCCATTCTAGGTTGTAACACAACCTTTAAGCACACAACTCAGAATAATATAAATAAACATAAAAATTCATTTTATTCACACATAAACTCGGGTTACATGAAAATCTAAAATTCTTGATCGCTACATTCTCCCCCCTTATAAGGATTCTGTCTCCAGAATCACAATACAAGATTAAACAAAAAGAGTAGGATAATTCTCCTTCATCTTATCTTCCAATTTTCACTTAGCCTCCTCGGTATTGTGGTTTCGCCAAACTACTTTTACAGAAGATATAACCTTATTTCTTAATACTTGCTCTTTCCAATCAAATATCTGAATAGGAATTTCTTCGGATGTAAGATCCTGCTCTATTTGAACGGGCTCAAAGGATATCACGTGCTTATAGTCGGGTTTATATCGTCGTAGCACTGAGACGTGGAACATATTGTGGATATGCTCTAGTTCAGAAGGCAAGGCTACCTCGTACGCCACTTCACCCACTCTTCTCAATACTTCAAACGGTCCTATAAACCTCGGACTTAACTTTCCCTTCTTTCCAAAACGTATCCTCCCTCTTCCAAGGAGACACTTTCAGAAACACGTAGCTGCCGACGTCGAAGTCTCTCGCTTGGCGAGGTTGATTCGCACACTTCTTTTGTCGGTCTTGGGCTGCAACTAATCTTGCCCTGATCACTTTGACCACTTTTGTTGTCTACTGCACCAATTCTGGTCCCAACAGTCGTCGTTCGCCGACCTCATCTCAGCTTAACGGTGTTCTGCACTTCCTCCCGAGAGGGCATCATACGGCGGCATACCGATACTTGCATGGTAGCTATTGTTATAAGCGAATTCCACGAGTGGTAAGTGGTCATCCCAATTCTCTTTGAAATCTATTACACAAGCTTTAAGCATGTCTTCTAGCATTTGTATTGTTCGTTCGCTCTGTCCGTCAGCTTGAGGATGGTAAGCAATACTTAGTCGCAACTGTGTTCCCATTCTCTCTTGCAAGCTCTTCCAAAAATTTGACGTAAAGCGCAGATCTCGATCTGAGATAATTAACACTTGCATTCCATGTCGCGAAAAAATTTCCTTTATGTACAACTTGGCTAACTGGTTCAAATTGAATCGGATTTTTATCGATAAAAAGTGTGCTGATTTCGTAAATCGATCTACGATAACCCAAATGGCATCACAACCCTTCTGTGTAACTAGAAGTCCTACCATGAAGTCCATAGTGATGTGCTCCCATTTCCATTCCGGTATATTCAGTGGTTGAAGTAATCCACTCGGTCTTTAATGTTCCGCTTTGACTTGTTGACAGGTGAGACACTTACTGACGTACTCTGCTACGTCCCACTTCATGTTGGGCCACTAAAAATATTGACGAACATCCTGGTACATTTTTCTGCTTCCTGGGTGGACGGAATATGCTGAATTATGTGCTTCATGCAAAATTTTCTCTCTTAATTCAGTCACGGCTGGTACCCATACTCGCTCTTCGTATATCAAGATACCATCCTTATCCATTTGGAATTTCTTTTCCTCATTTTTCGCAATCCTCTTCTATATTCTTTCCCACTCTTCATCCATTTCCTATGCTTCTTTCACTTTATCGAGTAACGTCGGACAAGCTTCAATTACAAATAACTTCTCTGCTGCCTCTGTTAGACTTTTCACTTCAATCTCCAGTCTCGCCATTTCCTGTATTAGCTCCTCATGAGTTGTCAACATAAATAATTTCTTGTTCCCCTTTCTACTCAGTGCGTCTGCTACAATGTTTGCTTTTCTCGGGTGATAAAGAATTTCGCAGTCGTAATCTTTGATTAATTCCAACCACCTCCTCTGTCGCATGTTCAACTCCTTCTGTGTGAAGATATATTTCAGACTCTTATGGTCCGTGTATATCTCACATTTCTCCCTATAAAGGTAATGTCTCCAAATCTTCAACGCAAAAACGACAGCCGCTAATTCCAAGTCATGGGTAGGGTATCGCTTCTCTTAATCCTTCAACTGTCCTGATGCATACACAATAACCTTCTCGTGTTGTATTAACACATAGCCAAGACCTTTGTGTGACGCATCTCTATACACTACAAAACCTCCCGTATCATCTGGTAAGGACAATATAGGCGCCTCGCTTAGCCTCTTCTTTAAATCCTGAAAACTGTATTCGCACTTTTCAGACCACACAAACTTCACTGGCTTCCTCGTCAGATTGGTCAACGGGGTTGCTATCTTAGAAAAATCCTAGATAAATTTTCGATGGTACCTGGCTAACCCTAAGAAACTTCGCACTTCTGTCGGCGTCTTCGGTTGCTCCTAGTTACTAATTGCGCCCACCTTCGCAAGGTCCACTGAGATACCGTCTTTATCGATCATATGCCCTAAAAATTGCACCTTTTTCATCCAGAATTCGCACTTGGAAAATTTTGCGTATAACTTTTCCCTTATCAGTGTCTCTAGTACTTCGTACAGATAATCGACGTGCTCTTCTTCGATCTTTGAATAAATCAAAATGTCGTTGATGAAAACTACTACGAATTTATCTAAGTACGGATTCAGAATCCGGTTCATCAAGTCCACGAATGCTGCCAGAGCATTAGTCAAACCAAAAGACATCACCAAAAACTCGTAGTGACCATATCTCATCTGAAACATAGTTTTAGGTACATCTTTCTTCCTTACTTTTAGTTGATGATATCTGGTTCTCAAATCTATTTTCGAGAAGTGTCTGGCTCCCTTCAGTTGATCGAACAGGTCGTCGATTCTTGGTAATGGATACTTATTCTTGATCATTGATTTGTTCAGTTCCCAGTAGTCGATGCAGAGTCTCATCGATCCATCCTTCTTCTTGACAAACAAAACTGGTGCCCCCATGGGGACACACTTAGTTGGATATATTTCTTATCAAGTAGTTTTTGAAGTTATATCATCAATTCTTTCATCTCTACTGGCGCCATATGATGTTGTTTGCTTGTTGGATGGATTTTGTGTTGTTATGGTTGTTGTTGGGTGTTCATGGATTGCTAAAGATGTTCTTAAGACCTTAAAAATCTTCCTAATAACATCAAAGTGGAACAAACATCAAAGAAATCCGTACCTATGCATAAAGGATGAAGAACATGAAGAACAATGGACAAAAATGGACTATGGACTGTTATAGACGAATTTAGAGGACTTTATAGCAATGATTCCTTGTTTGTTATGTTTATTTGTTGTTGTGATGTTGTACTTCCATGGGTTATGAGTTTAACCCAGTTGGAATGGAGTAAAAAGGGATTAAAACAAAGATTTGATGATGATTTTTGTAAAGAACACGAAGAACACCAAGAACACGAAAATATAACATAAGTTGATACTTTGGCCTAAGATTTGGCTATGTTAATTTTAATGTATAGCTCTGAATTTTTGATATGTTGTAGCCCTATGTCTTAAGAGTCCATAGAGTCCAGAACAGATCAATTTGAGCGTGTATTGAGGGAGTTATGGTGGTTGGAAGCAAGATAGGTCTAGAGCACCAAAAACAGAGCATTCCGGGAAGCAAACGGGTCGGAGACTCAGACCGAGTGCCTAAGGCACTGGCTAGGCTCTAGCCACGAGCCCAGCTACTATGAGAGAGCACCTAGAGTGCTGCTCCAAGGCCATTTTGAGCGCCTAAGGCGCTAGTAATGAAACTGTGTAAAACTGCCCCGACGTCCTTTAGTAAAATGGGCATAACTTTGTCATACAAACTCGGATTGAGGTGATTCAAGATGATTAGAAAAGAGAACGAGTAGACCTACAACTTTTGTTCTTTAAGTTTTTCAATTTGAGGTCTGTAGCATGGCCTAAATTGGCCATTTATAGGACTGATGTGTATTTGGGGGAAATCGGAGGGTGTCAAGCATGCGCGTAAGCACATATAATGCTCCCGACAATGTAAAATGTTTTTCTAAGTTCTAAAACATGAATGTTATGAAGTATAATGATAGTCATCATTAACCAACGAGTATTAGATAAATCGAACGTGCGTGTTAGGTGTACGCAAAGGCGTGTCGCTTGGGCGTTCGAATAATCAAGTTTGGCGCACAGACGTGCGAGCGTCGTAACGCCGTAACTAGTGGACATAACCTTGTTTAATATTTTGTTTCTTATTTGAATGGCACATTATATAGTTGTATAAACAAATATTTGGTATCTAGTATGTGGCTAATTGTTATGTGAATGTGTACCTAATTGTGTAGGATATTAAGGAGCGTGTGTTGTAATATTGTAGCAGCGCTTCAGGCAAGTTTCTTAACTCAATTCAATTTATATTTGAGCAAGTTCTTCTTTAATGCTTGTCTAACCCTTGTGTTGGTCAAGTTTCTAAACCTTATGTACTATTTTTATTTCGTGCAAATAGGTATATGTTAGGCAAGTTTCCTAACGCTTGTCTAACCCTTGTGTTGAGCAAGTTTCCTATCTTATACAAATGTTCTATATTGTTGCAAGTATTACTTCATTAAACGAGTTTTTATCTTATTCAACATATTCTGAACAGGTTCCTTTACTTCAATCATTGTCATGTTGCAAGTACCCTTAGAATGAACTGTTAATCATTCACGTTACCTAGCTATGCTTCAACGCATGTTATTAAAGCTTTCAAATTCTATATTCCATGAACTGCATAAGATAGATGTCAAAGCCAATTATTTTGGCTAGACGTATGTTTAATCATCATTGTTGTTAAGTAAAGCTATCCGATCAAATTGTTTGGTTTGGATTCCTATGTAAAGCTGAGATGAACAACCCTCATAGCAGGGGAAACAATATGTATGTCGGGGAACCGACACGCGTGCGAACAATATGTTAAAGGGGTTATGCATAACACTGGGTACATTAGGCTGATCACCTATTGTATTAGTATGTTAGGTTATCAGATGAATTTCTGGTGATTCTAGTAAAAGTTCAGTGTCATCATGACCACTCAGTATAGAATATTTCCCCCATTTGGGAACATTGAAATCATTCGGTCCATAGAGGCCCTACAAATGTGTTAAAGAGATCATTCGTAGAAATTGTTCAAGTTCTTGAGCTATCTTTTATTCTCTTGATTATTGTAAGCTATAAAGTATTCATGTGATGATTCACAATTATTGTTATTATACTTGCTGAGCAAATTTGTTGCTCACCCTTGCTTTTCTTAAAATATTTCAGTTAGTGGAGCTCGTGTTGAAAGCTCAGGGAAGGATAAAGGCAAAGGCAAAGTCATGGATTAGCCTTATACCGTTAAGATTATCGTTTTGATTATGTATTAAGACTCGTTGACGCTTGTGATGTATTAAGACTTAATTACCCCTATGTATTAGTTATGTTTTGTAGTAGTCTTGGTTTCGAGACTTGGGACAGGATTATTTATGTTATATCAATATAAATATTCCTCTATTTTCGGTGTAAAGTATCGATAGTATGATTTACGTATTATATAGTGACGAACCAAGTCCGCGGTTCGGATGACCCGGATTTGGGGGCGTCACAGGACTTCCCTGAAAACCAACTGATTGACCACTTTAGCGTCCTCATCATCCACTGAGTCGGGAGCATATTCTATTTTGTTCAATACTTGGTACCTGAAAGCATTTGACACCACTAATTAAAATGCAATAAACAAAAGAGCCAAAATTATTATTATTTTTTAACTAAAAAAAACTATTAATAACAAAAATTGAACTAAAAAACTAAACCGCAATAAACTAAAAGTTAAACTTAGGTTGCCTCTCAATGAACGTTTGGTTTATAGTCATCAACCCGACTTCGTCAATTCTCTATCCAATTCCCCTTCGATAATTGATTAACATGTCAGCCAGGTATAAGATAACATTTGTAGGCTCCTTCAAACCTAACTAGAGATTGACATGTTCATCTCTCTCACCCCACCATGGCTTCAAATTTATGTTAGCTCCTGCGTCACCTAGAGCACTGTTGATGAAATAACTATAAATTATGCCCGAGATTATAAAGCTTCCCGAATCCTTGAGCTTTGGTGGGAAAGGCATAAGGGGTACTATCAGAATCTGCTTATCGGCATTGAAACTCAAGGTTGGTTCTAATCTTGCCTTCTTTTCCTGGTCCTCGCCCTTTGTCTTTTCCTTTTCCACATCATCAACTTCTTCCATGGCTGTTTGTAGCTTTGGCGCGTGTAGTCCATCAGTCTCGTGTACCATGTCACTTGGCAACGTACCTTAAGGACGATTGTTAACAGCATTGACAGCTGTCCCAAATGGTTCTCAAGATTTTGAATCGACAGCTCCTGACTATTCATCCGCTCCTCATTCAAAGCTATGTACTTGGAAAGAAGTTCCTCCAAGTATGACTTCTCTTCCGGCTGTGGAGGAGCTTGATTATCATTGCTTTCGGATGATCCCTCCAATCATGATGATAATCATTGGAATAGTCGTCGAAGTTGCCATCATACTGTATCGACTCGAAAATGAAGGTACATTGATGACTCGAATGGTTTTCCACACATAAATCACAAATAAACGACATACTCTGAATAGGTTGCACCCCTATAGTGTCAATCTTCTTCGTAAGTGTCTCAATCTATGCCGCCAATGCAATAATTACATCGAGTCCATAAATCTTTGTCACCTTTGCGTGAGTCATTCTCGCATAAGGCCATTGATAATAGTTGGCAGCCATGGTTTCTTGTTACTGCGAAAAAATAATTAAAACAGAAAATAACGTTTAAATTAAGATCAAATTAATTGAAATTAATATTGGAAAAAATTACTAGAAATATTCCCCTACAACGACGCCAAAAACTTGATGTCCAAATATGATATTGACAATTTACGTGCAGGTATACATGATCAACAAGTAATATCGTAATAAGTAGAGTATCGATCCCACGAGAAATATGCTAATAATATTAACCAAATACTAATTTTGTATCAATTTAATTTTATTTAAACCAATGATTAAGATTGTAAAACTAATTATTTAAAATTAAAATTAAAATTACTAACAAGGATTAATATAAGAATTAAAAGCTTAAGATTACAATTTCTCCTAATGCCTCGTTGAAATCTCTTTACTCTTTTTTCAATTAATTAATCATACTAAATCGTTAACCAAGAATTCACACATTATTTATATAACCTCTTCCAATGGTTAGAAAAAAATATATCTTCAAATTAAATCACTATATTCTTATGTGAAATAATTAAGAACAGATTCATTAAGATCAAATTCTCATGAAGGTTACATGCGACATATAGGTATATTTATATCCTATACACAATTTAGTTATTTAATCCTAGGAAGAATAATCTAAATACATGTCATCATATTAAGATCTAACCCTAGAATTCATCTTCCAATTTTATCTAGGTTATCACAATAATTACTAGCTAGACAATCATACATGAAGCACAAAATATGATAAACGATTCAATTATGATCAACAATAATCAAAAAGAGAGAAAATCATTTTAAACTAATCATTGGGTTCCATTGCAATCTTAATTAAAATTTAGTTCATAGCATAGCAAGGAAACAACATAAAAATAATCAAGAACATCTTCAAGGTACACAAGAATTAAAACGAAGAGTTTAGATAATAAAATCTGTCAGGATCCTTGATTTTTCCCTTCTTGCCGAAACGTATTTTTCCTTTCCACGGAGAAACTTTTAAAAACACGTGACTACCGACATCGAAATCTTGTAGCTTCCTGTGTTGATCCGCATATTTCTTCTGTCGATCTTGAGATGCTTGTAATCTTCCTCGTATAATTCGAACTACCTCAGCGGTTTGTTGAACAATTTCGGGTCCTAGCATTTGTCGCTGACCGACCTCGTCCCAACATAATTGTGTTCTACATTTTTTTCCATACAAAGCTTCAAATGGTGGCATTCCTATACTGGCATGATAGCTATTGTTGTAGGCAAACTCTACCAAAGGTAACTGATCTTCCCAACTTCCTTTGAAGTCCATGATGCAAGTGCGCAACATGCCCTCTAATGTTTGAATTGTCCTCTCACTCTGACCGTCGGTTAGTGGATGATAAGCGGTGTTTAATCTCAACTGGGTTCCTAAATGTTTCTGGAGACTGGTCCAAAAATTTGAAGTAAATCGTGGGTCTCGGTCTGATATTATAGAAACAGGGACTCCATGTCTAGAAATAACTTCATTGATGTAAAGTTTGGCTAACTGGTCAAGACTGAAGTTGATTTTTATGGGTAGAAAATGAGCTGATTTGGTAAGACGATCTATAATTACCCAAATAGCATTGTGACCCTTCGATGTATTTGGAAGACCAACTACGAAATCCATAGTAAGGTGTTCCCATTTCCACTCAGGGATTTCTAAGGGCTGCAGTAATCCACTCGGCTTCTGATGTTCAGCTTTAACCCTTTGGCACGTTAAACATTCCCATTCTGCTATTTCTCTTTTCATGTTAGACCACCAAAAGTGTCGACTTAAATCCTTGTACATTTTTGTACTACCTAGATGTACAATGAACTTAGAACTATGGGCTTCATTCAGTATTTCATCTTTCAATTCTTGTACTGAGGGTACCCAAATTCTATCTTCATACCTCAGTACCCCATCCTTATCCACTCTGAATTTTTATTCTTCTTATGGGCTATTTCAGTCTTACATTTTTGACACTCTGCATCTGTCTCCTGTAATCTCTTGACTCTCTCCAACAAAGTTAAACCATCCTCCACAACAAATAACTTCTAGGTAGAATTCACTGGAACTCTTACCTCTATCTCAAGTTTGTTAAACTCTTTTATTAGTACTTCGTTGTTGGTTATTATATTCAACTTTTCTTGGTTCTTCCTACTTAATGCGTCTGCTACGACGTTGGCTTTCCCTGGATGATATAAGATTTCACAGTCGAAATCCTTTATCAATTCTAGCCATCTTCTCCGCCTCATATTTAATTCCTTTTGCGTGAAAATATACTTCAGACTTTTATGATCTGTGTATATCTCACACTTTTCTCCATACAGGTAATGCCTCCAAATTTTTAAGGCAAATATTACCGCAGCTAACTCAAGATCATGCGTAGGATACCTCTTCTCATAATCTTTGAGTTGTCGTGATGCATATGCAATTACCTTCTCATATTGCATTAACACACAACCCAATCCCTTGTGTGATGCATCACTATAAACGACAAGACCCCCTGTATCATCTGGTAAAGATAACACTGGTGCCATGCTCAATCGTTTATTCAACTCTCGGAAGCTTTCTTCACATTTATCCGTCCAGACGGACTTTATCGTCTTTCGAGTTAAATTGGTTAGCGGGGTCGCTATTTTTGAAAAATCCTGGATAAAACGCCGATAGTACCCTGCTAACCCAAGAAAACTTCGTACTTCTGTTGGAGTTATTGGTTGTTCCCAATTCACAATCGCCTCTATCTTTGCTGGATCCACCGCTACTCCATTCTTATCAATTACATGACCCAAGAACTGGACTCGTTCCAACCAGAACTCACACTTGGAGAACTTTGCATAAAGTTGTTCCTTGCGTAATATCTCCAATACGCTCCTTAAGTGTTCAGCATGCTCCTCCTTTGTCCTCGAGTATACTAAAATATCGTCGATGAACACTACGACATATTTGTCTAAGCATGGTTTAAACACTTGGTTCATCAAGTCCATGAATGCTGCCAGCGCATTTGTTAATCTTAAAGATATCACAAGAAACTCATAATGTCCGTAGCGTGTCCTAAACGCTGTCTTCGGCACATCTTCTTTTCGTACCTTTAACTGATGATAACCTGATCGTAGGTCGATCTTCGAAAAGTGTTCGGCCCCTTTCAACTGGTCAAACAAATCATCAATTCGTGGTAAAGGATATTTGTTCTTTATGGTCAACTTATTTAATTCTCTATAGTCAACACATAACCTCAACGTTCCATCCTTTTTCTTTACAAACAACACCAGTGCTCCGCAAGGTGAAACACTGGGTTATATGTATTTCTTGTCTAAGAGTTCCTGTAACTGCATAATTAACTCCTTCAACTTTACTGGTGTCATCCTGTACGGTGCCTTTGAAACTGGCGTCGTACCAGGTGCAAGATCGATAACAAACTCGATCTCCCTATCCGGAGGTAAGCCTGGTAAGTCATCTGGAAACACATCCAGAAATTCTTTAACTACAGGTATTTGATCTAGCTTTACTCCTCCTTTTCGAGTATCTACTATATATGCCAAATAACCTGTACAACCCTTCCTAAGTAATTTTTCTGCTTGCATTACTGTCAGACATCGAGATCGCTTAGGTGAACAACCACCGTTGAACACTACCTTTGACTTCGACTCAGTCAATAGGTTTACACGTTTCCGATGGTAGTCAATCATTGCATTATGATTAACCAACCAATACATACCTAAGATTATATCGAATTCCCCTAGCTGTATAGGAAAGAGGTTCACAAGAAACTTGTGTCCCTTAATCTCTACGTTACAATCTTTATATATAGTTTTAACGGGAATTATCTCTCTATTGGCAATTTCCACATTGAAAGGTATGTCTAAGTCTTCGCATGGCATATTCAAATTCTTAGCAAAGCTATTAGACACAAATGAACAATTAGCACCAGAGTCGAACAACACATATGCATTTAAAGTGTCGATAGGGATGATACCTGTCACCACGTCTTGTGAAGCAACAACATCCCTGATCGTCATATTAAATGTTCTGGCGGTTGGACGACTCTGACCTCCAACTCCTGCTACTATTGGTTTGAGGGTGTTGTTTGTGGTTTGATTCCCTCCCCTAGTTTGGTTCCTATTCTTTTGACAATTTCTAGATATGTGACCCGTTGCGCCACAATTATAACATTTTATAATTCTGATTGCCTTGAGTGATAGTAATATTATTCTTCTTAGGACAATCAGAAGCATAATGGCCCTCCTGACCACAGCTATAACAGTAAACCACCTTCCTACGACATACTCTAGAAATTTTACCTCCATTCGGTCTTGCATTGTTTGTGGAAAGTAATTTTCAAAGAATAATTCTTTGAATCTTACCTAAGGAATTACCCCTTCACCGGCCCTGGTTTTTATTGTTTCCCACCAAAAGTTTGCCTCACCTTTTAGGAAAAAGGTTGCAAAGATTGTCTTTTGTTCCTTATTCACGTTGGTTACAGTGAAGAACTTTTCCATCTCAGTTACCCAAGTTTGGGCTTCAACTGGATCCACAGTTCCCTTGAACTCAGGTGGTCCAACGGTTTTAAAGTCCTTAAATGCTGACCTATGTGGATTATTTGGGTTGGGCTGGTGTGGTGGATGACCTTGTAAGGCTCCTAATAGTAGGCCTACTAGTTGTTGAGTGGGGTTTGTGTCATTGGTCTCATTTCTAGTCTGGTTTCTTCGTCCTGATGCCATGATTCTAAAATAAAGAAAAGATAAGTATAAATACAAGTATATACTACACATAGAACTAACAATTTGATTGTACAAACACAATTTGTATATCACAGCAGAACGGTTACATATTCGACTAGTGGTTTATACTACCACTAGTTACTATAGAGGATTTCCTATTTTACAACCCAAAATTTTTATAATACAAACTACAACAAACAAACTTAAGTACTAAACTAGACTGAACGATCACGTGTCTCCTTATAAGCATCCTGAACCATATGACAGACCACTGATCTATCTATCATATAATCTACCTTTCTCTCCTCGACGGGATACCTAAGCACCCAACGCTCTAAGCCTTCAAATGTATCCCGACACCCCTTGTTAGCACGGTTCAACTGCATCTGGGCATCTTGCCTTTCCTTCTGGGTATTCTGAAGAAGTGTCCTAAGACGGCGAGTGTTATCCCTTTCACTCTCCAATAACCCTTCAGCTACATATGCTCAAAACTTGGCAGCCTCTAGATTTGCGAATGACTGCTGGACTAATCTCGTCACTATCTCCTCGTGTCTATCGACACGCATCATCTGACTCGCTCCAATCTCCTCATCAGGATCAGGATCTACTATCTGTCCATCTATGGGATGTTCAACCTCCTCAACATCTAATATCTCCTGATTGTGCAGAAGTTCTTCCTCCTCTGGTTTCTCCTCCGGGTCTGACTCGGGAGTAGCTGGCTCATAATCTGGAACCTCTTCTGGCTCACTATCTGACTCACTCTCTATCAGCCACCCTGATAAGTGCATAATATTCATTTATTTTCATTCCTTTATGTTTAGTTTACTGCATGTTTTATTGTGTATATGCACTTATTAGGTTGTTTATTGATTTCAGGAGGATTCAGAGTCAAAAGTAGAAAAAGATGGAAAATCGGAGCCAAAACGAGAAAAGTTGAAAAAATTGGAAAATTGTGGTTCTCGCCCCGGCGAGAAACCTTCTGCCCGTTTTCGCCCCAGCTGATCCAGAGCTCGCCCCGGCCCAAAACTTTCTGCTCGTTCTCGCCCCGGCGAGAAACCTAAGCATAAAATTCTCGCCCCGGCGAGAAAGGCGGCGTTGACCAAGTTTGACCAGCTTTGACTTTTTGTAATTTTTGAGGATTTCTATTCCAGATTGGATTCTTAATTCTTAGAGACTTAGGATATTATCTTAGGGCTATAAATATATGTTTTTGGTTTATTATTAGGGACATCTTGACAACTACAATTGTAACCCTAATTGGAGGAGATTGAAGGTATGTCAGGCTAAACTCTTATTTTCAGTTCTAAGAGATGTTGAACCTTTTTTATAATTAATGGTTTAATCAGGTTTTATTTATTTATTTCTTCTTACATGAGATTTATTCTGATAATCTGATTGAACTGTTTATATGTTATTGGATTGATTGATTTGATTTCTGCAGGATTAAATTAATTAATTAATATCATCTGCTAGATTAAGATATAGTATTAAGCAAACGATATTGTATCTGATCATAAGTAGCAATTGATAGTATCTGATTGTGGACAAGCTTTTGGATATTATTAAGGTTATTAGAAGGCAAGTTAAATAATTCCTGATTGTGTAATTGTTGCTTGGAATAACCTAATTCTCTAATTCTTCATGCTGCTGTTATATTAAATCTAGACTGATAGTTCTAGGTTATATGATAGTTAGGGTCTCTTGAGGCGATTGTTGTAACGGGACGAGTTAATTGAGTTGTGATTCTGGGGACAGAATCCTTTTAAGGGGGGAAAGATGTGACGAACGAGAATTTTTGTAACTTATTTTAAATATTTATTAATTGAATAAATATTTTTCGATGATTTGATTGTTGAATTAATTGATTAATCGATGATCGATGAATTTATGGTAGATTAATTTAATTATATGTGTTACATTAATTAGATTAATGTGGAGAATTTTTATATTTAAAGTATGTATTTAATTGAATTTATTTGATTAAATACATTATTTAAATAAGTATAATGTTATTTCTAATTAATTTAATTATTAGTTAGATATTTATTAAATGGTCATTATTAATAAATGAGAATTTTATTTATATGACTATGTGGTTTAATGTAGAATTATTCTATTTTATATATTTGATTTTATTGAGATTATTTAGTTGATTAAAGTGTGACATGAAACTATATAATAAGTTATTTATTAAAATAAATTAGAAGGGAGAATAAATGGTTAGCCAAACGAGGCCTTGATAGGAGTTGGTGCCAGTTTATTAACTGACACCATGATCTATCAGTTTATTAATGCGTATAATGGTCTATCAGTTCATTCCTATCATCAGTTCTTAGCAAGTCAGAGAGAAAAAGAGAGAGTTTGAGAGAATTGAAGAAGAAAATCTACTCACCTTATTGCATAATCTAACTTCTTGTCAAGGTAATTCTTAATTTTAACCTTTAATTTATGTTTCTTAATTTTTTTGCCATGAATGCATGTTTGAGTTTTCTGTAAATTAAGTTATATGATTAAATTTTTATAGAATGATGATTGGATGTTAGAAAGCATGTATAAGCGTCTTTTATATGATGTATATATGATTTAGAGTAATTAATTCATGAGATTATGCCTTGAATTAGAAGTTCTGAAATTTACAGAGAAACAGAGTTTAAATATGACTTATATGTATGAAAAATTATGCTTGAATTACATGTTAATCATTAAATTGATAGTTGTTTATGTTTATGCATGTAAAAACGAAAAGGATGATTGTTAAACGGATTGATTTGGTTAAGAAACGAATTTACTGCGATTAATTTTGTTAACTGTATCAAAACTTCATAATAAGTATGAACAGTTAGATTTTTGGTCTTTAATTGTGTTGTATAGATTATCTGTGACGTTAAAATCACTGTTTATGGAATGGGTTTTGATTTAATAAACTTGGAAACTTAGAAGAAATGAGTTTGACTATGATGATTACCTCTTGTAGCTACTTCTTGGATGTTAGGAATCTCGTTAGAGCTTTGCTAGAACTACTTTTCCTCCTTCTTGAGTTCTCCTGTAGCCTCCTTTCAAGCTCCTTCACTCCACCCACTTGCTTCTCTTTCTAGAAGCTTTGAAGGTTGAAGATGATGAAGATGGTGTTCCCCTCCTTTCTTCTTTTCTGTAGTAGTTTCTCTCTTTCTTTCTTACCTCCTGTTAGCTCTCTCTCTCTCTCTCTCTATGTAAATGGACTGCTGAAATGAGGGAAGGAAGAGTGGAACGGGTGGAGTATAGCTTAGGAGTTCTTCTTCTCTTAGCAAAATGGACTGATGGTTTTTGGAATGAAGATGAGCAAGGCACAAATGGAATGGAAGGAGGGAGAGACAATGGAGTGTCTCAAGGCTTCTTGGAATGGAAATAGAGGGGGAATGTTGGTCACCTCAAATTTCTATGCATGGAGTTGTGGGAAGGTTGATAGCTCTAGGAGCTTGCCGGCTACTCCCTCCATTTCATGTTCCCTCCTTCCATCTCATTGGCTCAAATGTCCCCTCCTCAATTCCTATTGGCTAGTCAATGCTCCCTTGTTTCCTATTTGAACAACACACCAAACTTAATGCTCCAATTTGGCTTCTCTCTCCCTTACTACCCGTATACTCCTCCTTCTAATACCAATATGCTGATTTTTATACCCATTTACCACATGGGTCAAGTCTTGGGTCATGGGTTGGGTCATTAATAATAAACCTTGGGTTGGACAATATATATGGGTCACCCATAATAAACATTTGGGCTACTAATTAAATCACCATTGGGCTCAAATAAAAATTCCAACACTTGAAAAAAATTATCTATTCGCATACGCATATTAATGAAATTTTTTAAAGTCAAAAAATACGCAAAAATATTTTGGCATGAATAGTGCCTTGGGAAACGTGCCCCGTGAATAGTGATTTTTGCGATTTCTCGCAAAATCAATATATTCACTCCAACGATACAACAACACGTAAAAATTTAACACATACATATATTCTAGGTTGTAACACTACATTTAGGCACATAACACATAATAATATAAATAAAAAATAAAAATTCATTTTATTCACACATAAACTCGGGTTACGAGGAAATTAAAATTCCCGATCGTTACAAGTCCTCTGCTTTAATTTTTTCTATTCTAGCCATTGAGAACAATGTCTAGTTTTAGTTTGAGGGTATGTTTTTATTTTTTGTTTTATTTGGTACTTAAGTCTATTATGTTATTAGATTTACATTTTAGATTGTATGTTTTTAGGATAACTTAAGCAATGGTTTGATTAAGTTTGATTATAATCGATGATAAGAATTTAATTACTTTATAACTCATGAAGAATTGATGAACATGTTTTGTTTATATTTTGACTTATTAGTTGGTTGTACACTGTTTGCGATCCTTTTGCACTTAAAAGCACATATCCATCTGTTTAGCTAATTGTGTATTTAAAAAAAGAAAAAAAATTCTGGTTAAATGCTTGTGGGAGATATTTTTGAAACTCTAGAAAACTTCTTTGAGCATCATTCAAAGCGAAATTTAGGCACTTATATAAGCTTGGGAAAATTTGGCTTATTTAAAAATTTAAAAATTTTGAACCTTTCTGTGTTGACGTAAGGAATCATGTGGTAAGTTGAGATGGAGCGTAAAACATACTCACTCATAAACATATGTATGCAGTGAGATGGAGCATAAAATGCACTCGTTTAATATGAAGTAAGATGGAGCATAAAATGCATTCACTTAAAAACAAATAAAAAAAAGAAAGAAAGAAAATTGTGTTGTTAAAATACTTGGGAAGGGTTCAAGCATGCTTAAATGTTTTAAATATCCTTTTGATTCTCTAAATTTATGCTGTGCCTTCATTAGTGGGGATTGATGTGAAAAGAAGGTTTTTAAAGTGGATATTAAAAATCTTTTATGAGTATTTGATTTTATGATTTTATCTGAGTTATGACTAGTTTGAACATTAGGATGCACATATGCACTTAAAAGGGTCATGAATAGACGTGGAACTGATGAAGTTGTTGAATTTTAGACTTTGTCTTGTTTTGAAATTTTTCTTGAGTTATCGTTTATAGGAAATCATTGAGGCCATAATGCAAATTTATATTGATTCATTGCTCGAGGTAGTTGTTATTTAGAATTAATTTTTATAGTTTTGTTATTAGTGTTTTGCTTGAGGCAAGCAAAGATTCAAGTTTAGGGGTATTTCATGAGTGAGTTTTATATCTATGAATTGAGTACATTTAGCTTGGTGAAATTGTACGTCATTGGGTATTTTAAGTTCCGTTTTATGTGTTTTGTGTGTTTTTATGTAGGAAATGGGACCGAGCTTGGAATGGTGAACATTCTCAGTCATAAGCAGCAGAAAATGACTTCGGCGAAGCAGCATGGGCAAGTAGGTAAGCAGGCAAGGCAACATGGAACCGCAGACTGGGCAAGGAGGGCGCGCGCGCACACATGTGGCATCAAGCGCCTAGGCGCTAAACTCAAGCGCCTAGGCGCTAAACACAAGCGCAACGACGCCGAGAGCACAGGTACGAGTGTTGTTGCGCTGCTGAAGAGTGATGTTGTGCTGGAGGGTTGTCAAGTCTCTACATGCGCTTAGGCGCCCTTTGAGAGAGTCGCAGCGCTGGGGCTGGTTCGTGCGTTAGTTTGGCTGGTTTTTCATGCACTTCTATTTGACTTAGGATTGTGATGCTTTGTCGATTCCAAATTGGATTGGACTTCTCTTAGCTGCATAGAGGCTATAAATATACTCCAAAGGCTGATGAAAAGGGGGAGCTAACATCTAGTATATCACACATCAAAGCCAGGGTTTATTATCAGATTTTTTAAAGAGCGAGGAGGAAGCATGCAAGGGAAACAAGACTTTAAGGCTGCGCTTGGAGATCAAGGATCCTGACAGATTTTATTATCTAAACTCTTCGTTTTAATTCTTATGTACCTTGAGAATATTCTTAATTATTTTTATGTTGTTTCCTTGCTACGCTATGAAATAAATTTTAATTGAGATTGCAGTGGAACCCAATGATTAATTTAAATTAATTTTCTCTCTTTTTGATTATTGTTGATCATAATTGAATCGTTTATCATATTTTTGTTAGGTTTGTATAACGCGAACATGCAATCAAATTACATTAATAAAGCGGAAGCGCGATAAAATCACATTTTAAAATTTTATACAAACCATCACCATGATCTTTCTTTATGCACAATTATTAATTAAACGAAAGAGATGAAGAATAAGAATTATACCCTTGTAGAATTCTAGCTTCCTCGGGTACAAGTTCACCTCCAATTCCTTCGCGTTCTCCTTGAATTCCACCGATTAAATTCCTTCCTTTGATCAACGTTAGCCACCCAAGTGTTTGGCCTCTAGAGGTGATCCACCAAGGAATAATACTTTTTCAAGAAGATGGGTGTTGGCAAAACCCTAGTTTCTATCTCTATAGAAATTGTAAGTACTCTCTACAATTCTTATGCAAGAGTGTGTAAATTGTCTAACCCCAAATCATAATAAGACTCCTCTTATTTATAGATATAGGGAACCCTCCTAAACTATTTAGGATTAGGGTTTTTATTTTAATTAAACTCCTTTAATTAATTGAACTCCTAATCCAATTAGGAATTCATGAGAGAGTACTTCTATTAATTAATTCCCAATCCCTATTAGGAATTAAATAATAGTAATAGTAATAATAATAATAAGACTCCTCTTATTAATTTATATTTAATTTTTCCAAAATATTAAATAATAAATATTAAGCTATTTAATTTATTCTATCTCCATAGATTAAATTAAATACACTTAACTTATTATTACGATTATGCCATTTACTTCTTAAATAAATATTTTTCTTTTGCGGTGTGACCCTTTAGGTTCTCCATATTAAACCGGTTGTGAATAAATCAATTAGAACAATTCTAATTTTATTTAAATAAATAAATTAAACTATTTAATTCATTTAAATAAATAATATTTATTCTACAATAAGGGTAAGCCCCCTTAGCGATCAACGACTTTCCAGATAATATAGATTTCAACATTAATCACAAAAGAACCTTTCAGTGAATAGTTACCGTACAATTCAATCCTTCTACCATACAATGTCCCAATTAAATATAAGACATGGAATTACTGTCAAGTCTTATTTTATTTAATTATATGTATTTCGATTCTGAAATGCACAACTCTAATTAATGCAAATTAGAAACTCCTTTCTAATTTCATTCTGCTTTGGCCAAAGACTTCTGAGTCGTCATTTATCGAATCACATAGGACATTCTCTCCTTTTACTAGAAGTGGTAGATTCTTTGTTGATCATTCACCTATCTCCATGTATAACTTATTATACCCAATCATACCCTTTAATATACCCTCAGGGTCTTAAGGGACATGTCAAAGTATAACTCATCATACACAAGATACTATGATGATCTCAAGTCCAAGGATCACTTGTACTACTATCACTAGAGGAATTCCTATTAACAGGCGAGTAAAACTCCATTAGGTATTCCTTAGCGAGCCACGTTCAGTGAACTTATTCTCTAATAAGCACCTACATACTTGCTTTAGTGTCTCCACACAAATGATTATGAGATCAATCATTCTCTTCATAAGAGCAAGCAACATATGTACTAATCTATCCGGATTCACTAATCCCCTTTTTAGTAATCCAACGATTAGGAACGATTTTAGTTTATGAGCTATCTTGAATTTAGATCTCATTAGCATGATCACCATCATGATTCTAAAAGCATTGCTCAAAACTATGGGTTTATCACATTTAATATAACAGCACCATGTAGATAAAGTAAAATGCCTTTAACAAACGAATAAGATTACAAAGTATATGCTACATCATATCAAATATGATTGGCTTGTGTGCATACTACTTTCAATCTCCCACTTGCACTAAAGCCAATCGTCATGGTATCTAATACCCTTCTTCTCTAAGTGACGATCATCCTGCTGTTTGGATAAAGCTTTAGTAAATAGATATGCAATGTTGTTCTTGAGAGTCCACTATCTCTATAGTGACTTCTTCTCTTTCAATGATTCCACTAATCAAATGAAAGTGCCGCAACACATGTTTGAATCCAAGATGAGACTTAGGAACTATTCCTAGTTCTGTGATGAACTTTTCATCCAAACAATCAACTTGCAGCTTCATTTACAGCTATATACTTTGTCTTTGTCACTAAACCAGCAACTCTTTGCTGTTTGGAACCTTTCCAATTCACTGCACCACCTTTCAAGGTAACGATTTACCTTAAAGTGGATTTGTTATCGTCTTGGTCAGTCTGAAAAAACTTGAGTCTGTTTAGCCCTCTAGTTTTAATTCAAACCTACCATGAATTATGATTACATCTTCAATACCGGTTAAGTACTTAAAGATGTTTATCACTGTCTTACAGTGATCTTCTCCAGAATATGACTGATCAACATCAAGCCTAGTATATTCATTGCATACATGATAGTAACTCATGTGATCTCTCTTTCAATTGGGGACAATTTTAGAGAGATACACTCCATGGCTCATCATCATGAGACCTCTCTTGGAGTTTGTCATGCTAAACGCCTTTAGCATCAAATGAATATACGTTCCTTGGGTCAAGCCGAACATCCTTTTAAATCTATCTATATAGACTTATATCCCCAATTTATAGGATGCTCCTCCCAAGTCATTCATGGAGGAATGTTTAGACAATTTTATCTTTACTGATTGTAGCATTGGTGTGTTATTCCTTGTCAGTAGTATATCAACATATAATACCAAGAATGTCACAGCGCTCCCACTGACCCTTTTGTATACACTAGGTTCATTCCCGTTTTTGATAAAATCAAACTCTTTTGATTGTCTCATCAAAATGAATGTTCCATCTTTGAGAAGCTTGCTTCAATCCATCAATGGATCATTGTAGCTTAAAAAACGATTTGCTTCAACCTTTGAAACAAATTCCTCTGGCTGTATCATAAATACATTCTCCTCAAGTCTTCACTGAGGAAGGACGTCTCCACATCCATTTTGCCAGATTTCGTAATAAGCTGCAATCGCAAGTAAAATCCAAATGGACTTGAGCATTACCCGGTAATAAGGTTTTATCACAGTCAACTCCTTGACTTGAAAAACCTTTTAAACAGGTCTGGTCTTATATGTCTCTACCTTGCCATTTGCCCCAGTCTTTCTCTTAAAAGACCCATATTCACACTCTAAGCACTAAGCCCTTATGTGGAGTAACCAGAGTCTATACTTGGTTCTCATACATGGAGTCCATTTCGGATTTCATAGCCATCTACCATTTCTCTGAGTATCTTATACTCATAGCCTTATCGTATATAACTGGATCATCATCCTCTATGATGCGTACCTCATCATCATCCTCTATGATGAATCCATACCTCCCAGGTATCTTCGGTACTCTTCCAGATTTACGATTCGGTTGTGGTACAATAGGTCTATCTACAGGTTCCTCGGTTCGACTTAAAGTGCTTTGTGGTTCTTGAACTCCTTCAAGATCTATTACCCTCCCACTAGCTTCTTCAATGATAAACACCTTTATCTAAGAAGGCAGCGTGTAGGATTATAGTAATAATACCCTAAACTTTCTTTAGGATATCCCACAAATCTGCACTTGTCAGATTTTGTCCCAAACTTATCTTTGAAACCTTTTCACATAAGTTGGACAACCCCTTATCTTAACATACTTAAGAATAGGAATCCTCCCTATCCATAACCTTTATGGAGTATTGGGGCCAGATTTTTGAGGTTACCTTATTTTGTAGATATGCAGCCGTTTCTAGGGCATAACCCCAGATGGATACTAGAATGTCGGTAAAAAATCATTATGGACTGCACCATGTCCAACAAGGTACAATTTCTCCTTTTAGATACACCAATCAATTATTGCGTATCATGAGGTTTCCATTATGAGAAAATACCATTTTGAGATGATCTAGAAACTTATTGCACAAGTATACTATTCCTCGATCTGATCTAAGAATTTTAATACTTTGTCAATTTGTTTCACTTCTGAATTCTTTGAACATTTCAAATGATTCAGACTTATATTTCATCAAATACACACATTCAACTCTTTGAATGACCATCTCCTTTTTCTTTTATTAGTTTGTTCAATTTGTAAAATATTTTTCATGTAAGTCAAGTTTACAAAGTCTATCAAGTGATCTTTCAGTTTCAAACAAAACATTATCATTATAAATAGAACAACAATTGTTCTTAAATATAATACCAAAACCTTCCTTGTCCAACAACGGAAGTAATAATGTTTCTAAAGAGAACTGGAACATAATAACAACTTATTAACTTAATAGACTTGCCCGTAGGCACTGCTAAACAATAAGTTCCTATGGTTAATGTAGCAACCTTTGCTCCATTACAACACATAAGATTACTACTTTGTTTAGCTTTCTACTTCTGCTTAGTCTCTGCATTGGATTGTATACGTGAGAACTACGACCGGTATCCAATACCCAAGTAGAACCTTGACTTATAGAAAAATTTATTTTTAATCATGAACAAATCTATATCTGTAACCGAAGCTTCATTAAGCTTCTTCTGGTTAGCCTCTGTAAGATTCTCCTTACAGTTTTCCTTTCCAGTATCCAGACTTATTGCAGTGGAAGCAAACTCCTTTGCTATCTGCATCAGTCTTGTTCTTATTATCCTTTGTTTTTGCCTTTCCATTTACCTTCTTGAATTGTTCTTCTTTTAAGAAGATCCTTTGGTCCTCTTCCACTTCCTGGAAGAAACATCTACCAGTAAGACTTGGTCTTTCTTGGTTGGAAAGTGACTCTTACAGTTTTCAACATGTTTAAGCAACTCAGGCAGGCTGACATAATAGCTTGTTCATGTGAAAATTCACAACAATTTGTGAGAAAAGAGTCTGGAAGTGATTGCAAGATCAAATCTTGGATCAACTCTCCATCCATTAAAACCCAGTTGTCCCAATTGTTCAATCAGATTGATCATTTTAGGACATATATCTGTATTGTAGTGCCATCGGTCATTCTAGATCGGAAGAGCTCCTTAGATATCTGATATCTAATAGTCCTACTTTCCTCACCCTTCAACTCCTTGAAGGTGCAGGAGTATAGTAGGAGCATCCATAGTTTCATGCTGACGCTGAAGCTCGTTACTCATGGATGCGAGCATGATGCATTGAGCCAACTGTGCATCATCTTGCCAACTTTCTAACAGTAGCAATCTCTTCCTCTGAGGCATTGTCTGCAACCATTGCATGGATAGGCATATTAAGGACATAAGATAGCTTTTCAGCCTTGAGAACTATTCTCAAATTCTTTAACCAGTCCTTTTAATACGGTCCGATTAATTAGCATCTAATATGCTCCACAGTGATAGTGAATTAGACATTGTAAAATTCTATACATGAATTTGTAATTTAACAACATTTTAGCATACATTCATTTATTGATTAATTACCAAAATAAATTAGGTCTTTATTTTAAATTGGTATCTCCCACTATTTTCATCAAACTATATTACCCTCAATATACAGTTCGGCAAATCTAATTAAAGATTTGCTAGTGAGAATAAGGATCCCATTTCAAATGTATATAGCCTTGTGTGACACAACAAACGATTATATAAATAAATAGGTAGACAACTATTGTCAATTACATCACTATGTAACTCCTTTTAATTTGCCTCTTAGATTATTTTGATCAAGTGTGACACATCCGAATCAAAATTATCCAAGTTAAGTCCAACCTAGCACTTCCATATATTCGAAAGAAAAACATTGTCCTTGTGTGACACAACAAAACAGCATCGTTCAGTCCTATGTATAAGCATCAAATGTGATAAAGCAACATCTTAAATATTTAATACTTGCCTTGTGTGACACAACAAACTCATATTAAATATTTTAATACTCTATTGCTTTACCATGCTAGAAGGCGACGTTCGATATTCCAAATATCTTTGAACGCTTAGGACTTAATATTATTGCTTTGAGGGGTTTGTTATTATTTGTCTCATCTTGTTTAGCGCGCATGCACATATATATATAAAATACGCGTCATATTATTTAACATGCGAAGCATGTTGTATAATATATAATATATATATATAGCAAGCATGCACATATAGAATACTATATTCTACCCGGATTGATTATGGACTTTTATTCTAGTTTGGTTCACTAGAGCCACCAAGTGAACCAAAAGGTCAAACCTAGGGTGCAAGAACAAAATTTAAATATAACTATTACATTTAAACCCGGGCTCCATTACAAACGGGTCTTCAAGCGCTCCTTGCTCCTTTGTCTTCAATTCTTCAAAATTAATTCTAACTAGTCCTATTACAAAAACTATTTACAATAAATAGAAACCTTGATCAGCAGTCAAGGGGAAGTACATAGGAGGGAGATAGAATTTTACATTAAGAAAAATTAGAGAAGACGAGGTACGCAGACCCCATTTATAAAAAATTCATTCATTCAAGTATCCACTAAAATAAATTCAATCACACATTGGTCAGTAGTCCATAATCAATCCCTATTTATTATCATACATATCTCTATATGTATCAATAAATAACATTCATCTCATGAATAATAAAACCATTCCATATATGCATTGATATCATTTAATGGGCAATATTAGTTAGTATAAAATTCAATTTCAACTCCAATTAGTTATCATGGAATCCAATTCCAACTCTAATTAGTTATCATGAAATCCAATTTTAATTAAAATAAACTTCTTTATTTTAATCATATTCCAAATCAAAATAAACTCTTTTATTTTAATTTATCCAATTTTTTTTTTTTTGAATAAAAATAAACTCCTTTATTTTTAATCAAATTCCAAATCAAAATAAACTCCTTTATTTTAATTAATCCAATTTTTTTTTTTTTTGAATAAAAATAAACTCCTTTATTTTTAATCAAATTCCAAATCAAAATAAACTCCTTTATTTTAATTAATATGGAAACCAATTTCAAGTTTAAAATAAACACCTTTATTTTTAACTTAAAATTGTTGGAAAATAAAATATGTTGAATCCTATTCCTTATCAAAATAAACATCTTTATTTTTTAAGGAAACATGGAATCCTATTTCATATGTGAATAAACTCCTTTATTCTAGGAAACATGGAATCCTATTCCATATGTGAATAAACTCCTTTATTCTAGGAAACATGGAATCCTATTCCATATGTGAATAAACTCCTTTATTCTAGGAAACATGGAATCCTATTCCATATATGAATAAACTCCTTTTTTATAGTTAACTTAGAATCCAATTCCAAGTTCAATTAAACCTTTTAATTTTATTTATATTCCAATTCAAAATAAACCTTTTATCTTAATTGAAAATAAATAAAATCAAAATAAATAAAAAAATAAATAAAATAAATAAAATAATTGTACACAAACAATTATGCCCAATTAAATTGTTCTTAACACATATCAATGTATATACAGAATCAAAACAATTAATAATTCGCATAAAGTTTGGCTCTCTGATACCACTGTTAGGTTTGTATAACGCGAACATGCAATCAAATTACATTAATAAAGCGGAAGCGCGATAAAATCAAATTTTAAAATTTTATACAAACCATCACCATGATCTTTCTTTATGCACAATTATTAATTAAACGAAAGAGATGAAGAATAAGAATTATACCCTTGTAGAATTCTAGCTTCCTCAGGTACAAGTTCACCTCCAATTCCTTCGCGTTCTCCTTGAATTCCACCGATTAAATTCCTTCCTTTGATCAACGTTAGCCACCCAAGTGTTTGGCCTCTAGAGGTGATCCACCAAGGAATAATACTTGTTCAAGAAGATGGGTGTTGGCAAAACCTTAGTTTCTATCTCTATAGAAATTGTAAGTACTCTCTACAATTCTTATGCAAGAGTGTGTAAATTGTCTAACCCCAAATCATAATAAGACTCCTCTTATTTATAGATATAGGGAACCCTCCTAAACTATTTAGGATTAGGGTTTTTATTTTAATTAAACTCCTTTAATTAATTGAACTCCTAATCCAATTAGGAATTCATGAGAGAGTACTTCTATTAATTAATTCTCAATCCCTATTAGGAATTAAATAATAGTAATAGTAATAATAATAATAAGACTCCTCTTATTAATTTATATTTAATATTTCCAAAATATTAAATAATAAATATTAAGCTATTTAATTTATTCTATCTCCATAGATTAAATTAAATACACTTAACTTATTATTACGATTATGCCATTTACTTCTTAAATAAATATTTTTCTTTTGCGGTGTGACCCTTTAGGTTCTCCATATTAAACCGGTTGTGAATAAATCAATTAGAACAATTCTAATTTTATTTAAATAAATAAATTAAACTATTTAATTCATTTAAATAAATAATATTTATTCTACAATAAGGGTAAGCCCCCTTAGCGATCAACGACTTTCCAGATAATATAGATTTCAACATTAATCACAAAAGAATCTTTCAGTGAATAGTTACCGTACAATTCAATCCTTCTACCATACAATGTCCCAATTAAATATAAGACATGAAATTACTGTCAAGTCTTATTTTATTTAATTATATGTATTTCGATTCTAAAATGCACAACTCTAATTAATGCAAATTAGAAACTCCTTTCTAATTTCATTCTGCTTTGGCCAAAGACTTCTGAGTCGTCATTTATCGAATCACATAGGACATTCTCTCCTTTTACTAGAAGTGGTAGATTCTTTGTTGATCATTCACCTATCTCCATGTATAACTTATTATACCCAATCATACCCTTTAATATACCCTCAGGGTCTTAAGGGACATGTCAAAGTATAACTCATCATACACAAGATACTATGATGATCTCAAGTCCAAGGATCACTTGTACTACTATCACTAGAGGAATTCCTATTGACAGGCGAGTAAAAAAACATACTCCATTAGGTATTCCTTAGCGAGCCACGTTCAGTGAACTTATTCTCTAATAAGCACCTACATACTTGCTTTAGTGTCTCCACACAAATGATTATGAGATCAATCATTCTCTTCATAAGAGCAAGCAACATATGTACTAATCTATCCGGATTCACTAATCCCCTTTTTAGTAATCCAACGATTAGGAACGATTTTAGTTTATGAGCTATCTTGAATTTAGATCTCATTAGCATGATCACCATCATGATTCTAAAAGCATTGCTCAAAACTATGGGTTTATCACATTTAATATAACAGCACCATGTAGATAAAGTAAAATGCCTTTAACAAACGAATAAGATTACAAAGTATATGCTACATCATATCAAATATGATTGGCTTGTGTGCATACTACTTTCAATTTTGTGCTCTATGTATGATTGTCTAGCTAGCAATTATTGTGATAACCTACATAAAATTGGAAGATGAATTCTAGGGTTAGATCTGAATATGATAACATGTATTTAGATTATTCTTCTTAGGATTGAATGACTAAATTGTGTATAGGATAGGAATATACCTATATGTCGTATGTAACCTTCATGAGAATTTGATCTTAATGAATCTGTTCTTAATTATTTTACATAGGAATATAGTAATTTAATTTAAAGAGATATTTTTATCTAACCATCGGAAGAGGTTATATAAATAATGTGTGAATTTTTGGTTAACGATTTTGTATAATTAATTAATTGAAAAGAGAGTAAAGAGATTTAAACAATGCATTGGGAGAAATTATAATCTTAAGCTTTTAATTCTGATATTAATCCTTGTTAGTAATTTTAGTTTTAATTTTAAATAATTAGTTTTACAATCTTAATCATTGGTTTAAATAAAATTGAATTGATAGAAATTTAGTATTTGGTTAATATTATTAGCATATTCCTCGTGGGATCGATAGTCTACGTAATACTATATTACTTGTTGATCGTGTATACTTGCACGTAAATTATCAATATCATATTTGGATATCAAGTTTTTGGCACTGTTGCCGGGGAATATTTCTAGTAATTTTATCCAATATTAATTTCAATCAAATTGATCTTAATTTAAACGTTATTTTCTGTTATAATTTTTTTGTTTTAATTTTCTTCTCATGTACAAGAAACAATGGCTGCTAACTATTATCAGTGGCCTTATGCGAGAATGACTCAGCCAAAGGTGGCAGAGATTTATGGGCTCGATGTAATTACTGCATTGGCGGCACAGATTGAGACACTTACGAAGAAGATTGATGCTTTAGGGGTGCAACCTATTCAGAGTGTGTCGTTTATTTGTGATTTATGTGTAGGAAACCATCGGAGTCATCAATGCACCTTCAGTTTCGAGTCGCTACAGTATGGTGGCAACTTCAGCGACTATTCATGTGACGCTCCCAAATCCGGGTACTTAAAACCCGTACTTGGTGTTATACGATACCAATCATTCAACATACTAATTTATAAAATAACTGTAATTATTACAACAGAGTTGTCTATCCCAGGTACAAAGACCTTTAATAATTTTATTATATGATAGATATTGTATTAACACAACAAAAGTCTATCTATTACAATAGCCATTTTTGACTATTCATTAAGCTTGCCTTTGCCTTTGTCCTTTCCAGACCCTTCTATTTGTTCTGGCTTAGCTGAAAACATTTATATTCAAAGCAAGAATGAGCATTCAATTGCTCATCAAGTAATAATAGTTGATAAACACATATGTAAGAAATAAATATTTTCTTAGAGATATGTTTTGACAGCATAATAAATACTATAAAGCAACTAAATAATTATGAAAAATAACATGGCTCATTTGCATTTTTGAAACGACATACTGACTTCTGATACTGAGTGGTCATAAGACCATAAACTTTTCTTTTTCATTTTCTTGAAAAGGTTTCAATAGAAATTCATCTATAAACCGTCTGACTTACGGGCACGGTGGGTGATTAGCCCGTTATGCCCTGCGTTGATCAACACTAGCTAATACAACATGACCGCTATTCAGCGCAATTTGAATAATATATGTCCAACATGACCGCCATTTGGCGCAATAAAAACTTTCCCAATTCAGGGATGTTCATACTAAGTTTGGAGTTGAAATCAAAACAATATGATTGAACAACTCTATCTACTTAATAATATTTCAAAGACTTAATATAAAAGCAATGAAATACTATAAACTTTGTCTAGCTGGAACAACTGGCTTAGACTACTTTTAAACTCCACATGCATACTGAAATTTAACGAGTATGCATCATAACATTCTTATATCAAAATATTGATATTCTTTCAACATACAACTGAATAAAGCTTTCGTATGCTTATTTAAATGAAAACTAGTTAGAATACTTGCTCTCATATACCTATTGCATAATGTAAATGCATAGGTTAGGATACTTGCATTCAATAAATAGTTTGAACGAAGTTAACAAACTTGCTTACATATGAACCTAATACACAATGTAGGTATATAAGTTCAGATACTTGCCTTGCTCGTAGTTTACGACTAAGTTTTAGCTTAAGCTTTACTTCACGAATCCTACACCATATATATCCATGTATAGACATACATTAGCCATACATCTCTAATACACATTCATTATCAAATATACTTATCTGATACACACATACTCAGTAGTATAAACCAAGTAAACATGTATAGCTTATACATTCAAACCATTGAATCATAAGCTTTTGCTTTCATTTTGAAAATTCTACAAATTCAATTCAAGAACACTTTAGTTTTGAAGTTCTTTTGAAATCTTGGCTCTACATAGCCATTATATGTTTAGATAGTACAAACATATCAATAGACATATAATAAAGCTTATGAGATCCTAATATATATGCATCACAACTCAGTTAGCATATAAAACATCTTGGCAGTGCTGCAGTGCGGCGCGGTCGCGCTGCATTTATGCCTAGGAGTGGCGCGGCCGCGCTACTCCTCCTGAGGCCAAAATCAGGATTTTTCTTTACCCTTTCTTCTTAGCATCATGCTAGGACTCTCTGCACATTATATATCTCTAATACTCTGATCATTGCATCTTAATTAGTTGAGCTTTGAATTATTATATATTTACTGCTTTGATCATAGTTCATATCGTACTTATATTGATTCAAGGTTGTTTGATAGACTAGGATTTTTCAGTCTATTGTTTGTCTAATCTGGGTTGGGTTAGAGTTTGTTACAAACAAGTTTAAAGGAAGCATAGGTGCTTGATGTACATAAGTGTACAAGGTGAGTAAAAGTGTCCAAGTGAGTATAAGTACTCAAGGGGTGCATAAGTGCACGAGGTGAACAAAAGTGTTCTGGTAATTTGTAAACTTGTTGTGTAACAGTGCTATATTGATTAATAAAGAGAGTCTCCATACCTAGTTAGTATTGGACGCGGATTAGACATTTGAATAGAGGTTAGGAGCCGAACCACATAAAAATCCTTGGTGTTCTTGTGATTGGTTGTCTTATTTTATTTGTTCATTGCATGTTTCAATTCTAAATCGTTAACTTCAATTTTAATCAGTAAAGTATTTATTTCAAACTCTGATTATAAACCGATACAAGTAAAATATTTTTCAAACCAATAGCATTGAACAGTTTTCTATCAGAATTAATAATCTTGTGATATAACAAGTTGAATTGATGAATACGGTAGACTGCATTCTTAACAGAACCTTATATTACAAAATTTGGATATCACTTATTTCGCACTTATTCATCTCCCCCTTCTAAGTGTGCCTATCTATATTTCAAATATGTTCACCAATTTTGATCCGTTAAAGATTAACGTATGATTTGTTATGAATTTTAAGAAGTGACTGGTCTAGAATTTTTGAAGCAGAATTTTCAGCAACAAATTTTAATATTTAAAAATATATAACTTAATGATTTTAAATCTGATTTGGGTGATTTTTGAGTCTAAATTAGAGTATTTGAAGCTTACGTTCTGTTAAAATTAATTAATTTGACAAATAAGTTCTAACTAATGATGATAAGACCAGAATAGTGGACTGACGTCTTAAGAATAATTTGTCATATTAGGGTTTTAAGATTTCTTAAGTTTTGTTATTGACTTTTAAGTTTTGGAGTATTAATAGTGATCTAAGGCGATAATTAAACGTACCTTGAATGGATTACGAATTATTTTGGAATTATTAGTTTAGATTATATTTAATTCGAGGTGAATATGTTTAGGTGGTGAATAACATTTCGTATTTGATATAGTTAACATTTGAAGTAAGATTTCGTGGAGTGTGTTATAAGTGGTTTTGAGTATCAAGTATGAATTCCGTACTCCACTCTTTTGATTATTGATGTATTCTGTATATCTCGTGATATCTCGTCATTCGTTACCTTTTTCTTATATTTCTGTTGGTACTCTTGAATAGAAATTTGATCTTTGATACCTTGACTTTATTCTGTAATTTGAACTCTTTTCCTTCTATTATAATTTGAACATATTCCGTATTTCTTCAGCGATACTATCATTATGTTGATTTGTTTGTACTATTAATCGTACGAAATTTGGTACTCGCTTAATTGTTTTGTTTCTAATCAAATCCTTATTTTGCTTTGGTTTAGTCTAGATATTTTGAACCTCATATTTTGTAATCTTTTAAATTTGTTTTTCATGCATAGAACTTTATTAATCTTTGGAGAGCGGTACATGTTGTTACCTTCTTTTGGAGACATTGTGTTTATGATTTGATTTGGTTCAATATGTACGTTTAGAACCCTTTTGTTGGTATTATGTCGCATGTGTTGTGACATCATATCATATCTTTGTAGAATAAGCGATAGGGTATACCTGAATTATAACCACCTGTGGGGGTACCACAGGCATGTCCTCTTAGCACTGAGACATGACACTTTTTATGGCGATGTGATCAGTCCATGGCATATCCTTTTATAAGTTTCTCTGGGTGTGAGCTTTGGGCATTTGATATGATTAATAAAGAAAGTCTTCATACCTAGTTGGTATTGGACGTGGATTAGACCACTAGAATAGAGGTTAGGGGCCGAACCACGTAAAAATCCTTGGTGTTCTTGTGATTGGTTGTCTTCCTTTATTTGTTCATTCCATGTTTCAATTCTAAATCGTTAACTTCAATTTTAATCAGTAAAGTATTTATTTCAAACTCTTATTATAAACTGATACAAGTAAAATATTTTTCAAATCAATAGCATCGAACAGTTTTCGATCAGAATTAATAATCTTGTGATATAACAAGTTGAATTGGTGAATACGGTAGACTGCATTCTTAACAGAACCTTATATTACAAAATTTTTGATATCACTTATTCTGCACTTATTCATCTCCCCCTTCTAAGTGTGCCTATCTGAATTTTAAATATGTTCACCAACTTTGATCCGTTAAAGATTAACGTATGATTTGTTATGAATTTTAAGAAGTGACTGGTCTAGAATTTTTGTAGCAGAATTTTCAGCAACAAATTTTAATATTTAAAAATATATAACTTAATGATTTTAAATCTGATTTGGGTGATTTTTGAGGCTAAATTAGAGTATTTGAAGTCTACTTTCTGTTAAAATTAATTAATTTGACAAATAAATTCTAACTAATGATGATAAGACCAGAATAGTGGACTGACGTCTTAAGAATAATTTGTCATATTAGGGTTTTTAAGATTTCTTAAGTTTTGTTATTGACTTTTAAGTTTTGGAGTATTAATAGTGATCTAAGGCGATAATTAAATGTACCTTGAATGGATTACGAATTATTTTGGAATTATTAGTTTAGATTATATTTAATTTGAGGTGAATATGTTTAGGTGGTGAATAACATTTCGTATTTGATATAGTTAACATTTGAAGTAAGATTTTGTGGAGTGTGTTATAAGTGGTTTTGAGTATCAAGTACGAATTCCGTACTCCACTCCTTTGATTATTGATGTATTCTGTATATCTCGTGATATCTCGTCATTTATTACTTTTTTCTTATATTTCTGTTGGTACTCTTGAATAGAAATTTGATCTTTGATACCTTGACTTTATTCTGTAATTTGAACTCTTTTCCTTCTATTATAATTTGAACATATTCCGTATTTCTTCAGCGATACTATCATTATGTTGATTTGTTTGTACTATTAATCGTACGGAATTTGTTACTCGCTTAATTATTTTGTTTCTAATCAAATCCTTATTTTGCTTTGGTTTAGTCTAGATGTGTGACACCCCCAAATCCAGGTACCAATACCTCGAATCTGGTGCTCATGATAAAGTACATCCATACACCTCTAAACAACATAAATTAACTAATGCGGAATAAATAAATATATGTTGTTCATTACAAAAGGTTTACTACGGTCCCAAGGTCTATAACCTTAAATAGAATGCATCGCAGAATACAATAATATTACAAAACGATTCCAGGATTACATAGCGGGATAGTTCATATAATTATTCCTTAAGCTTTGCCTTTGTCCGCTTTGGAACTCCCCGGCTTAACTGCAATAGGTTCATGATATAGCAAGGGTGAGCAACTACGTTGCTCAGCAAGTTTAAAATGAATAAAGAAGATATATCATGAATGTATAAGAATAATAGCCGCATAGATCAACAATTTTTGAACATTGATGAAATAGCTGAAATGACATAATCAAAGTTCAAATGAAACAATGAATATAGATTATTTACTACTGAGTGGTCCAACCGACCATGAACTTGGCCAAAGAGTTAATCATTCAACTAACTCTTTTAAAGCCTGGCCCCGTCAGTTGTACTCGAGGGGATCAGCCTCTTGTACACCATGTATATGCATAACATTTAACTTTGACTGCATCGAATAACCGACACATTAAAATTCCCTAAATAAGGGTTGCTCTCTCAGTCCAAGAATCCATACCAACAACCGGTTTGGATAGCTTTTAAAATAATAACCTGTACATGTCTAGCCGAAAACAATAGCGTAGACTATTTCCTTAAACAGTTCATGAATGAAGAACTTACGTTTCACAGTCAAATAATAGATAATGAATTCAAATGCACAAGGTGCGAATATCAATAATTATCTTGGATGTGGAGTAATTTATAATAATTAATCAACTAATATTATTTGAAAGTAATAACTCATTTTGAGTCATGAAACTTGCAACAAAATATAATACTTGCTCAAATACAATCTTGAGTAAGGTAAGAAACTTGCATTCAATATATAGAAAGAATGAAGTTAGGGAACTTGCCCAACACAAGGGTTAGACAAGCGTTAGGAATGTGTATAGGATAGGAAACCTACTCAATATAATTCGAGTAAGGTTAGGGAAACTTGCTCAATAAATAAATTGAGTTAGGATAGGAAACTTGCACAATATTCAATATTTGTATAGGATAAAGAAAACCTGCTCATTGCAATTCGAGTAAGTTTAGGAAAGCTTGCTCAATAAATAAATTGAGTTAGGATAGGGAACTTTCCTGAAGCACTGCTACAATATTACAACATACGCTCCTTAATATCTTACACAATTAAGTACATATTCACATAACAATTAGTCACATATTAGATACCAAATAATAGTTTATATTACTCTATAATGTTTCATTCTTATTAAAAATATAATATTAAACAAGATTATACACACTAGTTACGGCGTTATGACGCTTGCACGTCTGTACGCCAACCTTGCCTATTTGAATGCACAAGCGACACGCATTTGTGTACGCTTAACACGCCCATTCGATTTATCTAATACTCACTGGTTAATAATGAGTATCATTATAATTCATAACATTCATGTTTTAGAACTTAGAACAACATTTTACATTGTCGGGAGCATTACATGTGCTTACGCGCATGCCCGACACCCTCTGATTGCCCCCAATTACACTTCAGTCCTATAAATGGCCAATTTAGGCCATTCTACAGACCTCAAATTGAAAAACTCAAAGAACGAAAGTTGTAGGTCTACTCGTCCTCTTTCTGAATCATCTTGAATCACCTAAATCCGAGTTTGTATGAGAAAGTTATGCCCATTTTAGTAAAGGACGTCAAAGTTGATTCTAGCCTAATATTAGGCCGGTGTATATACGCCCAAAATGTACCTGTGACCGGCGTATATACGCCCAAGACAGTAGCATCGGCATAAAGACAGCGTATATACGCCCGAACTCAGCTCTATTCTTTCTTGAATGCTCTGTTTTGACACACTTACTACAAACCTTCATAACTTCTTCTATACACGTTCAAATTGGTCCATTTCGGAGTCTATGGACTCCTAATTCATGGGGCTACAACATATCAAAAATTCATATACACCCATTAACATTAATATGGTCAAATCTTAGGCCAAAGTTCGAAGTTCATACTCTGTTTTTGAGTGTTCTAAGTGTTTTTCACTAAAACCACCACCAAATCTTTGTTTTAACATCTTTTTACTCCATTCCAACTGGGTTAAACTCATAACTTATGAAAGTACAATATCATAACAACAAATGAATTAAACAAACACGAAATCATAGCTATAAATTCCTCTAAATCGTTCAACAGTCCATGTTCATGTCCAAAGTCCATTGTTCTTCATGTTCTTCATCCTCCTTAAGCATAGGTACGGATTTATTGTGTTTTTGTTCCACTTTGATGTTAGTAATGGCTTACATAACCTCTTAACAACATTTACAAATATCCAACACAAACAAAAATAACAAGAATTGCCAGAAAATCGAATTACAAGAACTCGAATGGAATGGATTTGATTGTTTGTTTACCTCTGTAAATCCTTCCTCTTAAGGCTAAGATAATCAGCTAGGCTCCTTACTTGAGTTCCTCCTTTCACTTGGTCCTTTCTTCTTCCTTCATCCACACTCACTTCCCTTTCTCTTTCTAGGACCTCTCTCTTGCTTCTTCTTCCTTCTTTATTCTTCCTTCTTGCAGCAGACCTTCTCTCTCTCTCTCTCTTAGCTGAACTTAGACTAACTTGGAATGGAAGAGCAAAGGAAATGGCGTAGGAGGAAACGAAATGGAAGAGGAGAAGTGGATGAGTAATTTAAGGAGAAGTGAGTTTGTGGCTCAAGGACTTGCCGGCAACTCCCTCTACTCTCTCATTTTCCTAGCATTTGATTGGTCTAAAATAGGGGGTTGGTTCCCTCTTGGAGTAACAAGCCAAAATAAATACCCAAATACACCAAAATTATATCTGAAAACTCTCACTTTTGTACCAAAACTGGTAAATAACTCCACCGAAAATTAAAATGGGTACTCCCATAAATATTGGGATGGGTAAAAATAATTATTATGGGATTTGTCCAAATATTTGGAACACCCATATAAAACATTTCGGATACGGATAAAATCACGTATCAGCTCAAATAAAATTTCCGACGCTTGGAAAAATTATTCGTACGCATACACGCATTAACAAAATTATTCAACATCAAAAAAGACGAAAAATATATCTAGCATGAATAGTGCCTCGAGATGCGTGTCCGTGAATAGTGATTCAGCGACGCTACGCGAAATCAATTATTCACTTAAATAAAACTATAACACGTAAAATTTCATGTATTCACATAATCCAGATTGTCACACAACCTTTAAACATGCAACACAAAAATAATATTAATAAAATATAATATATTCATTAATATTCAAAAATTCAAATTACAAGGCAAATCCAAAATTCCCGATGGTTACATCCTCCCCTCCCCCTATAAGAATTATGTCCCCAAAATTACAGTCTAGGTACAGAACACTTAATATGGGTTCACTCAAAAAGATACGGATAATTCTTCCTCGTCTTCTCTTCTAGCTCCCACGTGGCTTCTTTAGCTACGTGGTTCCTCCAAAAAACTTTGACTGAATGAATGACCTTGTTTCTTAACGTCTGTTCCTTCCTATCTAATATCTGGACAGGAATCTCTTCATATGAAAAGTCTCGCTCGACTTGAATCGGTTCATAGGAAATCACATGCTTGTAGTCGGGTTTATATGGCCGCAACACAGAAACGTGAAACACATTATGAATGTGCTCCAGTTCAGGAGGTAGAGCTACCTCGTACGCCACTTCACCTACCCTCTTTAAAACTTCAAATGGTCCTACGAACCTAGGACTCAATTTCCCCTTCTTTCCAAATATGATCTTCCCTTTCTAGGGAGATACCTTCAAAAACACAAAACTGCCAAATTCAAAGTCTCGCTTCTGACAATGTAAATTGGCGTATTTCTTCTGTCGGTCCTGAGCAGCTACCAATCGAGCTCTTATCACCTTAACGACATCCACAGTCTGCTGTACCATTTCAGGTCCCAACAGTCTCCGTTCACCGACCTCGTCCGAACACAAAGGTGTTCGACACTTCCTCCCGTATAATGCTTCATATGGCGGCATGCCAATACTCGCATGATAACTGTTGTTATAGGCAAACTCCACCAATGGTAGGTGGTTATCCCAACTGCCTTTAAAATCCATCACACATGCTCTAAGCATGTCTTCAAGAGTCTGAATCGTTCATTCACTTTGCCCATCCGTTTGAGGATGATATGTCGTACTTAACCTCAACTGGGTTCCCAACCTCTCTTGCAAGCTCTTCCAGAAATTTGACGTGAAACGCGGATCTCTGTCAGATACAATAGATACCAGCACTCCATGTCGTGACACAATCTCTTTCACATATAACTTTGCTAGCTACTCCAGATTGTACCTTATCTTGATCGGTAGAAAATGTGCAGATTTAGTTAAACGATCCACGATCACCCAGATCGCGTCGTAACCCTTCTGAGTTAGTGGAAGCCCCGTCACAAAATCCATCGTGATATGCTCCCACTTCCACTCCGGAATCTCCAATGGTTGTAGCAGCCCACCCGATTTCTGACGTTCTGCTTTTACCCTCTGACAAGTCAAACATCGCCCAACACATTCTGCGACCTCCCTCTTTATGTTCGGCCACCAGAAGTGTTGGCGCAAATCCTGATACATCTTGGTACTACCAGGGTGTATCGAATATCGAATACCTTATAGAATGAGCTTCCTGTAAAATCTCTTCTCTCAGCTCCGGAACCATCGGTATCCAGATTCTCCCTTCAAACCTTAGTAGCCCTGTGCTATCAATTTTGTACTTCAATTCCTCTCCTTCCGAGATTTGCTCCCTTATGGTAACACATTCATCATCCTTTTCTTGAGCTTCCTTTATCCTGTCTAATAAAGTCGGACTCGCCTCTACTGCAAACAGTTTCTCATCTGTAGTTATCGGATACTTGACTTCCAACTCAAGTCTTTCCATATCCTTTATCAGTTCTTCTTGAGTTGTCAGCATCATCAACTTATCTCTGCCCTTCCTACTTAGAGCATCAGCTACTACATTGGCCTTACCGGGATGGTATAGAATCTCACAATCGTAGTCCTTGATCAACTCCAACCATCGCCTCTGTCTCATGTTTAGTTCCTTTTGAGTGAAGATATACTTCAGACTTTTGTGGTCTGTGTATATCTCACACTTCTCCCCATACAGATAGTGCCTCTAAATCTTTAGAGCAAACACCACTGCCACTAGTTCCAGATCATGAGTCGGATATCCCTTCTCATAGTCTTTCAGTTGTCGTGATGCATACGCAATGACCTTCCCATGCTGCATCAATACACACCTAAGGCCTTTGTGTGATGCATCACTGTACACCACAAATCCCCCTGTATCATCTGGCAGTGATAACACAGGTGCTTCGCTAAGTTTCTTCTTCAACTCCAAGAAACTCTTTTCGCACTTATCCGTCCACTGAAACTTCACAGTCTTCCTTGTCAAATTTGTCAACGGTGTTACTATCTTTGAAAAGTTCTGAATAAATCTCCAATAGTAACCTGTTAATCCCAAGAAACTTCAGATTTCTGTTGGCGTCTTCGGCTGTTCCCAGTTTATTACAGCTTCTACCTTCGCAGGATCCACTGATACACCATCCTTGTCAATCACATGCCCAAAAACTGCACCCTTTGTAGCCAAAATTTACACTTGGAAAACTTTACATATAGCTTTTCCCTTCTCAGTGTTTCCAGGGCTATCCTCAAATGCTCGACGTGTTCCTCCTCCGTCTTCGAGTAGACAAGAATGCCATCTATGAAAACGACAATAAATTTATCTAGGTATTGCTTGAACACTCTGTTCATCATGTCCATAAATGTTGATGGCGCGTTTGTCAACCTAAACGACATTACCAAAAATTCAAAGTGTCCATATCGAGTTCTGAATGTTGTCTTTGGAATATCCTCCTACCTCACCTTAAGTTGTGATATCCCGTCCTCAAGTCAATCTTCGAAAAGTATTTCGCTCCCTTCAATTGGTCAAACAAATCATCAATTCTGGGCAGTGGATACTTGTTCTTAATCGTGACTTTGTTCAACTCCCGATAGTCGATACAAAGCCTCAGCGATCTCCTTTCTTCTTTACAAATAGTACTGGTGCTCCCCATGGAGATACACTCGGACGAATATACCCCTTATTTAGCAACTCCTGCAGTTAAACCATCAATTCTTTCATCTCCATCGGTGCCATCCTGTAGGGTGCCTTCAATATCGGTGTTGTCCCCAGTACTAAATCGATTACGAACTCGACCTCTCTGTCCGGTGGTAAACCCGGTAACTCATCTGGGAAAACATCTGGGAATTCCTTTACTATAGGTATCTAACCCAGCTCACCCCCTACTCTTTGGGTATCAACCATGTGAGCCAGATAACCTATGCAGCCCTTTCTAAGAAATCTCCTTGCTTGCATAATCGTCAGACAACCAGATTGTCTAGGCGATTTACTACCGTAAAATACAACCCTCGACTTATCTAGAGTCTTCAGGTGTACGCATTTCTTCTGACAGTCAATCACAGCCCCGTAACTAGACAACCAATCCATTCCAAGAATTACATCAAATTTTCCTAATCGTATCAGAATTAAATCTACATTCAGTTTATACCCATTTATCTCAGCACAACAATTTCTGTGGATGTATTCCACGGGAATAACTTCTTTATCAGCTACTTCAACATTCATAGGATTCTCTAATTTCTCACGAGGTAAGTTTAACTATTCAACAAATTCACCCGACACAAATGAACAGGTAGCACCTGAATCAAACAATACATATGCACTGATATTATTGATTGAAATAATACATGACACCACGTCTTTCGATTCCATCGCATCCTGCACTGTCATGTTGAAGGTGCGTGCTACTGGTCTGTTCTACTGTGTTGGTCCTCCGATAGTCAACTTACTGTTGTTCCCTTGGTTAGCACTTCCTGCATCGCTCTTCCTCTTTGGGCAATCCTTCTTCTGATGATTTGAAGTGCCACAAGAAAAACAACTTCCTCCCTTCGCCTTTGGGCATTGTGGGGCAATGTGCCCCGGTTGACCACAGTTGAAACAAACTCCTTTTCCTTTCATGCATTCTCCAAAGTGATTCCTTCCACATTTCTCGCATTTATTTCCCTTCTTTGCATTCCCTCCAGATTTGCTTCCTGACATCTGACTATCGTTCCATTTTCTCTTATTTGGGTTACTTCCCCCACTGCTACCTTCCTTATGACTATCATGGCTCTTCTTCTTTTTCTGATCTTGATTGTGCTTTGTTAAAGCTTCATTTCCTCCCTCAGCAATGATTGCTTTCTCAAGTAACGTAGAAAATGTGTCGATCTGCAAAACCGTAACCTTATTATACACCCAGGGCTTCAACCTTTGTTCAAATCTGTTCGCTCGCCTAGCTTCGGTGTCCACCTAATGTGGAGCAAACCTAGCTAACTCGTTAAATTTTGCAGCATACTCCGCAACTGACATGCCTCCTTGCTTTAGCTCCAAGAACTTTATCTCCATACTTGCTTGCATGCTTGTTGGAAAGTAATTTTCGAAAAACAGCTCCTTGAAACGAGCCCATGCAATCGTGCCTTCCCCAGCTCGACCTTTGTTCGCCTTCCACCAGTAATTTGCCTCACCTTTCATCATGAAAGTGGCAAACGACGTCTTCTGTTCTTTGGCCACTCGTGCGACCTCAAAAACTTTCTCTATTTCTTCTACCCATGACTGGGCTTCAATCAGATCCGTAGTCCCACGAAACTCCGGTGGTCCTACTAATTTGAAGTCCTTAAAGTTCGCCATATGACTTCCTGGATGATCAACCGCAGCGGGTGGTCTACCCTGCATTGCTTCTGCTAACAAGTTTGTAAAAGTCCTCATAGGGTCTGCCTAACCCTCCTTATTATTCACTGACTCTTCCACCCTTGTGTATCGGGGTTGTCTTCTCGGCGGCATTGTCTGTTTAATAGAAAACACTTAACGTTATAATCCCATCACACCTTGTATGCATCTATTCTAGAGCGATAATAAAGCAACATACGTAACACAAACGTTTATACTCACGTGCTAACAGTTAAAACATCACACATGATTACTCTATAGCATACCTCTATGAAAGACATCATCCATCCCTTCACACCACAAAAAGGTGGGGATTTACTACTAATAACCACCCCTAACATATACTAAGGTTGGGGTTTACAAATACAAATCACATACTGTTAGGCACACAAACAAAATAGTCTAGCCAAGCATACTGTACTCCACAACGCTAACATACTCTACCTGGCCTAACTGGGTCATCAATTCTTGACTCAAGGTGAGATGAGTTTGTCCCTCCTCAACTGGATGATGGTGCACACCATACATCCACCTACTACTCGTCATGCTAAATGCATAGCCCATTCTATTCATCCTTCTCTACTGAGTTCGCCGAGCCTCCACCTCTACCTGTAGACTCGCTCCCCATTGCTCCGACTACTCTAGTCTACTACTCCACTCAACATCTCTCGCCAAGAGGTGATGTAAGAGGGTACTCAACTAAATAGGAGTCCCTGCCCCAACACGACTGGCTAAACTCAGGCATCCTACAGTCACAACAAAGACATCATAGACAATCAACATAGATAGTACCATAACAAAATACATTCATTGATGGGATGAATTTATATTTCATTATGTACAAACTCGACTTGATGAATTTCCACAATTCACCCCCGAACACAACTCGACTCAATGGATCTCCTTGACCCATCACCTAGCGTACTCAATACGAGTTTAATACTAAGGTTATAACCTAGGTTTCGTATTCTTAAAGTTTATAACCAAGAGCTCTGATACCAACCTGTGACACCCCCAAATCTAGGTACCAATACCCCGAATCTGGTGCTCACGATAAAGTACATCCATACACCTCTAAACAACATAAATTAACTAATGCGGAATAAATAAACATATGTTGTTCATTACAAAAGGTTTACTACGGTTCCAAGGTCTATAACCTTAAATAGAATACATCGCAGAATACAATAATATTACAAAACGATTCCACAATTACATAGCGGGATAGTTCATATAACTATTCCTTAAGCTTTTCTTTTCCTTTGTCCGCTTTAGAACTCCCCTGCTTAACTGCAATAGGTTCATGATATAGCAAGGATGAGCAACTACTTTGCTCAGCAAGTTTAAAATGAATAAAGAAGATATATCATGAATGAGAATAATAGCCGCATAGATCAACAATTTATGAACATTGATGAAATAGCTAAAATGTCATAATCAAAGTTTAAATGAAACAATGAATATTGATTATTTACTACTGAGTGGTCCAACCGACCATGAACTTGGCCAAAGAGTCAATCATTCAACTAACTCTTTTAAAACCTGGCCCCGTCAGTTGTACTCGAGGGGATCAGCCTCTTGTACACCATGTATATGCATAACATTTAACTCTGACTGCATCGAATAACCGACACATTAAAATTCCCTAAATAAGGGTTGCTCTCTCAGTCTAAGAATCCATACCAACAGCCGGTTTAGATAGCTTTTAAAATAATAACCTGTACATGTCTAGCCGAAAACAATAGCGTAGACTATTTCCTTAAACAGTTTATGAATGAAGAACTTACGTTTCACAGTCTAACAATAGATAATGAATTCAAATGCACAAGGTGCGAATATCAATAATTATCTTGGATGTGGAGTAATTTACAATAATTAATCCACTAATATCATTTGAAAGTAATAACTCATTTTAAGTTATGAAACTTGCAACAAAATATAATACTTGCTCAAATACAATCTTGAGTAAGGTAAGAAACTTGCATTCAATATATAGAAAGAATGAAGTTAGAGAACTTGCCCGACACAAGGGTTAGACAAGAGTTAGGAAACTTGCACAATATTCAACATGTGTATAGGATAGGAAACCTGCTCAATATAATTCGAGTAAGGTTAGGGAAACTTGCTCAATAAATAAATTAAGTTAGGATAGGAAACTTGCACAATATTCAACATTTGTATAGGATAAAGAAAACCTACACATTGCAATTCGAGTAAGTTTAGGAAAGCTTACTCAATAAATAAATTGAGTTAGGATAGGGAACTTGCCTGAAGCGCTGCTACAATATTACAACACACGCTCCTTAATATCCTACACAATTAAGTACATATTCACATAACAATTAGTCACATATTGGATACAAAATAATAGTTTATACTACTCTATAATGTTTCATTCTTATTGGAAACATAATATTAAACAAGATTATACACACTAGTTACGGCATTACGACGCTTGCATACGTCCGTACGCCAACCTTGCCTATTTGAATGCCCAAGCGACACGCATTTGTGTACGCTTAACACGCCCATTCGATTTATCTAATACTCACTGGTTAATAATAAGTATCATTATAATTCATAACATTCATGTTTTAGAACGTAGAACAATATTTTACATTGTCGAGAGCATTATATGTGCTTACGCGCATGCCCGACACCCTCCGATTGCCCCCAATTACACATCAGTCCTATAAATGACTAATTTAGGCCATGCTACAGACCTAAAATTGAAAAACGCAAAGAACAAAAGTTGTAGGTCTACTCGTCCTCTTTCCGAATAATCTTGAATCACCTAAATCCGAGTTCGTACGAGAACGTTATGCCCATTTTAGTAAAGGACGTCAAAGTTAATTCTGGCCTAACATTGGGCCGGCGTATATACGCCCAAAATGTGCCTGTGACCGGCGTATATACGCCCAAGACAGTAGCATCGGCATAAAGACAGCGTATATACGCCCGAACTCAGCTCTATTCTTTCTTGAATGCTCTGTTTTGACACACTTACTACAAACCTTCATAACTTCTTTTATACGCGTTCAAATTGGTCCATTTCGGACTCTATGGACTCCTAATTCATGGGGCTATAACATATCAAAAATTCATAGACATCCATTAACATTAACATGGCCAAATCTTGGGCCAAAGTACGAAATTTATACTCTATTTTTGAGTGTTCTAAGTGTTCTTCACTAAAACCACCACCAAATCTTTATTTTAACATCTTTTTACTCCATTCCAACTGGGTTAAACTTATAACCCATGGAAGTACAATATCATAACAACAAATGAATTAAACAAACATGAAATCATAGCTACAAAGTCTACTAAATCGTCCAACAGTCCATATTCATGTCCAAAGTCCATTGTTCTTCATGTTCTTCATCCTCCTTAAGCATAGGTACGGATTTATTACGTTTTTGTTCCACTTTGATGTTATTAATAGCTTACATAACCTCTTAACAACATTTACAAACATCCAACACAAACAAAAACAACAAGAATCGCCAAAAAATTGAATTACAAGCTCAAGAGCTCAAAAACCACAAAAACTTGAAAACCTTAACAAGAACTCGAATGGAATGGATTTGATTGTTTGTTTATCTCTGTAAATCCTTCCTCTTGAGGCTAAGATAATCAGCTAGGCTCCTTGCTTGATTTCCTCCTTTCGCTTGGTCCTTTCTTCTTCCTTCACCCGCACTCACTACCCTTTCTCTCACTAGGACCTCTCTCTTGCTTCTTCTTCTTCCTTCTTTGTTCTTCCTTCTTGCAACAGACCTTCTCTCTCTCTCTCAGCTGAACTTAGACTAACTTGGAATGGAAGAGCAAAGAAAATGGCTTGGGAGGAAATGAAATGGAAGAGGAGAAGTGGAGGAGTAATTTAGGGAGAAGTGGGTTTGTGGCTCAAGGACTTGCCGGCAACTCCCTCTACTCTCTCATTTTCCTAGCATTTGATTGGTCTAAAATAGGAGGTTGGTTCCCTCTTGGAGTAACAAGCCAAAATAAATACCCAAATACACCAAAATTATATCCGAAAACTCCCACTTTTGTACCAAAACTGGTAAATAACTCCACCCAAAATTAAAATGGGTACTCCCATAAATATTGGGATGGGTAAAAATAATTATTATGGGATTTATCCAAATATTCGGAATACCCATATAAAAAATTTCGGATATGGATAAAATCACGTATCAGCTCAAATAAAATTTCCGACGCTTGAAAAAATTATTCGTACGCATACACGCGTTAACAAAATTATTCAACATCAAAAAAGTCGAAAAATATATCTGGCATGAATAGTACCTCGAGATGCGTGTCCGTGAATAGTGATTCAGCGACGCTACGCGAAATCAATTATTCACTTAAATAAAACTATAACACGTAAAATTTCATGTATTCATATAATCCAGGTTGTCACATAACCTTTAAATATGCAACACAAAAATAATATTAATAAAATATAATATATTCATTAATATTCAAAAATTCAAATTACGAGCCAAATCCAAAATTCCCGATTGTTACAAGATGTTTCGAACCTCATATTTTGTAATCTTTCAAATTGTTCTTCATGCATAGAACTTTATTAATCTTTGGAGAGCAGTACATGTTGTTTCCTTCTTTTAGAGACCTTGTGTTTATGATTTTATTTGGTTCAACATGTACGTTTAGAACCTTTTTGTTGGTATTATGTCGCATGTGTTGTGACATCATATCATATCTTTGTAGAATAAGCGATAGGGTATACCTGAATTATAGTCACCTGTAGGGGTACCACAGGCATGTCCTCTTAGCACTGACACATAACACTTTTTATGGCAGTGTGATCAGTCCATGGCATATCTTTTTGTAAGTTTCTCTAGGTGTGAGCTTTGGGCATTTGATATGTTGGTTCAGAATACGTATAGGTCAGCCCTAGTTTCTGTTCTGTTTTGCGGATTGCCGATGTTTGTGTTGAACACACTTTCTGATTTGCATGCAGTTGGATTCGTGGTCCAATGTGTGATTTGCTTGTGTGACATTATTTTGACTTGTCTATGTGGCAAGGTTCTGTTTTGTTATGAGCTCGGTATGAAATAAACTCTTAGCCACTTTGAATCAGCCTTCTATTTGTTTCGTTAATTCTGTTGATTCAGATATATTCTATTCAGATTTTGGAGATTATATTATCGTCAATATTTATGCTTGAGACCTTGTTCAGTATTTTGTCAAATGATTTCGTATATCAATTGTGCATCTTTTGTATATCTTTATTCGTACTGGGCATTTGGCTCATACTATGTTTTTTTTTCGACAAGTTTGCAGAGGTGATTTAGGGTTTCGTGTGAAGAGAACAATATTTGGCCATCTAGGTTTATTTGATTTTATGTTTTGATTATTCTACTAATTTTTGGAGAATTGTATTTAATTCGACATTAATAGATTATCAACTATTAAATATTTTGAAGCTATTAGTGCTCTATTTAATTATTTTGAGGTTTATTATGTTTTGCACGTGACCTCACTTTTCTATTCGGGAAGGGGTGTTACACCTACTCTATAAATAATATAGTGCAAATTAATACGCTTGAATGCATGAATGTATGAATGATGGAACAAACAGAGAAGTGGATTGTATAACGGCGGTATAGGGTTGGGCTTTACAAGATATGAATGATGGTCCATCAATAAATACACAGTGGTTAGGGGACGGAAAGAAAATCGAATTGGATTTGCATTCATATACTACTCCCTCATTTCTAAATTAATTATTGTGTAAAATATAGTGACACTCTCTTTAGACAATTATAATAATACTCACCTCACCTCTAGTTTTTTAAGTAACAATTAGTACCGCTGCAAGTTTTTAGGGTTGACTAAATAGATAAAGTTACATATTTATCCTTGTATGTTATCAAAATTTTAATTCATGAATAATATATATATTTTTAATGACAAAACTATCCTATTTTAATACAATACATTTTAATTATAGTTTTATTTGTAATTAAGATCATCACATTCAATTTGTTGGTAACTTATAGAAAAATTAATTTAGTTTAATTAATACATATTTATGGATAAATGATACAAATATTAAGATTTTTAAATTAAATTATTAATGAAATTGTTCTAATTAGAGTGAATTGGATATATATGTTGATAGTCTAATTTTTAGTGTTTAATAACAAAAATTATTATTTGAATTCTTAGTTTCATATTATGATTTTCATAGTTAAATTTTCTTGAGTATATGTCCAAATATGGGATGTTTATGATTTTGATTAAATTGTTTAGCCTATAGTTGGTTCTGTTTTGTGGCAATGTTGAATAAAAGAAAATGTAATAATATTTATTACTACTTTTATCTTGGAAAAATATTTTTCTTTTAATATATTTTTTCTTTTTTGGAGTAACAATATTTGTCATTTTTACTATAACTAATTATGCCTAAGTGTGACTTGTGTTTAGTTTAATATTTGATAAAAATAATTAACATAATTTTTAATACTTTTTTATATGAATTATAAGATTCGTTCTATAACAAGTTTTGTCTAAGTTTGTTTTACGTAAATTTTAATATTTGGAAAAAATTATTATTATTTTTTGTGTTAATTTGTACTTTTATGGGTATTAAAATTTTTACTTTTAAATTAAAACAAATTATGTTTGAATGTATATTACGTAAATTTTAATTTTTGAAGAATTTAATTAGCAAAAAGTGTATAAATTTATTTTCTTGATAAAATAAATATTTGTTATTTTTTGACATTTATGTTATTTATTGCACAAGTTCATAATTTAATTAATTAGATCAAGTTAAGTAAAAACGATAATATACATATTTATATTTAGTGGATATATTAAACATTATAATTCAAGAGTGTATTAGATATTATATTAGATATATTTGTGGATATTAGTTGGTAAACCATACTAGAAGTAGTAAATGTTACATATTGTAAACTAGAGGGGTACTGACTGTTACTTTAAAAACTAGAGGGGTGGTGAATATTATTCTAATTATCTACAGATGGTGTGAGTGTATTTTACTCTTAATTATTTGTAAGGTTATTTGATGACTTTAAAAAGTTAATTTAAGACATTTTAAATTTAAAATGTCATAATTTGTTAACAACTACAAAAAATTTAGTCACTAAAAAAAATCATTGAACTCTTATCAAACTACAAAAAAATATACAGGCTATTTTTTTTACACTAATAATCATTAAACTTAATAGCCATAGTAGACCATGTTAAGCCCCGAAAATCCACCTGCTAGCTTCTTTTAGCCAGGTCGGACTTCGTGCTCACGTGTACAACCTTTACATAATGCTATAGAAATCTTGACTTCTAATAATCAGAGTAAAGTGCGAAAAAGTGATAATTTTATAAAATATCATTTGTTCATTGTTACAATATTCCCAGATAACTTGTTCTTATTACAAATAAGTCCTAAAAGACTTAAAAACAAATCTCCATTTATCTATCCGAGACTTGCAGTATTAGCAACCAGTTTGTTCCCAAGAAAGAGGGGGTTTTCCGTTAAAACGGCGCGCAATTAAATGACCTAACCCCTTTCCTCGTTAGAACTTTCTAGACATTGCCAATAATGTTAATCTAGCATAGTTTAAATGACTTTTACATCTTCAACTTTCTTTGTACCGCCAGAATCGTCTGGTAATTCTTCCTTAGCTGTAATTTGTTTTAAGATAATTGCAAGAATGAGTATAAGAATGCCCAACAAGTCTAACAGATATATATATATATATATATGAGAAGAGAATCACCTTTTTAAGATATATACAGAATAAGCTGATACAAGATTTCAACGATTATCAATATAGTGAACTGAGTGGTTCCCCACCCACGAACTAATGAATTAGTTCCCCGTCTCATCAACACTGCTACAATTGTATCAACAATGTATATCTCTTCTACGATACCTCTACACTGCGACAAATGTTACCTCAGTGAGTTAGATCGGTTTCCTAACACATCTTAAACTCATGCTCATACAAGAGAGTTGTTCAGCTAAGATACTAACATGAATTTCAATTGAAATTCAACAATCACTAACACGTTGCACATAAAAGATAACAAGCATGTTAATGCACGGGGTGCAAAAGAAACAATACTTGCATAACAATAAACCTCATAAATAAGACACGTTATTGCACGGAGTGCATGTAACGACCCCAAAATTCATACAATCCAACTCTCCACATCAGTCGTTAACAATACATCCTCATTCTGACTTTACAATATTATTCAATGTTAAACTTAATAAAATGCGGAACAATTTTAAACTTTTCAGTTTTCTTTCTTTGCTTTCCCTGAATCATAACATTTAATCATTTACATATTCTAGACTCGTATTTGCTTAATGATTCGCTTCATCAGAGTTATAATAAAATAAAACTTACTTCTAGATTCAATACCCTTTATACATCAGATAAAATTAATTTTTAAGTTTATACAAATTTTACAACTCAACATCTGTTACATTTAATACATCATCAAATACATCATCCAGAACCTTAATCATGGTTCAAAAACATAAATTTAAGCTAAAACAATTAATCTCCATGCATAACATCTGAATCATGCCATTCAAGCAGCACATAACGTTACTTTGAGTCTTTAACCTGCAAAAGTGGTTATTTGCAAGAATGAGCTCGACAGCTCAGTAAAATCTAACAGTTTGCATGCATCACATAGCACATAAATAACATGCTCATTATTTAAATCATAAACATTGGCTAAACTTGTCATATATAATGATCGACACATAACAAATAGAGATTGAGTTCCATAACTCAATCAACATTCTCTATTCAACGAACGTAGTCATAAATTGACCTTGTTGTTTCATACATACAACACATAGAATAAATCTTGCTTTTACATCATAGGTTTAAAATAGTTAATCATTTAATTCACATAACAATTAGGAACTAAAAGACTTGCCTGGTTTGTAGATTATCAACTTATATTTATCTGCACTTCATGTATCCTATACGATATATATAATCATGTACATCATTTATTAGCCACGTAGCAACACTTAGAATTAATTCTACTTAACATTTCATAATCCTTCATTTTATTACGTTCCACTTTAATCGACACTTAACCTTTAGTTAAGTCTTAAACTTTTCTTTACATTAGATGTATAATATTTATAAGTAAATCTTGTATAGGGTAACATATCATGACCAAAAAGAAAAGAATTAAAAACAAGAAAAATTTTCACTTTCTGCAATTCCCGCCGGGGCGAGAAAATTACAACACAAAACTCTCGCCGGGGCGAGAATTTACTATACAAAACTCTCGCCGGGGTGAGGAAATCAGCCTAATGAGCTCGCGGGGGCGAGATTCCTGGATTTCAGATTCTGCAGTTTTGCGAACTGCAGAATTTTCAACCCAAAAACACGAATTTTAAAGCATCTGACACCAAATCAAGCATAGCCAATTGTCATGAACTTCTTAAAAACATTACTAGGCATCCATATATAAACTCTAACAACCTAAAACAACCAAAACAACAAAACCCAAAGGATTAAAATTAACTTTTTCTTAATTTTTCCAAAACTCATACTTTTAGTGAAATAACTCACCATTTTCACAACTTTTAACCAAATCAGATCACGATAGTTGCATTGTTTTCTTTTTTATACATAATATCATAAACAACTCTCAATTTACAGTTAATCACATGATTGAATCATCAATTTTAGACCCAAAGTAGACCAAAACATATATATTCCTCAAGAACACAATTTTCCAATTAAAAACTTGTTTTCCTGAATTAAATCACTCAAAACCATACTTAAACATTATCTAACAGATTATTCTTACAAACTAACAATTTTAACAACTCCTTAAACAAATTAGCCAACCAAAAATTCAATCACAGAAAACTAACTTTAAATACTTTGAATAAAACTCAAAACTAAATTATACTTTCAATTTCTTCTTTGCACTTGATTTAGATGATTGGAATCGTTCTAAAAACCTCTTAATTCACAAAACTTCCCTTTTTCAATTTCCACAGAGAAGTTCTCCTCTTCTCTCAACACACTGTAATACAAGCTTTGGCCAGACAAAACACGTAAAAACTGATATGGGTTATTAGTTAAACAAAACCAAAAGGTTTTGTCAGTTTAGCAAACCAAAGGCCACAAAGGCCATGTTTGGCTTGACACAATAGAACCTCCTACTAAGTTATTTTTATATTCCCTTATTATAAAGTCACATGTCACACTTTAGTTTAATTAAACTTATTATATTAATAAATCTAATTAAATCTTACTAACAAAATTTATAATCTCCAATTAGACAATTATAATTATAATTATAATTTCATTTAATAAATCATTATTCCTCTAATTTAATTATTAAATTAAATTAGAATATTACTCGCGTAATAAAATACGCACTAATACTAAAATTGTTTATCATCAATTTACTTAATATTAACACGCTTAATTAAATTATTCTACAATAATTTCCATCAAATGTTTATTTGATAAATATTTTAATCTACGAAATTCACAATCATACTACATTAACATGTTACATTTATATGCAACACATTACTTTCTCATTTATTAAAATAAATATATATATATCTTCATTTAACTGAATTACTCTCATTATTCATGAAATTTAATTCATAACAATTTCATTGCCCATAAGACATAACAATTAGATTATATTATTTCATAATATAATTTTCAACTTACTAATATTCAGTAAATATCTTTTTCGTAACCATTTCCTTTATTTCATTCAATGGTTTAATTAACTATTAAACCTCTTTTCTCAAATAGACGAACATATAATTCTCTTCACATCAAATCACATATTTCACAATATATATATCACATATATACACATACTCAAAACTCAAAACGTCACATAATAAGAATTTTATTTGCTAAATTCTTATTTAATAATTCTTTGAAAATCCGAGTTGTCACATCCTTCCCTCCTTATAAGGATTCCGTCCTCGGAATCAACGAAACCTCCCTTACTCAGTTTTCACTAAATCTCTTTCACAATTATCGATGAGTAACTAATACATTACCTTAGTGTAGGTTTTATTGGAACACTTCGAGTGTTATATATATTCTTTAATCCTTTAACGCATTCATTTCTTTTTCTAAGGATCATTGCATATCACACTCGTTGTAATCATTTAATATCCTGATTCAGCATCGCATAAATATTCGGGATATCACAGTGCATTTCAACAATTAAGTAGACTTGCCTGAATATGGATAATATGTTAACGCTAATGTTTCACTCCTCGCCCAATCTCTTGAAGTGTAAGCTCTAGAACTTTTATCCTCCAAGCTTTTCCTTTCCTTGGATTATGCTAGGCTAATTAAGCATTTTAACGATTAAATCTTTCAAATTTTATTTCGGGTATTATAACCGCTTATAAATAAGACTCCTTCTAATATACATGGAATAATTTCAGCATTATAACTGCATATAAAATGAATATTCATCAACTATATTTAAAATAAATTGAGCATTATAACTGCTTATGAAATGAATATTCGGCTATTATATTTAAAATAATTTCAGCATTATAATTACTTATAAAATGAATATTCTTACTAAATACTTGAAGAAAATCGGACATAGTAACTGCTTATAAACGTATATTTTCTAATATATAAGAGAAATAAATCGGACATTATAACTGCTTGTAAATAGGACTTTTGTACAATATACTTAAAATAATTTAGGCATTATAACTGCTTGTAAATAAGACTTTTGTACTATATACTTCAAATAATTTGGGCATTATAACTGCTTATAAAAGTATATTTTTACTAAATATATAAAGAAGAATGAAAATAATAACCACTAGAGTAATACCTCTTGTAGTTGCTAGCTTTACTTCCAATCGCGCAGCGCTTCGATGCTTAGAAAGTAATTTTTATCTCAAAATATAAATATAGAGTGTTTTTGCTTTTGAACTGCTCTTGAAAAATAGTAAGGAATGAATGAACTGAGTTTGCTATTTATAGAAAAATCAAGTTTCGCTAATTGCACGTTAAGGGCTCGGCTTATTACACTTTGGTACCTATATTAATTACACTTTAGTACCTAGCAAATTCTTAGAATATTCTTCTAAGCTCCTCAATGAAAATATCTTCCAAGCTCGACAATGCAGCTTGCAATTGAACCTATCTTATAAACTCCTCAATGAAAATATATTCCAAGCTCGACAATGCAGCTTGCAATCTAAGCTCCTCAATAAAAATATCTTCTAAGCTCGACAATGCAGCTTGCAATTGAACCTATCTTCTAAGCTCCTCAATGAAAATATCTTCCAAGCTCGACAGTGCAGCTTGTTACCGTAAGCACGACAAATCACTTTGTCATTCTTAAGCACGACACAGCAACTTGTCAAAAATAATTTGTCAAGATACTTCTTGGTGAAATCGTAGAAAGCACGACAAATCATTTTGTCAATGTAAGCACGACTAAGCAGCTTGACTAAAAAATTTTATTTGACCTAATTCATCGTTTACACTATATAATCACAAAACACCTACTTCGAAATATCATTTCGATCTTTATTAAGCACAAAATTCGAATCTCATTAGGGCTAAAGGTTTTAAACTTCTCGATACCTAATTTTAGGTCACTAAATTAACCTCTAACCATATACAATCGTATTTATAAGCCTCATAAATATTCAGGGTATTACATTCACCCCTACTTCAAAGAATTCCGTACTCAAAATTAACTTTACAACTAACTTTAGTTATTCAATATTATATTTATAAGTACTATAAATATTCGGGATATTACATTCTCTCCTCCTTATAAGAATTACGTCCTCGAAATTCTAGTATAAGCATTTTTATCCTTCTTTTTATGAGTATATCAAATCCTAGTTTTTCTATCTAACAGACTACATCCTAAGGCACTTCTTACCTTAGAGCTATAATCTACAGCTCTGATACCATAAGGTCACTCATATCCATAACTGGACAGCACCTGACAAGTGTACCTATCAGTTTGCCACCGACACCTTCGGCGTCCCCTACGGAGAGTCTGGCTTCGGTGCATCCCTATTTGGGAGTCACCAGCAAGAGGCTCGGGGCTCTTTACACCATTTGTGCTTATAACTCTGATACCATAATGTGAAGCCCCGAAAATCCACCTGCTAGCTTCTTTTAGTCAGCTCGGACTTCGTGCTCACGTGTACAACATTTACATAATGCTATAAAAATCTTGACTTCTAATAATCAGAGTAAAGTGCGAAAAAGTGATAATATTATAAAAAATCATTTGTTCATTGTTACAATATTCCCAGATAACTTGTTCTTATTACAAATAAGACCTAAAAGACTTAAAAATAAATCTCGATTTATCTATCCGAGACTTGTAGTATTAGCAACCAGTTAGTTCCCAGGAAAGAAGGGGTTTTCCGTTAAAACGGCGCGCAATTAAATGACCTAACCCCTTTCCTCGTCAGAACTTTCTAGACATTACCAATAATGTTAATCTAGCAGAATTTAAATGACTTCTACATCTTCAACTTTCTTTGTACCGCCAGAATCGTCTGGTAATTCTTCTTTAGCTATAATTTATTTTAAGATAATTACAAGAATGTGCATAAGAATGCCCAACAAGTCTAACAGATATATATATATATATATATATATATATATATATATATATATTTGAGAAAAGAATCACCTTTTCAAGATATATATACAGAATAAGCTGATACAAGATTTCAACGATTATCTATATAGTGAACTGAGTGGTTCCCCACCCACGAACTAATGAATTAGTTCCCCGTCTCATCAACACTACTACAATTATATCAACAGTGTATATCGCTTCTACGATACCTCTACACTGCGACAAATGTTGCCTCAGTGAGTTAGATCGGTTTCCTAACACATCTTAAACTCATGCCCATACAAGAGAGTTATTCAGCTCAGATACTAACATGGTTTTCAATTGAAATTCAACAATCATTAACACGTTACACATAAAAGATAACAAGCATGTTAATGCACGGGGTGCAAAAGAAACAATACTTGCATAACAATAAACCTCATAAATAAGACACGTTATTGCACGGAGTGCATTTCAACAATTAAGTAGACTTGCCTGAATATGGATAATATGTTAACGCTAATGTTTCATTCCTCGCCCAATCTCTTGAAGTGTAAGCTCTAGAACTTTTATCCTCCAAGCTTTTCCTTTCCTTGGATTATGCTAGGCTAATTAAGCATTTTAACGATTAAATCTTTTAAGTTTTATTTCGGGTATTATAACCACTTATAAATAAGAGTCCTTCTAATATACATGGAATAATTTCAGCATTATAACTGCATATAAAATGAATATTCATCAACTATATTTAAAATAAATTGAGTATTATAACTGCTTATAAAATGAATATTCGGCTATTATATTTGAAATAATTTCAGCATTATAATTGCTTATAAACTGAATATTCTTACTAAATACTTGAACAAAATCGGACATAGTAACTACTTATAAACGTATATTTTCTAATATATAAGAGAAATAAATCGGACATTATAACTACTTGTAAATAGGACTTTTGTATTATATACTTAAAATAATTTGGGTATTATAATTGCTTGTAAATAGGACTTTTGTACTATATACTTAAAATAATTTGGCACTATAACTGCTTGTAAAAGTATATTTTTACTAAATATATAAAGAAGAATGAAAATAATAACCACTAGAGTAATACCTCTTGTAGTTGCTAGTTTTACTTCCAATCGCGCAGCGCTTAGATGCTTAAAAAGTAATTTTTATCTCAAAATATAAATATAGAGTATTTTTGCTCTTGAATTGCTCTTGAAAAATTGTAAGGAATGAATGAACTGAGCTTGCTATTTACAGAAAAATCAAGTTTCGCTAATTGCACGTTAGGGGCTCGGCCTATTACACTTTGGTACCTATGTTAATTACACTTTAGTACCTAGCAAATTCTTAGAATATTCTTCTAAGCTCCTCAATGAAAATATCTTCCAAACTCGATAATGCAGCTTGCAATCTAAGCTCCTCAATGAAAATATCTTCTAAGCTCGACAATGCAGCTTGTAATTGAACCTATCTTCAAAGCTCCTCAATAAAAATATCTTCCAAGCTCGACAGTGCAGCTTGTTACCATAAGCACGATACAACAACTTGTCATTCTTAAGCACGACACAACAACTTTTCAAAAATAATTTGTCAAGATACTTCTTGGTGAAATCGTGAAAAGCACGACAAATCATTTAGTCAATGTAAGCACGACTAAGCAGCTTGACCAAAAATTTTTATTTGACCTAATTCATCGTTTACACTATATAATCACAAAACACCTACTTCGAAATATCATTTCGATCTTTATTAAGCACAAAATTCGAATTTCATTAGGGCTTAAGGTTTTAAACTTCTCGATACCTAATTTTAGGTCACTAAATTAAACTCTAACCATATACGATCGTATTTATAAACTTCATAAATATTCGGAGAATTACATTCACCTCTACTTCAAAGAATTTCGTCCTCGAAATTAACTTTACAGCTAACTTTAGTTATTCAATATTATATTTATAAGTACTATAAATATTCGAGATATTACATTCTATCCTCCTTATAAGAATTTCGTCCTCGAAATTCTAGTATAAGCATTTTTAACTTTTTTTTTATGAGTATATCAAATCCTAGTTTTGCTATCTAACAGACTATATCCTAAGGCACTTCCTACCTTAGAGCTATAATCTACAGCTCTGATACCATAATGTCACTCATATCCATAATTGGACAGCACCTGACAAGTGTACCTATCAGTTTGCCACCGACACCTTCGGCGTCCCCTACGGAGAGTCTGGCTTCGGTGCATCCCCAATTGGTAGTCACCAGCAAGAGGCTCGGGGCTCTTTGCACCATTTGTGCTTATAGCTCTGATACCATAATGTGAAGCCCCAAAAATCCACTTGCTAGCTTCTTTTAGTCAGGTCGGACTTCGTGCTCACGTGTACAACCTTTACATAATGCTATAAAAATCTTGACTTCTAATAATCAGAGTAAAGTGCGAAAAAGTGATAACATTATAAAATATCATTTGTTCATTGTTACAATATTCCCAGATAACTTGTTCTTATTACAAATAAGTCCTAAAAGACTTAAAAACAAATCTCCATTTATCTATTCGAGACTTGCAGTATTAGCAACCAGTTAGTTCCCAGGAAAGAAGGGGCTTTCCGTTAAAACGGCGCGCAATTAAATGACCTAACCCCTTTTCTCGTCAGAACTTTCTAGACATTACCAATAATGTTAATCTAGCAGAGTTTAAATGACTTCTACATCTTCAACTTTCTTTGTACCGCCAAAATCGTCTAGTAATTCTTCCTTAGCTGTAATTTATTTTAAGATAATTGCAAGAATGAGCATAAGAATGCCCAACAAGTCTAACAGATATATATATATATATATGAGAAGAGAATAACCTTTTCAAGATATATATATAGAATAAGCTGATGCAAGATTTCAACGATTATCTATATAGTGAACTGAGTGGTTCCCCACCCATGAACTAATGAATTAGTTCTCCGTCTCATCAATACTGCTACAATTATATCAACAGTGTATATCGCTTCTACGATACCTCTACACTACGACAAATGTTACCTCAGTGAGTTAGATCGATTTCATAACACATCTTAAACTCATGCCCATACAAGAGAATTGTTCAGCTTAGATACTAACATAGTTTTCAATTGAAATTCAACAATCACTAAAACTTTGCACATAAAAGATAACAAGCATGTTAATGCACGGGGTGCAAAAGAAACAATACTTACATAATAATAAACCTCATAAATAAGACACGTTATTGCACGGAGTGCATTTCAACAATAAAGTAGACTTGCCTGAATATGGATAATATGTTAACGCTAATGTTTCATTCCTCGCCCAATCTCTTGAAGTGTAAGCTCTAGAACTTTTATCCTCCAAGCTTTTCCTTTCCTTGGATTATGCTAGGCTAATTAAGTATTTTAGCGATTAAATCTTTTAAGTTTTATTTCGGGTATTATAACCGCTTATAAATAAGACTCCTTCTAATATATATAAAATAATTTCAGCATTATAACTGCATATAAAATGAATATTCATCAACTATATTTAAAATAAATTGAGCATTATAACTGCTTATAAAATGAATATTCGGCTATTATATTTGAAATAATTTCAGCATTATAATTGCTTATAAACTGAATATTCTTACTAAATACTTGAAGAAAATCAAACATAGTAACTACTTATAAAAGTATATTTTCTAATATATAAGAGAAATAAATCGGACATTATAACTGCTTGTAAATAGGACTTTTGTACTATATACTTAAAATAATTTGGGCATTATAACTGCTTATAAAAGTATATTTTTACTAAATATATAAAGAAGAATGAAAATAATAACCACTAGAGTAATACCTCTTGTAGTTGCTAGCTACTTCCAATCGCGCAGCGTTTCGATTCTTAGAAAGTAATTTTTATCTCAGAATATAAATATAGAGTGTTTTTGCTCTTGAACTGCTCTTGAAAAATAGTAAGGAATGAATGAACTGAGCTTGCTATTTATAAAAAAATTAAGTTTCGCTAATTGCACGTTAGGGGCTCTGCTTATTACACTTTGGTACCTATATTAATTACACTTTAGTACCTAGGAAATTCTTAGAATATTCTTCTAAGCTCCTCAATGAAAATATCTTCCAAGCTCGACAATGCAGCTTGTAATTGAACCTATCTTCTAAGCTTCTCAATGAAAATAACTTCCAAGCTCGACAATGCAGCTTGCAATATAAGCTCCTAAATGAAAATATCTTCTAAGCTCGACAATACAGCTTGTAATTGAACCTATCTTCTAAGCTTCTTAATGAAAATATCTTTCAAGCTCGACAGTGCAGCTTGTTACCGTAAGCACGACAAATCACTTTGTCATTCTTAAGCACGACACAACAACTTGTCAAAAATAATTTGTCAAGATACTTCTTGGTGAAATCGTGGAAAGCACGACAAATTATTTTGTCAATGTAAGCACGACTAAGCAGCTTGACCAAAAATTTTTATTTGACCTAATTCATCGTTTACACTATATAATCATAAAACACCTGCTTCGAAATATCATTTCGATCTTTATTAAGCACAAAATTCGAATCTCATTAGGGCTTAAGGTTTTAAACTTCTCGATACCTAATTTTAGGTCTCTATATTAACCTCTAACCATATACGATCGTATTTATAAGCCTCATAAATATTCGGGGTATTACATTCACCCCTACTTCAAAGAATTTCGTCCTCGAAATTAACTTTACAGCTAATTTTAGTTATTCAATATTATATTTATAAGTACTATAAATATTCGGGATATTACATTCTCTCCTCCTTATAAGAATTTCGTCCTCGAAATTCTAGTATAAGCATTTTTAGCCTTCTTTTTATGAGTATATCAAATCCTAGTTTTTCTATCTAACAGACTATATCCTAAGGCACTTCCTACCTAAGAGTTATAATCTACAGCTCTGATACCATAATATCACTCATATCCATTACTGGACAGCACCTGACAAGTGTACCTATCAGTTTACCACAGACACCTTCGGGGTCTCCTACGGAGAGTCTGGCTTCGGTGCATCCCCATTTGGGAGTCACTAGCAAGAGGCTTGGGGCTCTTTGCACCATTTGTGCTTATAGCTCTGATACCATAATGTGAAGTCCCGAAAATCCACCTGCTAGCTTCTTTTAATCAGGTCGGACTTCGTGCTCACGTGTACAACCTTTACATAATGCTATAGAAATCTCGACTTCTAATAATCAGAGTAAAGTGCAGAAAAGTAATAATATTATAAAATATCATTTGTTCATTGTTATAATATTCCCAGATAACTTGTTCTAATTAGAAATAAGTCCTAAAAGACTTAAAAAAAATCTCCATTTATCTATCCGAGACTTGCAGTATTAGCAACCAGTTAGTTCCCGGGAAAGAGGGGGCTTTCCGTTAAAACGACACGCAATTAAATGACCTAACCTCTTTCCTCGTCAGAACTTTCTAGACATTGTCAAAAATGTTAATCTAGCATAGTTTAAATGACTTCTACATCTTCAACTTTGTACCGCCAGAATCGTCTGGTAATTCTTCCTTAACTGTACTTTGTTTTAAGATAATTGCAAGAATGAGCATAAGAATACCCAACAAGTCTAACAGATATATATATATATATGAGAAGAGAATCTCCTTTTCAGGATATATATACAGAATAAGCAGATACAAGATTTCAACGATTATCAATATAGTGAACTGAGTGGTTCCCCACCCACGAACTAATGAATTAGTTCCCCGTCTCATCAACACTGCTACAATTGTATCAACAGTGTATATCGTTTCTACGATACCTCTACACTGCGACAAATGTTACCTCAGTGAGTTAGATCGGTTTCCTAACACATCTTAAACTCATGCCTATACAAAAGAGTTGTTCAGCTCAGATACTAACATGGTTTTCAATTGAAATTCAACAATCACTAACACGTTGCACATAAAAGATAACAAACATGTTAATGCACGGGGTGCAAAATAAATAATACTTGCATAATAATAAATCTCATAAATAAGACACATTATTGCACGGAGTGCATTTCAACAATTAAATAGACTTGCTTGAATATGGATAATATGTTAACGCTAATGTTTCATTTCTCGCCCAATCTCTTGAAGTGTAAGCTCTAGAACTTTTATCCTCCAAACTTTTCCTTTCCTTGGATTATGCTAGGCTAATAAAGCATTTTAACGATTCAATCTTTTAAGTTTTATTTCGGGTATTATAACCGCTTATAAATAAGACTCCTTCTAATATACATGAAATAATTTCAGCATTATAACTGCATATAAAATGAATATTCATCAACTATATTTAAAATAAATTGAGCATTATAATTGCTTATAAAATGAATATTCGACTATTATATTTGAAATAATTTCCGCATTATAATTGCTTATAAAATGAATATTCTTACTAAATACTTGAAGAAAATCGGACATACTAACTGCTTATAAAAGTATATTTTCTAATATATAAGAGAAATAAATCGGACATTATAACTACTTGTAAATAGGACTTTTGTACTATATACTTAAAATAATTTGGACATTATAACTGCTTGTAAATAGGAATTTTGTACTATATACTTAAAATAATTTGGGCATTATAACTGCTTATAAAAGTATATTTTTACTAAATATATAAAGAAGAATGAAAATAATAACCACTAGAGTAATACCTCTTGTAGTTGCTAGCTTTACTTCCAATCGCGCAGCGCTTCGATGCTTAGAAAGTAATTTTTATCTCAAAATATAAATATAGAGTGTTTTTGCTCTTGAACTGCTCTTGAAAAATAGTAAGGAATGAATGAACTGAGCTTGCTATTTATAGAAAAATCAAGTTTTGCTAATTGCACGTTAAGGGCTCGGCTTATTACACTTTGGTACCTATGTTAATTACACTTTAGTACCTTGCAAATTCTTAGAATATTCTTCTAAGCTCCTCAATGAAAATATCTTCCAAGCTCGACAATGCAGCCTGCAATTGAACCTATCTTCTAAGCTCCTCAATGAAAATATCTTCCAAGCTCGATAATGCAGCTTGCAATATAAGCTCCTCAATGAAAATATCTTCTAAACTCGACAATGCAGCTTGCAATTGAACCTATCTTCTAAGCTCCTCAATGAAAATATCTTCCAAGCTCGACAGTGCAGCTTGTTACCATAAGCACGATACAACAACTTGTCAAAAATAATTTGTCAAGATACTTCTTGGTGAAATCGTGAAAAGCACGACAAATCATTTTGTCAATGTAAGCACGACTAAGCAGCTTTACCAAAAAAATTTATTTGACCTAATTCATCGTTTACACTATATAATCACAAAACACCTGCTTCGAAATATCATTTCGATCTTTATTAAGCACAAAATTCGAATCTCATTAGGGCTTAAGGTTTTAAACTTCTCGATACCTAATTTTAGGTCACTAAATTAACCTCTAACCATATACGATCGTATTTATAAGCCTCATAAATATTCGGGGTATTACAAACCATTAGTAACATTACTTAATATAATATTCGTGTTGTTAAATGTGTACTAGAAAAAATTAAAAAATATGTATAATGGAGGGTATCCTAATATTTTTATATCAATTTAACATTCTTCTAATCATATGATGGTGAAATTAAACTAGTCAACTCGAATGTGTTTTGACTTTCTTTTTCATAATAGAAAAGTTTGTTGAATTGGGATTGTTAACTCTTTTATTTTAAATACATAGATAATGAATTAGGATCTCCTTCATACATCTATCTCTAAATTTTTTTTTAATATAAATTTAGAGACATAAATATTATTTTTAGTGATACTTTCAACGACACAATTATTTTTCACAAATAATTGTGCCGCTAAAAGTGTCATTAAAAATAATATTTATGTTGCTAAATAAATATTGAGAGAAATTAAAGGCGAAATGTAATGGAGATATCTTACTCTATAAATAATGGAGGGACCTTACTCTATAAATAATAGAGTGCAAATTAATATGCTTGAATGCATGAACGTATGAATGATGTAACAAACAGAGAAGTGGATTGTATGACGGCGGTATAGCGTAGGGCTTTACAAGATATAAATGATGGTCCATCAATAAATACACGGTGGTTAGGGGACGAAAAGAAAATCGGATTGGATTTGCATTCATACTACTCCCTCATTTCTAAATTAATTATTTGTAAGGTTATTAGTTGACTTTAAAAAGTTAATTTAAGATATTTTAAATTTAAAATGTCATAATTTGTTAATAACTACGAAAAATTCAATCACTAAAAAAATTCATTGAACTCTTACCAAACTATTAAAAAATATACAAACTATTTTTTTTTGCACGAACAATCATTGAACTTTTGAAAAATTGTGAAAAACGACATATTTTGGACCATATGAATTGACGTGTTTACTTATGTGTACATACAATCTGATCAAATTTTGGACATTTTTGACAATATTTGAAAGTTTGATAGTATTTGGAGCAAAAAAGTAGATTATGTGTTTTTTTTAATAGCTTGATAAGAGTTCAATGATTTTTTTGTCATTAAGTCATTACAAAACAATAAATTTTATAGTTAGTAGTACTTTTTAGATAGTTTATGATATATATTATTGTAAAACTATATGAATTTATGTCAATTTAAAATTTGAGCATCAAATTAACTTTAAAAAATAAATAATGATCTTAATTATATTTCAGAATAGAGGAGATATATACCTGAAAAATTGAATTTTTGAAAATATGGATGAAATGCGAATCTTACATTTTGAAAAATCACATATATGTTTTGTTTGTCTCACATCTGCCTCATCTTATATTTGTTTCCAAACTTTGTTTCACTTGTCAAAGAGATGATTTATGATTTGGACCATGTTCATGTTGGTTTGGTTCTAGTGAGATCGAGTAGTTTTGGTTTTGGTATTAATTGATATTTCTTTTTTCTTATGTGTTTAAATTTTAACTGCTAGCTTTTAGTTGATTATATATGTTTACACTTTTATTATTCTTCCTTTGATTTGCTTTTATGATTGAGTATTCAAGAACTGGTTTTGAGATTCAGATAGACTTTGATTTTTTTTTTTATGATTTTGTCTGGGGTAATTTTATGATTTTTGTCGAATACAAGGACTTAATTTCCTCGAGTCAAATTAATCAAATCATAAGCTCATGACTTGCTAACTGGTTAGAAATTAAAGTCAAACTAAGAGAATTCGAAATTCTCGAAAAAAAATTATGGCCATGAATTTGAATCAAACTCATCTAATGACCATAATTTTATGATTTCATTCATAAAAGTGTTGCTTTCCGTGGTGGTGGTCCTCACCCATGTTTTGTGCATGAAAAAAAAGGTTGCTTTTTTGGAGTGGGGGGCATTCCCTAATTTCAGCAGCTTTTTGGAGTGGGGAGCATTCCCTAATTTCAGCAGAATACATGGAAGAGAGAGAAAAGCATTATGCTTTTCTTAGGCTATAAATATAAGGCTGCAGAATGTGCACATAATACACCAATTCGTAGAGAGCAAAAACATCCGAGAGCAACCATAGAGAGAGAGAGAGAAAAAGAGTGAGAAAGCTTCTGCTAAAGCTTAGAAAAATAGAGAGAAAGAAAGATCAAACAAATAGATATTTTGTTTGGGTTTTTATCACATAGTTATTGTGGTGAGGTAATTTGAGTGTGTACTGAAATTAGGATATCTTTGTATTCTTTCAGTTTATTCTAGTGGATTTTTTCGGAGATCGTCCCGTGGTTTTTACCTCTTAGTTATAGAGGGTTTTCCACGTAAAAATCTTGGTGTCTCGTGCTTGGTTATTTCTTCTCATCATTTCATGCAGTGATTATTATTTTGGTGGAACTGCAAATTTAATCTGTTTGGCATGTACTGATATTTTTGGCCATTTAATTTATCAAAGGCGACAGTATTTGGGAGGTGATTTTTTTCCAATAATTGGTATCAGAGCTAAGGTTATTTTGCTCAGTTGTTTCTGATAAATTCTATGGAGGAATCAGGTGGAGCCATGATTAAATTGACCTCTTCAAATTTTTTGATCTGGAAGTCCAGAATGGAGGATATCCTTTACTGTAAGGATTTATATGAACCGTTGGAGCTCGAGGGAAAGAAGCCCGCGGATAAATCTGAGGCTGATTGGAAAAAGATGAACAGGAAGACTATTGGTCACATCCGGCAATGGATTGATCAAAGTGTGTTCCACCATGTTTCGCAAGAGACGGATGCTCATACTCTATGGACAACACTAAAGTCCATATACGAGAAGAAGAATGCACAAAATAAAACTTTTGTGATTCAGAAAATTGTGAACTTGAAGTACAAAGACGGGAGCAGTGTGTCGGAGCATATGAGTGAATTCCAAGGTTTGGTGAACCAGTTGTCTACCATAGAGTTGAATCTTGATGATGAGATTCAGGCTCTTTTGCTTCTCAGTTCATTGCCGAACAGCTGAGAAACATTGGTGGTGTCTCTAAGCAATTCAGCTCCAGCAGGAAAAATGACCATGCAGTCGGTTAAAGATAGTCTTCATAATGAGGAGACTAGGCGAAAGGAGCAAGGCTTTAATTTCGAGACACAGGCTCTTGTTGCAGAGAATAGGGGCAGAAGCAATTTCAGGGGATCTCACCAAGGAGATAAAAATCGTAGCAAAAGCAAAAATCACCGGAGCAAGTCAAAGACCAGACAAGGCGATACGTATAGATGCTTCTATTGTAATAAGGAAGGTCATTACAAAAACAAATTGCAAGAGCTGGTTAGACAAGCAGAAAAATGGTGAGCAAGGAAAGGTTGAGGGGAAGAACACTGCAGCCACAGTCACCGAAGATGTTGTGATTCTTTCATTTGGGGAAGAAGAATGTTTGCATATTGATGATCAGAAAGTTGATTGGGTGGTGGATACTGGTGCTTCGTATCATGCTACACCCAAGAGGGAATTCTTTACAACTTACAAAGCTGGAGACTTTGGGTATGTAAGAATGGGGAATACTGATCAGTCCAAGATTGTTGGAATTGGAGATGTTTGCATTCAGACAGGTGTTGGTTGCACTATTACCTTGCGGGATGTTAGACACGTTCCTGATTTGCGTCTCAACTTAATTTCTGGCATGGCCTTAGACAGAGAAGGCTATGAGAATCACTTTGGCAATAGAAAGTGGAAGCTTACCAAAGGCTCTATGGTGATTGCAAGAGGTGTTGCTTGTTGCTCGTTGTACAAGACTCATGTGAAGGTGTGTTCCAGTGAGTTGAATGCAGCGGAGGATGACTCTTCGCCAAACTTGTGGCATAAGAGGCTTGGCCACATGAGTGAGAAAGGGTTGCAGTTATTAGCAAAAAGGTCACTCATTTCTTTTGCTAAAGGTATTGTTTTAAGCCCTTGTGATTATTGTTTATTTGGGAAACAACATAGAGTTTCTTTTAGCAGTTCAGCTAAAAGAAAATTAGAGTTACTAGAGAGAGTATATTCTGATGTATGTGGACCCATTGAGGTTGAGTCTTTGGGTGGAAATAGGTATTTTGTTACCTTTATTGATGATGTTTCACGAAAGGTGTGGGTATATTTGTTGAGAACAAAATACCAGGTATTTCAGCATTTTCAGAGTTTTCATGCTATGGTTGAAATGGAGACTGGAAAATTATTGAAGTGTCTTCGCAGCGACAACGGAGGGGAATACACATCAAAGGAGTTTGCTGATTATTGCAATAAAAATGGCATTCGACATGAGCAGACTGTTCCTGGTACCCCACAGCATAATAGTTTGGCTGAGAGAATGAACCGCACTATTGTTGAGAGAGTGCGATACATGTTGAGAATGGCTAAACTACCCAAGTTATTCTGGAGTGAAGCTGTTCGTACTACCTGCTATCTGATTAATAGATCTCCATCAGTACCTTTGAATTTTCAGATTCCAGAGGAGATTTGGAGTGGTAAGGATGTGTCATATTCTTACTTAAGGGTATTTGGGTGCAAGGCTTTTGCACATATCCTCAAGGAACAAAGATCGAATCTTGATGACAAATCTACTCCATGTGTTTTTGTTGGCTATGAAGATGCAGAGTTTGGATACCGGTTATGGGATCCCGTGCAGAAGAAATTATTCAGGAGCAGGGATGTGGTGTTTCATGAGCACCAGAATTATGAGGATTTTGATAATGTTACACAGCCCAAAGATAATAGAGTTTCAGATCTCAGCGGAGTTCCTTCTCCATTACAGAATGCCACAGTTGGAGAAGGAGGTCAGAATGAAGATTTGACTGATACAGATTTGTATGATGGTGATGGGTCAGATGCAGAGAGTGTTGATCAGGGGGAGCAACCTGACATTGAAGAACCTCAGCTAAGAAGATCCACGAGAGAACGTGTGCCATCAGTCAGATATCCTTCATCTGAATATCTTTTAGTTGCTGAGGAGGGGGAGCCAGAGAATTTTCAGGAAGTCAAGACTCATAAGGAGAAGAGCAATTGGCTGAGAGCTATGCAAGAAGAGATGGATTCTTTGCACAAGAATCACACTTATGAGTTAACTACACTTCCAAAGGGCAGGAAATCATTGAAGAACAAATGGGTGTTTAAGCTGAAAAAGGATGGTGAAAAACTAGTGAAGTACAAGGCTCGGTTGGTCGTCAAAGGTTTTGCTCAAAAGCAAGGTATTGACTTCGATGAGATTTTTTCTCCAGTTGTGAAGATGACTTTTATTCGAGTGATGTTGGGGTTAGTAGCTAGTATGGATCTTGAGCTTGAGCAACTAGATGTGAAAACTGCATTCCTTCATGGTGATTTGAAGGAGGAAATCTACATGGAGCAGCCAGAGGGATTTGAAGTTAAAGGGAAAGAGCACTTGGTTTGCAGGTTGAAGAAAAGTTTGTACGGCCTGAAACAAGCTCCAAGACAGTGGTACATGAAATTTGATTCATTTATGGTGGATCAAGGTTATAGGAGAACAGTTGGAGATCACTGTGTATATGTAAAAAAGTTCCCAGATGGTAACTTCGTTATTCTGTTGCTATATGTAGATGATATGTTGATAGTGGGGCAAAATGCTAACATGATTCACAGGCTCAAGGGTGAGTTGTTCAAGTCCTTTGATATGAAGGACTTAGGCCCGGCTAAGCAGATTTTGGGCATGAAGATTGTTCGTGACAGGAAAGCTAAGAGGTTGTGGTTGTCACAAGAGAAGTATGTTGAGCGGGTACTTGCAAGGTTCAACATGGGTGATGCTAAGCCAGTTAGCACACCACTGGCTAATCACTTTAAGTTGACAAAGAGTATGTGTCCTTCTACTAAGGAAGGGAGAGATACTATGGCAGCAGTTCCTTACTCCTCTGCTGTAGGGAGTCTTATGTATGCAATGGTTTGTACGCGACCGGATATTGCTTACGCAGTTGGCGTTGTGAGCAGGTATTTATCAAATCCTGGAAAAGAACATTGGGAAGCAGTTAAGTGGATTCTTAGATACTTGAAAGCCACTTCCAGTTTGTGTTTGGGTTTTGGTGGTTCGAGTCCAGTCTTGGAAGGTTTCACAGATGCAAACATGGCAGACTCTGAAGAGAAGAAGTCTACTTCGGGGTATTTGTTTACTTTTGCAGGGGGAGCTGTATCATGGCAGTCTAAGTTGCAGAAGTGTGTTGCTTTGTCTACAACTGAGTCGGAATATATTGCCGCTACGGAAGCAGGCAAAGAGATGTTATGGTTGAAACGGTTTCTCCAAGAGTTGGGTTTGACACAAGATGAGTATGTGGTTTATTGTGATAGTCAAAGTGCAATTGACTTGACCAAGAACGTCACTTATCATAATCGTACCAAGCACATTGATGTTCGTTATCACTGGCTTCGAGAAGTGATGGAAAAGGAGTTGATGAAAGTCAAGAAAGTTTATACCGACGAGAACCCCTCAGACATGTTAACAAAAGTTGTCACTCGCGACAAGCTGGAATTTTGCAAAGAGTTGGTCGGGATTTACTCCAAGTGACGGGGTCACAGAGAATACTCTCTTATGGGTTCGGAGGGGGAGATTGTTGCTTTTCGTGGTGGTGGTTCTCACCCATGTTTTGTGCATGAAAAAAAGGGTTGCTTTTTTGGAGTGGGGGGCATTCCCTAATTTCAACAGCTTTTTGGAGTGGGGAGCATTCCCTAATTTCAGCAAAATACATGGAAGAGAGAGAAAAGCATTATGCTTTTCTTAGGCTATAAATATAAGGCTGCAGAATGTGCACATAATACACCAATTCGTAGAGAGCAAAAACATCTGAGAGCAACCATAGAGAGAGAGAGAGAAAAAGAGTGAGAAAGCTTCTGCTAAAGCTTAGAAAAATAGAGAGAAAGAAAGATCAAACAAATAGATATTTTGTTTGAATTTTTATCACATAGTTATTGTGGTGAGGTAATTTGAGTGTGTACTCAAATTAGGATATCTTTGTATTCTCTCAGTTTATTCTAGTGAATTTTTTCGGAGATCGTCCCGTGGTTTTTACCTCTTAGTTATAGAGGGTTTTCCACGTAAAAATCTTGGTGTCTCGTGCTTGGTTATTTCTTCTCATCATTTCATGCAGTGGTTATTATTTTGGTGGAACTGCAAATTTAATCTGTTTGGCATGTACTGATATTTTTGGCTATTTAATTTATCAAAGGCAACAGTATTTGGGAGGTGATTTTTTTCCAACAAAAAGTTCAGAATGCTCCAATTTATCCTTAATGGGAGCTCTCTCATTTTAATGGAGTCATGTCAAAGGAAAAGCACTTTTTGAATTTTGTAAAGAAGGTAATTATCCTACTCTAATGGTCTGCTATGGCTCATTGTGTGGCGGGGTTAGCTGGGATTTTGGTAATGGTATTTTACTGTTTTTTCACGTACTTAAAATGTTTATTAATCATTTTAATTCGTCATATGGACCAAAAAAAATAAAATAAAGAGGCGCCATTTTAATTTCAATTTCACTACGTCATCATGTTATAAATAGGCAAACCCTTGTTTTATTTATTTATTTATTTATTTATTTATATTTCTTTTGTATCAAGCAATAATACTTCTTGATTGACGTTTAAAATTGTATAATGGATTAATAAACAAAAATCAAAATACATTAATATACTTTCTCAAGACGACAAAAGTTAAGAAAGAGTTGGAGAATGGTATCCAACGACGACGGAGGGAAAAGCATTGGAGAAGTGTCCCTGTAGCTCTTCTTGTATGAAAACACATGCACTTGTATTTCAAGCTGCTTCATGTTTTCAAGGTTGTCTATTATTTTTCTGCTCCTCTCTCTTGTTCTTCAGTATTTACAATTTAAAATTAAAGCTAGCTCCTTCTAGATTTTTTCTTATGTCCAGAGCATGATTAGAGATAATTTTTCTAGTAATTTTAAAACTTAAAAAACTAATATTAGAAAATGAATATAATAGAACAATTATGTTTAATTATGGATGAAAAAAAGATTAACAAGTTAAAATATGGCTTTCGTTTATGGATGAAAAGAACATGAGATACTCTATCTGTTTTTCAAAAAGAATCTCATTTATTATTCTATTTGTGTTGTAAACAAAAGTTTTATTTTATTTAAAGGGAATATAAAATTATATTATATCCTTAACTTTGCCATCACAGTTCTAATATTAACCATCTTTACGAAATTAAATACTTAACAAACTTATTAATAAACATGAAAAAAAATATATTCTTTAAGTTTATGAACTTTGTAAATGATGTATAATTTTTTATTTTTTCGGGGGGGGGGGGGGGGGGGGGGGGGGGGGGGGGGGGGGGGGGTGAGGTTGGAACAAGAGGGATTATGATACAACTTAGTATCCTGTTACATGCATGTTGATGCATCTGATTAAATTTTGGACTCCACATTACAGTTTTTACGTAAGTTCTCTATATTTAACGACAAAAATAATTTTGGACTCCTAAATATGTATTGAATGAAATTAAGCAGAAAGTTTAATGGAGGGTCTCTTGTCCTAATTTCAAGATTATAAATATAATTATGTGAAATATAAACCCCTTCATTCATTCCACAAAAATAGGTTCCATTTGCAAGATTTACAAACTTTAAAAAATATTTTTTTTGACATGTTTATTCTAAAATTTGAGTTTTTAAAATTTGAGTGTTTATTTAGTTTAGCAGTGATAACATGATAATGAAATGTATGTGTTGTTAAATTTAAGGACATTATGTCACTTTATACTATTCTCTCGGTTCCTTTTTATTTTTTTTAGAGAGAAAATTTGTTTCTTTTTATCTATATCTTGCAGATAAGGCTGTAAAATGAGCAAATAGTTTGGACTCGATTTGTACTCGCTCGACTAAAAGTTCAATTCGATCTCGACTCAAAATATAAATGATTCAAATATGAGCAAATTTTAAAGTTCGATAAATTAATCGAACCTTCTCAAATTGCAATTTTCTATTGATATTCAGATCATATTCATTCGAAAAGTTCAAATTACTCGGGCACGATTCGAGATCGTGCTCGACTCGATAGTTAAACGAGCCTCAATCAAACCTTATTTTATACTCGATAAATTTTGTTAACCAAATATGAGTAACTCAATACTCGACTCGACTCAACTCGGTTCATTTACACTATTACTTGCAGATTTCAAGAAAGAATTAATAACTTATATTCAAACATTATCCCTGCGCATTAAATACTATTTTGTTTCCGTTTCATTTTTTAAATGATTTTTAGAATGATAATATTAAGATTTTATACTCAATTTAATCAATTAGACAAAGTATTAATTATATTTCTTAATTTATATATTTGTTTACTAATAAAATATCAATTAGAAAAAAGAAACAAAGGAATATTATCAAAACAAATAAGACTCTTTTTTTTTAAAAAAAATAAATTAAATTAAAATACAAGATTTCTCTTAGATGAATTGAGAGAGAGAGAGAGAGCAATATTTCTAATTATGATTGTAAAGCTCACTTTTCAAGCTCAAGGACAAATATTTGAAGAAATACAATCAAAGTCTACATTAATTAAATTCCTCTAGAAGAATTTGGGTGCACGTTGCGTTGGGGTGATCAGCTGATCGCAAAGTGAGTTTTGACAGCATGAAGGCTCAAGTATTTTCGGATAGTATTATTGTAATAGCGACCGGTGGACATTAATTACGTCCAATAAGGTTAGAATACATTTTCAAATTTCATCAAAATAACAGGGCCCACATGCTCATAAACATGCAAATGGAAACACGTGCATCTCAGTTAAAAGCTTTAACTGCATGCTTTGCAATACACTTTCCATGAGAAATCCATTTTAATTGTCTGCGAGTCATATTTTTGAATAAATGCAAAAGTTTGCATATATATAGTTGGAGACAACCCTCTAATAGTTTTGTCATCAAATTTCGGATGCACGTTTTTAAGATGAAGTTATATTCAATAATATTTCTTCCGTTCAAAATAGAGTTGTTCTCTTTAAGTGCAATTGGTGGGATCTTGGGTCTAAAAGAAGGGTACCTGGAATTCGCAAAGACATTTATGAGATTACAAGTTTGAATACTGCAAACACATGGTACAAAGATCAGCCATATATTCTTGCATTTCAAGCAGGACAAGTCTATTATGTGCCTGACAATATTAAATTAGGCAATGCTTGGCACGTTGTAGTTAAAAATACACCAAGAGATGACTATGATTTTCCAGAAATTTCAGAGAAAGAGGAACTAAATGGCAATGATGATCCGTACCAACAAAATGAGACAAGTGTTGTTGGTATGTCTCTAGAGATTGATGATAGTAGTATTGAGTTATGGAGATTTGATGTTCCAGGAATGGAATTTGATGGAAATGTTCGAAAGCATGCTACACTAAATCGTGAGGGTGATGATAGCTTTATCAATGATGATGCTCTTGAGGAAGATGATATGCTTAGTGAAGACAACCATGAAGAAAATATAATATCTTCTGAGGATGATGACAATGATGACATGTTTTCTAATTAGTTTTCTTGATGATAGTATTTTTTTTTGTATTTCTATATATAGTACTGATTGCTTTCTTAATTTGGTTTTCATTGTTTGCTGATGTATTTAGTTTGTGATTCTTTTGATTTTCATTCTTGTTAAAATCTATTTATATGTCTTTTATTTTATGAAAATTGTATGATGTTTATTAATTTGTATATCAAAGATTATCATTATGACATATTTCGTCAAATCTTTGTATAGTTATGCCAGGTTCAGGTCGAGCACGACGCTTTTCAGATTCTCGAGTACAACCAAGTTCTCAAAATCACTCCAATGATGCTGAATTTGATTCACAACCTTGCGAGCAAAATGATCATACTTTACATAATGAAAAGTACTATCAATATACATATTCGATATTTTCAAAACTAATACGGATTCATTTTAATTTAAAATTTTAAAATTTTGCGAAAATTTAAATATCTACCACCTAATTAAGAGTACAACTCAATTTTTGGCACCGTTCAAAATAAAAATCATTAACAATTAAAACCTAATCATATCATGCTATTTGATATTTGAGAGGAAAAAAATACACTATATAATATAATTAATTATTACAGCAAAAAATTAATAACTTTCTCAAAATTTTAACCGAATATACACATATAAAGCATAGCGGGGTTGGTGGCACAAAAGAGCTCTTTTAGGCGGACATAAAAATTAGACATGAGTGTATTTAAATTTCACCTATTTATATTTTTAATCACCATTGACCATTGAGAGTCAAAATACAAATAAATAAAATTCGAATACACTCATATCCAATTTTTATGTCCACGTAGAATTTTTGGGCACAAAATGACTAATTTCGTCCATTGGATTTGGGTAGAAAAAAATTTAGTTCCGCCAAGTTGACTACTAGTAACATTCTATCACATGGAACCTATTAATTATCACTTAATTTTTTTAACAAAATAACCAGATGATTTATCGAAATCCTTATTAAAATAAGATCTATTAAATATCTATAGAAATCTATTAAATTCTTAAAAAAAAAATTATAGTGCCCAGATTTATTGTTAGTAACCTTTTAAAAGAAATCCTTACCAAATAAAACATAAATTATACCACAACTTAACATGATAAACATGCGATTTAGCACAAATAAAATAATATTACATTGATTAATCATATCATGCTATTTGATATTTGAGAGGGAAAAAATACACTATATGATATAATTAATTATTACAGCAAAAAATTAATAATTTTCTCAAAATTTTAACTGAATATACACATGTAAAGCATAGTGAGAGTTGGTGGCACGAAAGAGTTCTTCTAGACGGACATGAAAATTAGACATGAGTGTATTTGAATTTCAGTTATTTATATTTTTACCCACCATTGGGGGTCAAAATACAAATAAATAAAATTTAAATACACTCCTGTCCAATTTTCATGTCCACATAAAATTTTTGGGCTCAAAATGACTAATTTCGTCCATTGGATTTGGGTAGAAAAAAATTTGTTCCGCCAAGTTGACTACTAGTAACATTCTATCACATGGAAACTATTTATTATCACTTAAATTTTTTAACAAAATAACCAAATTCAATGTTACCTTTTAAACGAAATCCTTATCAAATAATCGAATCTATTAAATATCACTGAAATTTCGTAAAAAAAATTTATAGTGTCCAGATTTATTGTTAGTACCTTTAAAAAGAAATCCTTACCAAATACCGTAAAACATAAATTATACCACAACTTAACATGATAAACATGCGATTTAGCACAAATAAAATAATATTACATTGATTAATCATATCATGCTTTGATATTTGAGAGGAAAAAAATACACTATATAATATAATTAAATCTTATAGCAAAAAATTAATAATTTTCTCAAAATTTTAACTTAGTATACACATGTAAAGCATAGTTGGGGTTGGTGGCACAAAAAAGCTCTTCTAGGCGGACATTAAAATTGAACATGAGTGTATTTGAATTTCATCTATTTATATTTTTACCCATCATTGGGGTCAAAATAAATAAATAAAATTCAAATACACTTATGTCTAATTTTAATTTTCATATCCACGTAAAATTTTTGGGCACAAAATGACTAATTTCGTCCATTGGATTTGGGTAGAAAAAATTAGTCCCGCCAAGTTGACTACTAGTAACATTCTATCACATGGAAACTATTTATTATCACTTAAATTTTTTAACAAAATAACCAGATTCAATGTTACCTTTTAAACGAAATCCTTATCAAATAATCGAATCTATTAAATATCACTTAAATTTCTTTAAAAAAAATTATCACTACAAGATTAAAGGCTAAAATCGACGGAATTATTTCCGACGGACGTACTTCCGTCGGAATTAGATTATTTTCGACGGAATAATTCGTCGAAACTAATTCACTCGAAAATAGATTAATTCCGACCGAATTCCGTCGGAATAAGAAGCCCCTCTTTGGCGCTAAGTTCCCGCCAGCGCGAAACCTAATACCGACGGAATGTAAGTTAGTTTTGACGGAATATCCGTCGAAAATAGATTAACACCGAGGGAATTATGGCCGACGGAATATCCGTCGAAATTAGCTAATAAAACCTATTCAGCATCCTCTTTCTTCAGCCGCCTCCATTGTTTCCATTTCTCTCTCTCTCCTCACAGCTCGCTCCTCTCCCCCCCAGCTCTCATCTCTCTCATCTGACGCCGTTGAACCCTCCGCCGGTCTCAACTCCGGCCCCTGTCACCGTCGCCGCAACACCCGGCCACCGCCATCGTCGCCGCTACCCCCTGCCACCTCCACCTTCCGGCGAGGTCTCTCTCTTCTCCTCCTTTTTCTCCTGTAATTTAAGGTACTAAAATTTCTTAAATTTTTTTATTTAGGGTTAATATATTGATTAGTATGTATTGATTTGTATGTATATATTTTAGTGTTGATCAATTACAATTTTAATGTATTGATCAATTACAATTTCGGAATGTGAAATTTGTTATTTTCGACGGACTTTTCGACAAAATTCTGTCAGAATTGTTCAATTGCAATCTGTGGGCCCCGCTGATTATTAATGTATTTTACTTAACTAATTCCCCAAAATTAAAATACACTAAGTAGCATTTACTTAGTTTTGCACTACTAAATAAAATAATATATTAACATAAAATACATTTACATAAAATAATATAATAGAATAAAATAGAATACAATAAAATTAATTAAATTTACTTAAATAATATAATATAATATAATTCAAAATAAAATAAATTTAATAAATCATATCATAAAATTTAATACACTATAAAATTAAATTTACTAAATCATATAATATAATATAATAAAAAATAAAATAAAATTAAAAATAATAATAAATTAGAATAAAATAAATTTAATTTATTAAATTAAAAGAAATTTAATAAATTATATATTATAATATAATACAAAATAAAATAAATTAAAATTAATATAATGTAATATGAAATAAATTAAAGAAAATAAAAATAAAATAAAATAAAATAAATAATTTAATTTACAAGAAATAATAATAAAATAAAATAAATAAAATACAAGAAATAATAATAAAATAAAATAAATCAAATAAATTAATAATTAAAATAAAATAAAATAAAATACAAGAAATAATAATAAAATATAATAAATAAAATAAATTTAATAATAAAATAAAATAAAATAAATAAAATAAATTTAATAATAAAATATAATAAAAATAAAATAAAATAAAATAAAATAAATTTAATAATAAAATAAAAATAAAATAAAATACAAAAAATAATAATAAAATAAACTAGAATAAAATAAATTTAATAAAAGAAAATAAGATAAATTACATTGTTTTAAATTAATTAAAATCCATGGTTAAATTAAATGAGGAAATAAAATGCAAAATTAATATATTATATACAATATAATATAATAAACTAAGTAGCATTTAGTTAGTTCCACTAGTACACACAAAAAAGTAGAAAGAGTCTAATATATTCAAATGATTGTACTAATATTAAACTGAGTAGCATTTACTTAGTTTATCATTGGAAAAATAAACTAAGTAGCATTTGCTTAGTTTTCCACAATTACAGTAAACATAATATAATACGTGTGCATGTAGTATATTCATTAGGAGCTTAGAAACCCGTTTGACATTCACTCATTAGGAGTGAATGTCGAATAGTCCCCAGTCTGGGACTGTTACTGGATGTTATGTCTCTCACTTAGGTCGGTCCTAATGGGTTAGTTACGTTTTTTTTTTGTTTAGAGGATTTTTCGGCTGTTATCTCTACATGTTCTTCGAGTGCATATTTAGATTAAGTTCTCTTAGTCTATTTCGTGTACTTGGAGACCATGGGGAAGTGCTGCTGAAATTTTCTTGAAACATAGAAAAACGTGCTCAACGTGTTGGCACTAGTGAGGAGACGCATCCAGGAACGGGATAGAAGCCTAACCCCTGTAAAGTGGAGATATATACTAGGTAAACTAAATACATGCATATATATTCTAATTGGGTATTTTCTTCAATTAAAGATATCAACCGACCGGAGTTGGATGTACCGTAGGATACCTATTGATGGGAGGGGATTAGTTGATGCGTATCGTGAAGGGGTGTCCAATTTTATGAACAAAGCAATAGAACATGTTGATGATCCGAACGGAAAGATTAGATGCCCGTGTTTCAAGTGTAAGAACATGATATGGAAGACTGCCGATGAAGTTAAATTTGACTTATATTCACGTGGGTTTGTGGATGGGTATTCGGTATGGATTCATCACGGGGAATCAGCTGAGTTTAGAGAATGGACAGATGGTAGTGTAGACCAATCGGATCACCGGAATTCGCAAGTAGATAACTATGAAGTCGTGCAGATGTTGGTTGATGCGTATGGCCCTACCAATATTGACTGGGCTGAAAACGAGCATGCGTCAAGCAGTTCTCATCAAAAGCCAAATGATTCAGCAGCTGCTTTTTACAAGTTGCTATCTGAATCGAGTGTTCCATTGTATCCTGGAAATGACAAGCACACTAGGCTTTCTGCAGTTACGAAGCTGTTACATTTCAAGAATGAGCATGACTGCAGTGAGAGAGGATTCAATGATTTGCTTGATATTCTCAGCGAGTTCTTACCCAGGGATAATACGTTGCCCGCGAATTACTATGAGGTGAAGAAGATGGTTAAAGGGTTGAATCTCGGGTATGAGAAGATCGATGCTTGTGAGCAGGATTGCATGTTATATTATGGGGAGGACAAAGATAAGGTGCAGTGTGATATCTGTAACTCGCCAAGGTACAAGATCACAAAACGTGGGGGGAAGAATAAACATGTTCCAAAGAAGATTTTACGGTATTTTCCTCTTGCGCCGAGGTTGTAGCGGCTATTCATGTCTGCGCACACTGCTCAGCATATGAGTTGGCATAGAACAAGGGATGTCGTGCTTGGTCAGCTGACTCACCCAACAGATGGAGATGAATGGAAGAAATTTGATGCCAATTTTCCACAATTTGCCGAAAAAGTTAGGAATGTCAGGCTTGGCATGGCTACAGATGGATTCTGTCTATTTAATAATTTTAATTAGCCTTATTCTGTTTGGCCAGTGATTATGGTAGCTTACAATCTTCCACCGTCAATGTGCATGAAGGATCCATATCTTTTCTTGACCTTACTTATACCGAGGGATAAGAGTCCTACAAAAGACATTAACGTGTACCTTAGGCCGTTAGTTGATGAACTTAAGATGTTGTGGGAAACAGGTGTTCAGACTTTTGATAAATCTGTCGGGCAGAATTTTGTGATGAAGGCAGCCTTGTTGTGGACTATCACTGACTTTCCGGCACTTGGGATGATTAGTGGTTGGTCGACTCATGGTAAGTTGTCATGTCCAGTCTGCATGGGGGATGTGCAAGGCACTCAACTACGTCATGGCCGAAAAGCTAGTTTCTTTGGAACTGCTCGTAGATTCTTGCCTGTTGAGCACAGTTATAGAAAGATCTCTACACAATTCAACAGAAAGACAGAGAAGAAAGGAGTTGTTGGTCGGTTGTCGGGCAGCGCCATATTGGGCTGGCTAAATGATCTAACATTTCCCCCCCTGGGAAAGAGCATGGTACGTTGAGAGCTATAGGATATGGGAAAAGTCATAACTGAACTCACTCGCCGATTTGGTTTGAGTTGTCATACTGGATCACACTAGCACTTCGTCATTGTATTGATGTTATGCATACAGAAAAGAATGTATTTGAGAACTTGTTTTACACCGTACTAGATACAAGTGGTAAAACAAAAGACAATGATAAAGCACGTAAAGACTTGGAGGAAATGAATATCAGGCGGGAATTATGGCTCCGACCTAATAACACAAAACCAAAAGCTCCATTTTGTCTTACGAAGCAATAGGTTGAAAACATTTGCAAGTGGCTTAGCGCATTGAAACTCCCAGATGGATATGCTTCTAATATATCTCATTGTACTAAGGTTGAACAGTTGAAAATTTCTGGGTTCAAAAGTCACGACTGTCATGTATTCATGCAGAAGTTGATGCCAATTGCATTTCGTCAGATGTTACCCAGGAATATTAATGATACTTTTACCGCACTTTCAAATTTCTTTCGGGATATTTGCTCAACTGTTATAAGATATAGTGATGTGGAGCAGATGGAGAAAAACATAATGTTGACAATGTGCAAGCTCGAAATGATTTTACCACCGGGGTTCTTTGATAGCATGGAGCATTTGCCTATTCATCTGCCATATGAACTTAAGCTTGGAGGACCGGTGCAATATCGATGGATGTATCCATTTGAGAGGTAATATCACATACATTGTGCAATATTCGTCATCTTTATATTAACTTAGCAGGTAATATATATTTCATACTTTCATATTTCAGGTATATGCGTCGATTAAAGCAGAAAGTTAAAAACAAAGCGCACGTAGAGGGTTCTATTGCTGAACGCTATACGGAGGAAGAGCTTGTCAACTTTTGCTCGTTGTACTTTGATGATGTAGTTGCAACAAAGCATAACCGTCTAAGTCGGAATGAGGTCGAGGATATGTCTGGTCGTGCTGATGATGAGTTGGCTGTATTCACTTATCCAGCTAAACCATTTGGACATGAGACGAAGACTTACCTAACCGATAAAGATTTAAAGATTGTCTCTACATACGTGCTTCTAAATATGCCTAAAGTATCATCGTACATCAAGTATGTATTATTACAGGTTAAAAATAATTTATCTATACGACCGAATTCCCGACGGAATATTCCGTCGGAATTAAGGTCATCCCCGACGGAAACGACTTATTCCCGACGGAATATTTCGTCGGAATTAAGGCTTTTTGTTGTAGTGTATAGTGCCCAGATTCATTGTTAGTACCTTTTAAAAGAAATCCTTACCAAATAAAACATAAATTATACCACAACTTAACATGATAAACATGCGATTTAGTACAAATAAAATAATATTACATTGATTAAAAAAAAAAAGTTTCGGTACGCACCTCGCTCTTTGGGGTTTGCTGATCCATCATGCTAAACAAATCATGCAAGAAATCACTCATTCCCTCCTGTATGGAAGATGTTAAGTCGGGCATAATCGACTCAACACAACTAATTTTTAACATTAGTATATTATCCATATATATATATATATACATATATATATATATGTATGAAAATTTTTATCGGAAAAAACGGACCAGACTATAGCGATGGACAGAACCGTCGCTATAGCATGAACAGTCGCTATACATGGATATAGCGACGGTTCTGTCGCCATAGACCTATAACGACGGTTCATGCTATAGCGACGGTTCTGTCTGTCGTTATAGCCCGATCTGTTTTTAATCTATTTTTTTTGATCCGTTAAAGAAACGGACTACATATATATATATATATTAATCTCTTTGACTCTCTTCATATATATATTTGTTTGTTTAAAAAAATTGATCTATTATAAAACATTCCCTCCGCTCTACAAAGACCGCTGTTTATCAAATGCTTTCGTTTCAGAACAAGTTTTTGGAGTAATCAATATAAACTGATAATATTATAAATTTTTTCATTACAATTTTATTATATGCCATTACTACTGAATTAAATTAAGGTGAACATGAGACATAAATATATTCTTAACATTTGTATATTTTTGTAAATGAGATATTTTTTATAGAATGATGCAAAATACACTTTTGTTACACTAAGTTCCACCCTCCTCACAATTCGGTCCCTAAACTAATTGGGTTTACACATCCGTTACACCAATTACCTAATTTTATACAATATCCTCCCCCTCCCAAATTCAATTTCCGGCTAAAATTGGTCGGAAAACTCGACCCGGCCGGCAACCCGATATGATCCAAATGGTTTTATACGGTTTAAGCGTATTTAGATATGGTTTGACTTCATTAAAAAATTAAAATACTTATAAATACAATTAACCCCAAATTAAAATACTTCTAAACACAATTAACTCAAATTAAAATACTTCTAAATACAATTCACCCTAAATTAAAATACTTCTAAATACAATTCACCCCAAATTAAAATACTTCTAAATACAATTCACCCCAGATAATGTTAACTTTAAAATATAAAATTAAAAATTACAAATATAATTCACTCTAAATAATGTTGACTTTAAAAATATAAATCATATTCAAAATTTAAATTAAAAATTTTACGATTAATTTTATCAAAATGAAATAAAACTTCTTTATACCTAATTAAAACTTTAAAATTGAGAAAAAGTAAGTAAAAAAAGTGACCCATTTCTCTCTCCCTGTGCTTTTCCTCTTTCCCTTTCCCCTTCCCATTCTCTTTTCTAGTTCCTACCCCCTCCCGCAACACTGCCCACCTTCCACGGAGAAGAACGTAGAAACATACCCACCCATCGCCCACCTCCTGCAGTACTTCGCGTGCCACTGCCATAAGCTTTTGTTCCCCTGTCAATTTTCATCTCCAAAAAAATAATTTTCATCTCTATAACACGACCTAATTAGAACTTTTCTAATATGATTCCGCCATTGCCACCACTGCTGGTGGTTCTTCTTATGTTTCTATTTCACCTTTTTTACTCACAATCTGTGCTAAGCATAAACCAAACTGAGATGATGTGGAATGGATAACAAAGAGTAACAAAGACCCCTTCAATCCTATATTTCAATTGATTGTTCTTACTATAATCCTACACTTCAAAGTGTTTTTTGTTCATTAATTTGTTCACTACAAGAAAAAAGCCTATTTTCGACGAAATTTTTTGGCGGAAATAAGCTAATTCCGTTGAAGTTAGTTTATTTTTGACGGATTTTCCCATCGAAAATTAGGTCGGATATAAACTGGTTAGGGATTGGTCTGTCGAAAATTCAGTCAGAATTAATTATGTCCAACGAAATTATTTTCGACCACAATTCCGTCGAACATAATCTATTTCTGACGAAATTAATGTCGACTGAATAATTCCGTCGAATTTAAAGTCTCCATGTGTCGCCCTCCTAATAAATTATGCTAGTTTGTTTTTGACGAATTTTCCGTCGGAACTAACATATTCCTCTAGAAATAACATTTTGTAATAAATTATACTAGTTTGTCTCCGACGGAATTTCCTTCGGAAATAACATATTCTGTCGGAAATAACATTTTTTTTAATATTTTTTGTTTTTGCAGTTTTCAGATTTTTAAACCACATTTTTGTACTTGTAAACTGAAAGTAATATGCACACAAGTCAATCATATTTGATATGATGTAGCATATACCTTGTAAAGTTAATCGTTTATTAATAAAAGAATTAATTTATTAAAGGTATTTTCGTTATCTACATGATACTATTATATTAAATGTGATAAACTCATAGTTTTGAGCAATGCTTTTAGAATCATGATAATGATCATGCTAATGAGATCTAAATTCTTATATAGCTTATAAACTAAAATCGTTCCTAATCGTTGGATTACTAAAAAGGGGATTAGTGAATCCAGATAGATTAGTACATACTTTGCTTGCTCTTATGAAGAGGATGATTGATCTCATAATCATTTGTATAGAGACACTAAAGCAAGTATGTAGGTGCTTATTAGAGAATAAGTTCACTAAACATGACTCACTAAAGGAATACCTAATGGAGTTTTACTCGCATGTCAATAGGAATTCCTTATGTGATAGTAGTACAAGTGATCCTTGGACTTGAGATCATCATAGTATCTTGTGTATGATGAGTTATACTTTGACATATTCCTTAATACCTTTATGGTATAACATAGGGTATGTTTGGGTATAATAAGTTATACATGGAGATAGGTGAATGATCAACAAAGAATCTACCACTCATAATAAAAGAAGAGAAATGTCCTATGTGATTTGATAAATGACAACTTAGTAATCTTTGGCCAAATCAGAATGAAATTAGAAAGTAGTTTCTAATTTGCATTAATCAGAGTTGTGCATTTGAGAATCGAAATACATATAATTAAATAAAATAAGACTTGACAGTAATTTCATGTTTTTTATTTAATTGGGACATTGTATGGTAGAAGGATTAAATTGTACGGTAATTATTCACTGAAAGGTTCTTTTGTGATTAATGTTGAAATCTATATTATCTAGAAAGTCGTTGATCGTTAAGGGGGCTTACCCTTATTGTAGAATAAATATTATTTATTTAAATGAATTAAATAGTTTTATTTATTTATTTAATTAAGATTAGAATTGTTCTAATTAATTTATTCACAACCGGTTTAATATGGAGAACATAGTCACACAGCAAAAGAAAAATATTTATTTAAAAAGTAAATGACATAATCGTAATAATATGTTAAGTATATTTAATTTATGCTATGGTGATAAAATAAATTAAATAGCTTAATATTTATTATTTAATATTTTGGAAATATTAAATATAAATTAATAAGAGGAGTCTTATTAATATTATTACTATTATTATTATTTAATTTCTAAATGGTTTAGTAATTAATTAATACAAGTACTCTCATAAATTTTTAATTGGATTAGGAGTTTAATTTATTAAAAAGGTTTAATTAAAATAAAACCCTAAACCTAAATAGTTTAGGAGGGTTGCCTATATCTATAAATAAGAGAAGTCTTATTATGGATTAGGGTTATGCACACTTCCAATAGTTGAGAGAGTACTTACAATTTCTATAGAGATAGAAACTAGGGCCAGCCGAAAATACCCATCTTCTTGAATACGTATTATATGTTCTATAATCATACTGAGTAAAAGGTGTTTGTTACGAAACACACTACCTTCTAAGATAAATGTGTTTATCATTGAAGGGGCTAGTGGGAGGATAATAGATCTTGAAGGAGTTCAAGAACCACAAAGCACTGTAAGTCAAATAAGAGGAACCTCTAGATAGACCTATTGTACCACAACCGAATCGCAAATCTGGAATAGTACCGAATATACTTAGGAGGTATGGATGAAAGTAGTATGCACACAAACCAATCATATTTGATATGATATAGCATATACTTTGTAATCTTATTCATTTATTAATAAAAGAATTAATTTTCTTAAAAGACATTTTATATTATCTACATAGTGCTGTTTTTATTAAATGTGATAAACCCATAGTTTTGAGCAATGCTTTTAGGATCATGATGGTGATCATGCTAATGAGATATAAATTCTAGATAGCTCACAAACTAAAATCGTTCCTAATCGTTGGATTACTAAAAAGGGAATTAGTGAATCCGGATAGATTAATACATACGTTGCTTGCTCTTAGGAAGAGGATGATTGATCTCATAATCATTTGTGTGGAGACACTAAAGCAAGTATGTAGGTGCTTATTGGAGAATAAGTACACTAAACGTGGCTCGCTAAGGAATACCTAATGGAGTTTTACTCGCCTGTCAATAGGAATTCCTCTAGTGATAGTAGTACAAGTGATCCTTGGATTTGAGATCATCATAGTATCTTGTGTATAATGAGTTATACTTTGACATGTCCCTTAAGACCTTTAGGGTATATCAAAGGGTATGATTGGGTATAATAAGTTGTACATGGAGATAGGTGAATGATCAACAAAGAATCTACCACGTCTAGTAAAATGTGAATGTCCTATGTAATTCGATAAATGACAACTCAATAGTCCTTGGCCAAGGCAGAATGAAATTAGAAAGGAGTTTCTAATTTGCATTATTTAGAGTTGTGCATTTGGGAATCGAAATACATATAATTAAATAAAATAAGACTTGACAGTAAATTCATGTCTTATATTTAATTGAGACATTGTATGGTAGAAGGATTGAATTGTACAGTAACTATTCACTAAAAGGTTCTTTTGTGATTAATGTTGAAATCTATATTATTTGGAAAGTCGTTGATCGCTAAGGGGGCTTACCCTTATTGTAGAATAAATATTATTTATTTAAATAAATTAAATAGTTTAATTTATTTATTTAAATAAAATTAGAATTGTTCTAATTGATTTATTCACAACCGGTTTAATATGGAGAACCTAAATGGTCACACCGCAAAAGGAAAATATTTATTTAAGAAGTAAATGGCATAATTGTAATAATAAGTTAAGTGTATTTAATTTAATCTATGGAGATAGAATAAATTAAATAGCTTAATATTTATTATTTAATATTTTAGAAATATTAAATATAAATTAATAAGAGGAGTCTTATTATTATTATTATTATTACTATTATTTAATTCCTAATAGGGATTGAGAATTAATTAATAGAAGTACTCTCCCATGAATTCTTAATTGGATTAGGAGCATAATTAATTAAAGGAGTTTAATTATAATAGAAACCCTAATCCTAAATAGTTTAGGGAAGGGTTATTCCTACATCTATAAATAAGAGGAGTCTTATCATAGATTAGGGTTACACACTCTTGTATTAGATTGTGGAGAGTACTTGCAATTTCTATAGAGATAGAAACTAGGGTTTTGCATATACCCAACTTCTTGAATACCTATTCTTTCTTGGTGGATCACCTCTAGAGGCCAAACACTTGGGTGGCTAACGTTGATCAAAGGAAGGAATCTCATCCGTGGAATTCAAGGAGAACGCAAAGGAATTGGAGGTGAACTTGTACCCGAGGAAGCACGGCTCTACGAGAGTAGAATTTCTTAATCTCTATCTCTTTCGTTAATTGATAATTGAACACAAGAAAAGATCATGGTGATGGTTTGTATGAAAAATTTTAAAATCCGATTTATCACGCTTCCGCTTTATTTATGTAATTTGATTGCATTCTTGCGTTATATACAAACCTAACAGTGGTATCAGAGCCTAATCCTTGTGTTAATTATTGATTTTGATGATTCCATGTATGAATTGATATGCGATACGATCAGATTTTTGGGCTGAAAAAATTTTCTGAATATGCATCGCTGCGCGACCACGCCGCTTCCAGTTCATTCTGGAGCGCGGCCGCGCCCTAATCCAGAAAATGTTTCTGGGGGTGCAGCGTGGCCGCGCCGCTCCTAGTTCAATTTGGAGCGCGGCCGCGCCAGTGTGTAGACTTTGAATTTTTTTTGTTTTTCTCAATTAACATAAATAATTTATTTAATTGATAAAAGTTTAAAATAAAGATGTTTATTTTATCTGGAATAGGATTTCAGATTGCTAAAATTAAAGGAGTTTAATTTGGATTTAGATTTTGATTAAAATAAAAGAGTTTATTTTGTTTCAAAACTAAATATTAGCAAAACTTTTGCCCATTAATTGATATCAATGCATATATGGAATGATTTTATTATTCATATGATGAATGTTATTTATTGATACATATAGAGATATGTATGATAATAAATAGGGATTGATTATGGACTATTGACCAATGTGTGATTGGATTTATTTTAGAGGATGCTTGAATGTATGCGTTTTTATAAATGGGGTCTGCGTACCTCGTCTTCTCTAATTTTTCTTAATGTAAATTCTATCTCCCTCCTATGTACTTCCCCTTGACTACTGATCAAGGTTTCTATTTATTGTAAATAGTTTCTGTAATAGGACTAGTTAGAATTAATTTTGAAGAATTGGAGACAAAGGAGCAAGAAGCGCATGAAGACCCGTTTGTAATGGAGCCGGGTTTAAATGTAACAGTTATATTTAAATTTTATTCTTGCACCTTAGGTTTGACCTTTTGGTTCACTTGGTGGCACTAGTGAACCAAACTAGAATAAAAGTCCATAATCAATCCGGTTAAAATATAGTATTCTATATGTGCATGATTACTATATATATATATATATATATATATATATATATATATATATATATATATTATATTATACAACATGCTTCGCATGTTAAATAATATGACGCGTATTATATATATATATATATATATATATATATATATATATGTACATACGCGCTAAACAAGATGAGACTAATAATAAACCCCTCAAAGAAATAATATTAAGTTCTAAGCGTTCAAAGATATTAGGAATATCGAACGTCGCCTTCTAGCATGGTAAAACAATAGAGTATTAAATATTTAATATGAGTTTGTTATGCACACACAAGGCGAGTATTAAATATTTAAGATGTTATTTTATCACATTTGATGCTTATTAAGGAATTAAACATTACTGCTTTGTTGTGCACACACAAGGGCGGTCTTTTTCTCTTTACATATATGGAAGTGCTAGGTTGGACTTAACTTAGATTATTTTAGTTCGGATTTGCACACACTTGACCATTATAATCTAAGAGGCAAAACACAAGGAGTTACATAGTGATGTAATTGACAATAGTTGTCTACCTATTTATTTATATATAGTTTATTGTGCACACACAAGGCTATATACATTTGAAATGAGATCCTTAATCTCACTAGCAAATCTTTAATTAGATTTGCCGAACTATATAATGAGGGTAATATAGTTTGATGAAAAAGTGAGAGATACCAATTTAAAATAAAGACCTAATTTATTTTGGTAATTAATTAAATGAATGTATGCTAAAATGTTGTCTATTTCACATGCAGAATTTAAAAATGTCAAACTCACTATCACTGCGTAGCATACTTGATGCTAACAAACTGACTGGACCGAATTACACGGACTGGTTAAGGAATCTGAGAATTGTTCTCACTGCTGAAAAGATTTCTTATGTCCTAAATTCGCCAGTCCCTTGCTACTTTCAGAAAGTGGCAAGATGATGCAATCTTGGCTCAATGCATCATGCTCGCATCCATGAGTAATGAGCTTCAGCGTCAGCATGAAACTATGGATGCTCCTACTATATTGCTGCACCTCAAAGAGTTGTATGGTGAGCAAAGTAGGACTGCTAGATATCAGATATCTAAGGAGCTCTTCCGATCTCGTATGACTGAGGGCACTGCTGTTGAGACTCATGTCCTTTAGATGATCAATCTGATTGAACAATTTGGACAGCTTGGGTTCGTAATGGATGGGGAGTTAAGCCAAGATTTAATCTTGCAGTCACTCCCGGCCACCTTTTCACAATTTGTTATGAATTTTCACATGAATAAGTTGGACGTCAGCTTGCCTGAGTTACTTAACATGTTGAAAACTGCTGAAGGTCACTTCTCATCCAACAAGAACCAAGTCTTACTAGTGGATGATTCTTCTAAGAAAAGGAAGAGGCCCAAGGTATCTTCTAAAAAGAAAAAAAACAAGAAGCCTAAGGGCAAGGCGAAGAGAAAGGATAAAAAGAAACCTAATCCAGATAGCAAAGGAATTTGCTTCCATTGCAATAAGCCGGGACACTGGAAGAGGAACTGCAAGGAGTATCTTGCGGACCAAAAGAAGCTTGGAGAAGCTTCGACTTCCGATCTAGGTTTGTTCATGATTGAAATTAATTTTTCTGAAAGTTAAAATTCTACTTGGGTATTGGATACCGGCTGTAGTTCTCACATATGTAATAATATACAGGGACTAAGCAGAAGTAGAAAGCTGAACAAGGATGAAGTCATCCTACGAGTGAGACAAAAGTTGTTGCATTAGCTGTAGGGACTTATTGTTTATCACTGCCTTCGGGCAAGTTCATTAGTTTAAATAATTGTTATTATGTTCCGACACTCATTAGAAACATTATTTCAATTTCTGTATTGGATATAGATGGTTTTGATATTATAATAAAGAACAATAGTTGTTCTATTTATAATAAAAATATTTTATATGGTGTTGGCAATCTACTGAATGGACTTTACATACTTGACTTGCATGAAAATATACTTCAAATTGAACAAACTAATTAAGAAAAGAAAAAGAGATGATGTTAATTATACCTTTATGTGGCATTGTAGACTCGGTCATATCAATGAAACAAGATTAACCAAGTTGCATAAAGATGGGCTTTTAGAACTATCTGATTACGAATCATATCCAACTTGTGAATCTTGTCTCATGGGTAAGATAACTAAATCTCCTTTTAGTGGAAAAGGAGAAAGAGTTACAGAGTTGTTAGCATTGGTACACACAGACGTATGTGGACCTATGACAACGAATGTACGAGGAGGGTATTTATTTTATTACTTTCACTGATGATCATTCTAGATTTGGATATGTGTATTTAATGAAATACAAATCTGAATCGTTTGAAAAGGTCAAAGAATTCAGAAGTGAAGTAGAGAAGCAAACTGGTAAGAGTATCAAGATTCTTCGATCGGATCGAGGAGGTGAATACTTGACCAATGAGTTTCTAAGTTGTCTCAAAGAAAATGGTATAATCTCACAATAGACTCCACTAGGGACGCCACAGTTGAATGGTGTATCTGAAAGGAGAAATCGAACCTTGTTGGACATGGTTCGTTCCATGATGAGTTATACTGACCTTCCAGTATCCTTCTGGGGTTATGCCCTAGAAACGGCTGCATACCTGCTTAACAAGGTACCTACCAAATCCGTCCCAAAGACCCCATATGAGATATGGACAGGGAGGAAACCTAGTCTTAAGCATGTTAAGACTTGGGGTTGTCCAGCTTATGTCAAAAGGTTTGAGCATGATAAGCTGAAGACTAGATCCGACAAGTGTAGATTTGTGGGATATCCTAAAGAAAGTTTAAGATATTATTTCTATCATCCTACTGATCAAAAGGTGTTTGTAGCGAAATATGCTGCCTTCTTGGAAAAGGCGTTTATCCTCGAAGGGGTCAGTGGGAGTAAGATATATCTTGAAGAAGTTCAAGAACCACAAAATACTCCGGATCAAAGTCAGGTACCTGACCAATTAGAAGAACCTATTGTACCACTACCTATTCGTAAATCTGGAAGAGTACCGAAGATACCTGAAAGGTATAGATTCATCATAGAGGATGATGATGAGGTACGCATCATAGATGATGATGATCCATTGACTTACGAAGAGGCTATGAGTAGTGAAGACTCAGAGAAATGGCTAGAAGCCATGAAATCCGAGATGGACTCCATGTATGAAAACCAAGTATGGACTTTGGTTTCACCACTTGAGGGCATTAAGCCTATTGGGTGTAAATGGGTCTTTAAGGGAAAAACTGGAGCGGATGGCAAGGTAGAGACCTATAAGGCCTGACTGGTTGCAAAAGGTTTCAAACAAAGACAAGGAGTTGACTATGATGAAACCTTCTCACCAGTAGCTATGCTCAAGTCCATTCGAATTTTGCTTGCAATTGCAGCTTATTATGACTACGAGATCTGGCAAATGGACGTGAAAACGACCTTCCTCAATGGAGAGCTTGAGGAGAATGTATATATGATATAGCCAGAGGATTTTGTTTCAACAGTTGGAACAAACCAAGTCTGTAAGCTACAACGATCCATTTATGGATTGAAGCAAGCTTCTCGAAGATGGAACATCCGTTTTGATGAGATAATCAAAAGGTTTAATTTTATCAAAAATGAAGATGAACCTTGTGTGTATAAGAAGGTTAGTGGGAGCGCTGTTTCATTCCTTATATTATATGTTGATGATATATTACTGATAGGAAATGATGTTCCTATGCTACAGTCGATCAAAATTTGGTTATCTAAACACTTCTCCATGAAGGACTTGGGTGAGGCATCCTATATTTTGGGGATAAAGATCTATAGAGATAGATCTAAAAGGATGTTGGGCTTGACCCAAGGAAAGTACATTGACTCGATGTTAAAGAAGTTTAGCATGGAAGATTCCAAGAGAGATCTCATACCGATGAGCCATGGAATACATCTCTCCAAGAAACAGGCCCCAAAGACACCTGAGGAGAGAGACCGAATGAGTAAGATTCCTTATGCTTCAGCAATAGGATCTATCATGTACGGTATGATATGTACTAGACCAGATGTCGTTCATGCACTTAGTGTAACAAGCAGATATCAGTCGAATCCAGGAGAAGAGTATTGGAAGGTAGTGAAAAATATCCTAAAGTACTTGAGAAGAACTGAGGATGTATTTCTTGTCTACGGTGGGTCTGAATTGAAACTAGAGGGCTATACAGACTCAAGTTTTCAAACGGACCAAGATGACAGTAAATCCGTTTTAGGGTATGTGTTTACCTTAAACGGTGGCGCAGTGAGTTGGAAAAGTTCCAAGCAGCAAACAGTTGCTGATTTAGTGACAGAGGCAGAGTACATAGCTGCAAGTGAAGCTGCAAAGGAAGCTGTTTGGATGAAGAAGTTCATAACTGAACTTGGAGTGGTTCCTAGCATTAGAGGAGTTGTACCTTTATTCTATGATAACAACGGAGCTGTTGCGCAGGCTAAGGAACCCAGGTCTCATCAGAAATCCAAACACGTATTGCGGCGGTTTCATTTGATTAGAGAGATCATTGAAAGAGGAGATGTCACCCTGGAGCGTGTGGACTCTCAAGACAACATTGCAGATCCATTTACTAAAGCTTTAACACAACAGCAGTTTAATCGTCACTTAGAGAAGATGGGTATAAGATACCATGGCGATTAGCTTTAGTGCAAGTGGGAGATTGAAAGTAGTATGCACACAAGCCAATCATATTTGATATGATGTAGCATATACTTTGTAATCTTATTCATTTATTAATAAAAGAATTGATTTTCTTAAAAGGCATTTTATATTATCTACATAGTGTTGTTTTTATTAAATGTGATAAACCCATAGTCTTGAGCAATGCTTTTAGAATCATGATGGTGATCATGCTAATGAGATCTAAATTCTAGATAGCTCACAAACTAAAATCGTTCCTAATCGTTGGATTACTAAAAAGGGGATTAGTGAATCCGGATAGATTAGTACATATGTTGCTTGCTCTTAGGAAGAGGATGATTAATCTCATAATCATTTGTGTGGAGACACTAAAGCAAGTATGTAGGTGCTTATTGGAGAATAAGTACACTAAACGTGGCTCGCTAAGGAATACCTAATGGAGTTTTACTCGCCTGTCAATAGAAATTCCTCTAGTGATAGTAGTACAAGTGATCCTTGGACTTGATATCATCATAATATCTTGTGTATAATGAGTTATACTTTGACATGTCCCTTAAGACCTTTAGGGTATATCAAAGGGTATGATTGGGTATAATAAGTTGTACATGAAGATAGGTGAATGATCAACAAAGAATCTACCATGTCTAGTAAAAGATGTGAATGTCCTATGTGATTCGATAAATGACAACTCAGTAGTCCTTGGCCAAGGCAGAATGAAATTAGAAAGGAGTTTCTAATATGCATTATTTAGAGTTGTGCATTTGGGAATCGAAATACATATAATTAAATAAAATAAGACTTGACAGTAAATTCATGTCTTATATTTAATTGGGACATTGTATGGTAGAAGGATTGAATTGTACGGTAACTATTCACTAAAAGGTTCCTTTGTGATTAATGTTGAAATCTATATTATTTGGAAAGTCGTTGATCGCTAAGGGGGCTTACCCTTATTGTAGAATAAATATTATTTATTTAAATGAATTAAATGGTTTAATTTATTTATTTAAATAAAATTAGAATTGTTCTAATTGATTTATTCACAACCGGTTTAATATGGAGAACCTAAAGGGTCACACCGCAAAAGAAAAATATTTATTTAAGAAGTAAATGGCATAATTGTAATAATAAGTTAAGTGTATTTAATTTAATCTATGGAGATAGAATAAATTAAATAGCTTAATATTTATTATTTAATATTTTAGAAATATTAAATATAAATTAATAAGAGGAGTCTTATTATTATTATTATTACTATTATTTAATTCCTAATAGAGATTGAGAATTAATTAACTGAAGTACTCTCCCATGAATTCTTAATTGGATTAGGAGCATAATTAATTAAAGGAGTTTAATTATAATAGAAACTCTAATCCTAAATAGTTTAGGGAAGGGTTATTCCTACATCTATAAATAAGAGGAGTCTTATCATAGATTAGGGTTACATACTCTTGTATTAGATTGTGGAGAGTACTTGCAATTTCTATAGAGATAGAAACTAGGGTTTTGCATATACCCAACTTCTTGAATACCTATTCTTTCTTGGTGGATCACCTCTAGAGGCCAAACACTTGGGTGGCTAACGTTGATCAAAGGAAGGAATCTCATCCGTGGAATTCAAGGAGAACGCGAAGGAATTGGAGGTGAACTTGTACCCGAGGAAGCACGGTTCTACGAGGGTATAATTTCTTAATCTCTATCTCTTTCGTTAATTGATAATTAAACACAAGGAAAGATCATGGTGATGGTTTGTATGAAAAATTTTAAAATCCGATTTATCACGCTTCCACTTTATTTATGTAATTTGATTGCATGCTTGCGTTATATACAAACCTAATAATGGATTTATCATAGATGATGATAATGAGGTACACATCATAGAAGATGATGATCCAGTTATATACGATGAGGCTAAGAGTTGTAGAAACTCAGAGAAATGATAGATGGCCATAAAATCCGAAATGGACTCTATATATAAATAACCAAGAAAAGACTTTGGTCAACCCTCCGGTAGACATAATGCTTAAAGGATGTATATGGATCTTTAAGAGAAAGATTGGAGCAAATGGCACGGTGGAGACCTATAATACCAGACCTGTTTAAAAGGTTTCAAATAAAGTCAAGGAGTTGACTGTGATAAAAACCTTATTACCGGTAATTATGCTCAAGTCCATTTGGATTTTACTTGTGATTGCAGCTTATGATTACTTAATCTGGTAAATGAACGTGGAAACGCCCTTCTTCAATAGGGACTTGAGGAGAATGTATGTATGATATAGCCAGAGAAATTTGTTTCAAAGGTTGAAGCAAATCGAGTATGCAAACTACAACGATCCATTTATAAATTGAAGCAAGCTTCTCGAAGTTGGAACATCCGTTTTGATGAGACAATTAAAGGAGTTTAATTTTATCAAAAATGAGGATGAACCAAGTGTGTACAAGAAAGTCAGTGGGAGCACAGTGACATTCCTAGTATTATATGTTGATATACTACTGATAAGGAATGACATACCAGTGCTACAAATAGTAAAGATAAAATTGTCTAAACATTCCTCCATGAATGACTTGGGAGCAACATCCTATAAATTGGGGATATAAATCTATATAGATTTAAAAGGATGTTCGGCTTGACCTAAGGAACGTATATTCATTCGATGCTAAAGGGGTTTAGCATGGCAAACTCCAAGAGATGTCTCATGTTGATGAGCCATAGAGTGTATCTCTCTAACAGAATGTCCCCAAAGACACCTAAATAGAGAGATCGCATGAGTAACTGATAGACTCCACGGCACGCTTGCGTGAGATGGTCGTCGCCCGGATCGTTTCTAGCAAACTATTTTGAATGGAACTCTCTCGACACCGCAATCCAACGCCTATAAGGAGACGAGAACCTTGGTATAATCGATCAAGTAATGAATCTGTGTTAAATGGAACACCAACGACACCTAAACCCCGTGTTTATAGAGAAAAAACGGGAACCTCGGTACAATCGACGATTGATGCGGTAGAAGACGCCACACACAACTATGGCTTGTTGTATGATAAGTCAAATTGAATCTTAAAGAAAAACTAAGAACTTAGCTTAGAAATTCTTCAAAGAACCAAAAGTAGAGAATATCTCTCAAATAAAATAAACTCTGAATAATAATGAATTGTTGTTTTGAATTACAATCAAATGTCTATTTATACTAACTATGAAACCCTAGAATCCCTAAAGGAAATAACAACTGATTTGGAATCAAAATCCTATCTTAAAATATCCTAATTACAATAGAATTATGAAAATATGCTGAAATTAAGGAAAGAAATCTGATCAAACGCGACTTGGAATCCGTGTTCAGTGCCTAGCGCTTTAGGCGCTAGGTTGCTTCTTGTTGCAGCGCTTTAGGCGCTATCCTGCAGTGTCTCCAGCATTTGGCTAGCGCTCTAGGCGCTGAAAATATAAAGGAATGAGCGCTTTAGGCGCTGAGTTGCAAAATAGCCCACATTTGGGCGAGCGCTCTAGGCACTTGAATCACAAAGCATTGAGCGCCTTAGGCACTTGACCCAAACTTAGTTGAACTTTTGCCTCTTTTGCTTCTTGGCTTGGGTCCCTCACTTGTAGTACATTCACCAATTTAAGTCCCAACTCCAACGCCTTTGAACTCGCATCCTTATCATTCCAAACTTCTCGAATAAACCCATTAAGTCCTTCCTGAAGCGTTTTGCTCGTGATCTCGTCACTGGTCCAACTGGAACTTGCACCGGATCCGCTCCATAGCTCCCGCCCTTGTCCAAACTAAACATGTCCTCATCATTCCTCTCCTCTTGAAAAGGATTTGTCCTCAAATCATCATCTACATCAAACGGACTAAGGTCAGAAACGTTAAATGATGCACTAACACTATACTCACCCGGTAAATCCAGTTTATAGGCATTGTCATTAATGCGCTCAAGAACTTGAAATGGTCCATCTCCTCTAGGAAGCAATTTTGATCGTCGTTGAACCGGAAATCTTTCTTTCCGCAAGTGTAACCACACCCAATTTCCCGGTTCAAAAATAACTTGACGTTGACCCTTATTGGCCTGTTTTGCATATTGCTCCGTCCTCGTCTCAATGTTGAGACGCGTTTTCTCATGTATCTGCTTAACAAACTCAGCCTTTTGCTTTCCATCTAAGTTAGTAAACTCAGAAACAGGTAAAGGTAACAAATCCAACGGTGTTAAAGGATTAAAACCATACACAACCTCAAATGGCGAAAAATTAGTAGTAGAATGAACAGATCGATTATAAGCAAACTCAACATGTGGTAAACATTCCTCCCAATGCTTAATATTCTTCTTAATGATTGCCCTTAACAACGCCGATAAAGTCCTATTTACAACTTCAGTTTAACCGTCAGTTTGTGGATGATAAGTAGTTAAAAATAACAGCTTAGTCCCTAACTTACACCACAATGTCTTCCAAAAATAACTCAAAAATTTAGTATCTCTATCTGAAACAATTGTTCTAGGCATGCCATGCAAACGCACAATTTCTCTAAAGAACAAATCGGCAATATGGGATGCATCATCAGTTTTGTGACATGAAATAAAATGTGCCATCTTAGAAAATCTATCCACGACCACAAATATAGAATCATGACCACGCTTAGACCTAGGTAAACCCAACACAAAATCCATAGATAAGTCAATCCAAGGTTCACTAGATATAGGCAATGGTGTATACAATCCATGAGGTTGAACACGAGACTTAGCTTGTTTACACGTAATGCATTTATCACAAATTCTTTCTACATCTCGTTTCATATGAGGCCAATAAAAATGTTCTTTCAAAACAGATAAAGTCTTTTCAACACCAAAATGACCCATCAAACCTCCCCCATGTGACTCCCTACTCAACAACTCACGCAAAGAACATGCAGGTATACATAACTTATTTTTTCGAAACAGAAAACCATCAATTTTAAAGTATTTACCTACAACATTCTTCTCACATGATTTAAACTCTTCACAAAAATCAAGGTCACTAACATATAAGTCTTTGATTCGTTCAAAACCAAGCAATTTTGTATCAAGAGTATTTAATAACACGTACCTCCTCGAAAGAGCATCAGCAACAACATTCTCCTTACCCTGTTTGTACCGGATGACATATGGAAATGTCTCGATAAACTCCATCCACCTAGCATGTCGCTTGTTCAACTTGTGCTGCCCTTTCAACTACTTCAAGGATTCATGATCGGTGTGAATCACGAACTCTTTAGGCCAAAGGTAGTGTTGCCACGTTTCCAACGCTCGAACCAATGCATACATCTCCTTGTCATAAGTAGGATAGTTTAAAGCTGTCCCACTTAAATTCTCGCTAAAATATGCCACTGGTTTCCCTTTCTGCATCAACACAGCTCCAATCCCTAAACCTGAAGCATCACACTCAATCTCAAAAGTCTTAGCAAAGTTAGGTAAAACAAGCAAAGGAGCGTTAGTCAATTTATCTTTAATCAATTTAAACGCCTTTTCCTGTTCTTCACCCCACTTAAAACCCACACTCTTTTTGATTACTTCCGTCAATGGTGCTGTGATGTCGCTAAAATTCTTCACAAAACGTCGGTAGAAACTAGTCATTCCATGGAAACTATGAACTTGACTCACATTTATTGGACTCGACCATTCTTGGATTGCACGTATTTTCTCCTCACCCACTTGAACTCCCTGTGAACTCACAACAAATCCAAGAAAAACAATTCTATCCGTACAAAACGTGTACTTATCCATGTTAGCAAATAACTTTTCCTTACGAAGTACATCTAAAACAGATTTTAAATGCAATGCATGTTCTCCTAAGTTTTTGCTATAGATCAAGATGTCATCAAAGTACACAACCACAAATTTTCCAATGAACGGACGCAAGACATGGTTCATTAATCTCATGAAAGTACTAGGTACATTAGTTAAACCAAAAGGTAACACTAACCACTCATACAACCCATATTTTGTCTTGAAAGCCATTTTCCATTCATCACCCTCATGCATATGAATTTGATGATACCCACTTTTTAAATCAATTTTTGAAAATACACAAGAACCATGCAATTCATCTAACATATCATCTAAACGTAGAATGAGATGTCGATACTTTACCGTAATATTATTTACCGCTCGACAGTCAATGCACATGCGCCACTTCCCATCCTTTTTAGGCACTAAGATCACTGGAACTGCACATGGACTCATGCTTTCCCTCACGAACCCCTTCTCCATGAGTTCGCCAACTTACTTTTGCAACTCCTTTGTTTCCTCGGGATTGCTCCGATATGCTGGACGGTTAGGAATAGTCGCACCGGGTATGAAGTCAATTTAATGCTCAATTCTCCGAATAGGTGGTAATCCTTGTGGAAGCTCCTCGGGAAATACATCTTTATAATCCTGCAAAAGAGATGACACAACACTAGGCAAAGAAGAATCATTAGCATTAGTGTTCAAAAGCGTCTCCTTATGCCGAAGTATAATCATCGGCTGTTTAGCATCTAAAGTTCGCCTCACATCGCTCTTTTTTGCATAGATATTTGTTTTTCGCTCCTCATCTTTTCTTTTCTCTCTTTCTTTTTCCCTCTTATTTTCCCCCTCAATATTCTTTTTCTCTTGATTTTTCTTTTCTTCACTCTCTTTTCTTGAAACAAAATCTTTCTGCAAGTGAATTTGATCCTCATGAACTTGCTTTGGCGACATAGGGCAAAGAGTAACCTTCCGTTGGTTGTGCACGAAAGAATACTCATTTGTAAAACCATCATGCTTCACACGCCTATCAAATTGCCATGGCCTCCCAAGTAATAAGTGACCTGCTTGCATTGGAACCACATCACATAGAACTTCATCCATATAACGACCAATAGTAAATGGAACCAAAACTTGCTTTGTAACCCTTACATCTCCACTGCCATTGAGCCATTGTAAACGGTACGGTTGGGGATGTCTTGATGTACTCAACTCTAACTTTTCAACCATGACGGTACTAGCCACATTCGTGCAACTTCCTCCATCTATTATCACGCAACAAACCTTTCCATTTACCAGACACCTAGTATGGAAAAGATTCTCCCGCTGCTCACCACTTTCTTCTTTCACCTGTGTACTAAGAGCTCTCCTCGTAACTAGAATCTCCCCATATACAGCAACCTCTCTATCATCCACCTCCTCTAGTGGTGGCATAGAATCAGTGTCACTCTCTTCCCCTTCGGTCTCCACCTCACCATCATCGCGAACAAGCATAGTTCTCCGATTTGGGCACTGGCTAGAAATATGACCTCTACCTTGACATTTAAAACATACAATGTCACGATTTCTGTTGGAAGAAATCTCACTTTTAACTTGATTTCCCCGATTGGATATCTCTTGTTTCGACTCAATTTTTGGTTTGACCATGAATGGCTTCTCCTCCCTTTTTGGTACATTGGATTTCCATGAATTTGTAGTGGAAATTGAACGTGGATTACCTCTCCTCTTAAGCTGCTTCTCAATCCTAATGGCCATGTGTACCATATCCTCAAGCATCACATAATGTTGTCTTTCTACCAAATCTGAGATCTCCCAATTTAAACCCGCTGCAAATCTAGCAAATCCACAACATTGGCTCGGGCCATCATAACCTCCATATCTTTGTAGTAATCCTCCACGCTTCGACTACCCTGCTTAAGTGTTTGCAAATTCCGATACAGCTCCTAGTGGTAGTGACTTGGTACAAACCTCTTCTTCATTACCGCTTTCATATCTGCCCACGTTTCAATCGGATGCTCGTCACATCTCCTCCTACTAGTCTTCAACTGATCCCACCAAGTTACGGCATAGTCAGTAAATTCTATAGCTGTCAACTGTACCTTTTTGCGCTCTGAATAGTTGTGGCACTCGAACACCCATTCTACCTTCTTTTTCCATTCCAAATAAGCCTCAGGATCACTCCTCCCTTGGAAAGATGGAATTTTCAATTTAATACTTCTCAAGTTATCATCTACCCGATTTCTTTCTTCTCTATTATCCCTATACCTTCTATCCCTGGCCTCAAACTGCCGCCGAAAATTTGGGTCAAAATCCCCTTCGTAGGATTCCTCTCTGTTATCCCTATGCTCCTCTTTCCAATTCTTTTCCTCCTTTTGAGAACCCAAAATAATCTGTGAATGCTCCCTTTGAACACTCTCCATCCTCTCAAATCTATCCTCAAAGCGTTCTAACTTCCGAATTACTTGCTGTAGAAGAACGTCTGTTTCCACCTTGGATTCCCCCTTTTGATCTTTTGTTGAAGATCCTTTGCCAAACAACCCCTTATCCTTCATACCAGACATGATTAGCTGCAAAATAAAGATTAGCATAAAGAAATAATTTTTCCTCACCACTCCCTTACGTGTTTTCGCTCGACAATAATGAATCTCTCGTATATGCACTCAACTAGGCTTTTACCCTCGAATAATCTCACCACTATTGCCTTTTACCTCTAATTATTCTCTCTAATAGGTTCTTTTCGAATTTACCTAGCAAAACTCTCAGTTCTACTAATCAATTCAAAGTAACTTATCACGAACAATATAGTCGGTATGAATAGAAGTAGCAACAATCTCGACTATAGAATTCGAAACGAATTCTACGAACAAATTGAAACAATTGAAATAATAAAATTTTCTATACTTTTTTTTTTACTCACAAATTCAACGAAACAATAAAGATTGATACTTAGCTAGAAAACGTAGCTCTGATACCAAATGATAGACTCCACGACACGCTTGCGTGAGATGGTCGTCGCCCGGATCGTTTCTAGCAAGCAATTTTGAATGGAACTCTCTCGACACCGCAACCCAACGCCTATAAGGAGACGAGAACCTTGGTATAATCGATCAAGTAATGAATCTGTGTTAAATGGAACACCAACGACACCTAAACCCCGTGTTTATAGAGAAACAGGAACCTCGGTACAATCGACGATTGATGCGGTAGAAGACGTCACACACAACTATGGCTTATTATATGATAAGTCAAATTAAATCTTAAAGAAAAACTAAGAACTTAGCTTAGAAATTCTTCAAAGAACCAAAAGTAGAGAATAGCTCTCAAATAAAATAAACTCTGAATAATAATGAATTGTTGTTTTGAATTACAATCAAATGTCTATTTATACTAACTATGAAACCCTAGAATCCCTAAAGGAAATAACAACTGATTTGGAATCAGAATCCTATCTTAAAATATCCTAATTACAATAGAATTATGAAAATATGCTGAAATTAAGGAAAGAAATCTGATCAAACGCGACTTGGAATCCGTGTTCAGTGCCTAGCGCTTTAGGCGCTAGGTTGCTTCTTGTTGCAGCGCTTTAGGCGCTATCCTGCAGTGTCTCCAGCATTTGGCTAGCACTCTAGGCGTTGAAAATATAAAGGAATGAGCACTTTACGCGCTGAGTTGCAAAATAGCCCACATTTGGGTAAGCGCTCTAGGCGCTTGAATCACAAAGCATTGAGCGCCTTAGGCGCTTGACCCAGACTTAGTTGAACTTTTGCCTCTTTTGCTTCTTGGCTTGGGTCCCTCACTTGTAGTACATTCACCAATTTAAGTCCCAACTCTAACGCCTTTGAACTCGCATCCTTATCATTCCAAACTTCTCGAATAAACCCATTAAGTCCTTCCCTGAAGCGTTTTGCTAGTGATCTCGTCACTGGTCCAACTGGAACTTGCACCGGATCCGCTCCATAGCTCCCGCCCTTGTCCAAACTAAACATGTCCTCATCAGTAACTATCATGTATGCAATGAAATATACGAGACTTGATGTTAATCAGTCATATTCTGGAGAAGATCACTGTAAGACAGTGGAAAACATCCTAAAGTAATTAAGAAAGAAACTAATGATGTATCTATGATTAATGGTGGGTTTGAATTAAAACTAAAGGGCTATACAGACTCAAGTTTTTCAGACTAACTAAGACAATAGCAAATCCACTTTAAGGTATGTGTTACTTTAAACGATGTTGCATTGAATTGGAAAAGTTTCAAACAGCAAAGAGTTGTTGGTTTAGTGACAAAGACAAAGTATATAGCTGTAAATGAAGCTGCAAGTTGATTGTTTGGATGAAAAGTTCATCACAGAACTAAAAATAGTTCCTAAGTCTCATTTTGGATCCAAACATGTGTTGTGGCACTTTTATTTGATTAAAGAAATCATTGAAATATGAGAACTCATTATAGAGATAGTGGACTCTCAAGAACAACATTGCATATCCATTTACTGAAGCTTTATCCAACAGCAGGATGATCGTCATTTAGAGAAGAAGGGTATTAGATACCATGGCGATTGACTTTAGTGCAAGTGGGAGATTGAAAGTGATATGCACACAAGCCAATCATATTTGATATGATGTAGCATATAATTTATAATCTTATTTTGTTTATTAATAAAAGAATTAATTTATGAAAGGCATTTTCGTTATATACATGTTGCTATTATATTAAATGTGATAGACCCATAGTTTTGAGCAATGCTTTTAGAATCATGATGATAATCATGCTAATGAGATCTAAATTCTTAGATAGCTCATAAACTAAAATCGTTCATAATCGGTAGATTACTAAAAAGGGGATTAGTGAATCAGGATAGATTAGTACATATTTTGCTTGCTCTTATGAAGAGGATGATTGATCTCATAATCATTTGTGTAGAGACACTAAAGTAAGTATGTAGGTGCTTATTAGAGAAATAAGTTCACTAAACATGACTCGTTAAAGGAATACCTAATGAAGTTTTACTCGTCTGTCAAAAGGAATTCCTTATGTGATAGTAGTACAAGTGATCCTTAGACTTGAGATCATCATAGTATCTTGTGTGTGATGAGTTATACTTTGACATATTGTTTAATACCTTTAGGGTATAACATAGGGTATGCTTGGGTATAATAAGTTGTACATGGAGATAATGAATGGCCAACAAAGAATCTACCACTTCTAGTAAAAGAAGAGAAAATGTGCTATGTGATTTGATTAATAACAAACTCAGTAGTCTTTGGCCTAAAACAGAATGAAATTAGAAAGTGGTTTTCTAATTTGCATTAATCAAAGTTGTGCATTTAAAGATCGAAATACATATAATTAAATAAAATAAGACTTGACAGTAATTTCCATATCTTATATTTAATTAGGACATTGTATGGTAGAAGGATTGAATTGTACGGTAACTATTCACTGAAAGGTTTCTTTTATGATTAATGTTGAAATCTATATTATCTGGAAAGTCGTTAGATCGCTAAGGGGGCTTACCCTTATTATAGAATAAATATTATTTATTTAAATGAATTAAATAGTTTTAATTTATTTATTTAAATATGATTAGAATTGTTCTAATTAATTTATTCACAACCGGTTTAATATGGAGAACCTAAAGGGTCAACACCGCAAAAGAAAAATATTTATTTAAGAAGTAAATGACATAATCGTAATAATATGTTAAGTATAATTTAATTTATGCTATGATGATAGAATAAATTAAATAGCTTAATGTTTATTACTTAATATTTTGAAATATTAAATATAAATTAAATAAGAGGAGTTTTATTAATATTATTACTATTATTATTATTTAATTTCTAAATAGTTTAGGAATTAATTAATACAAGTACTCTCATAAATTCCTAATTGGATTAAGAGTTTAATTAATTAAAAGGGTTTAATTAAAATAAAACCCTATTCCTAAATAGTTTAGAAGAGTTGCCTACATCTATAAATAAGATGAGTCTTATCTTGGATTGGGGTTACACATTCTTCCATTAGATTTGGAAGACTACTTACATATTCTCTAGAGAGAGAAAACTAGGGTTTTGCCAAACACCCATCTTCTTGGATGAATATTATTCCTTGGTGGATCACCTCTAGAGGCCAAACACTTGGGTGATTTATATTGATCAAAAGAAGGAATCTAATCAGTGGGATTCAAGGAGAACGCGAAAGATTTGGAGTTAACTTGTACCTGAGAAAGCTTTGATCTATGAGGGTTATAATTCTCTATCTTTCTTTGTTAACTTAATAATTTCGCATAAAGATCGATTCTGGTTATAGATTTGTAAATTTTTAAATTCTGATTTAACCATGTTTCCGCTGCTTATGTGCAATTTGATTGTATTGCTCACCGGATATTACAAACCTAACATTTTCTCCACTCTTCAAGTCTCCCGTCTTGATCTCCTTGTGTGCTTCTCTGAAACTCCAATCTTCAAACTCCAAAATCCTTCTTCAATCTCTGTGTATCCCCTTGTATGAATAACCTATTCCCTTTTATATATAAGTCCCTCCAAGTCAGCTTCAATTAGAATCCTAATCAGAGTAGTAATTGGCATGAGAATTTCTAGCTCTGCAAAGACCCGCGCAACAAACCCTGACCCCCAGTGCCCCAACGCTAGGTTTGTACTAGAGTACAGCGCCCCGGCACTGGTGAGCTAGCTTAGAAATTAACGAATTTGCCTTTAATGATGCCAAACATTCTGTTTTGCCCATAGCTTTACCCTAACCTGCAAAATAACAACTAAACAAGTAAAATATCCTAAAATACTCAAAAACTAGCAATATATCAAGTCTAAAAATACCTAATTCATGGGTATATTACCCACTCATCAAGTACTACACCATTTTCGTAAAGAAACACGATTGCACTTAGCATATGCAACAAGCATTTAAAACTCCAAGGTTACACCCCAAGTGGACGAGATAATGTCTCGTGAGGGTTTACAGTGAATATACCTAGAAAATTCAACATTTAAAATAAAATCTAAAACATGGACCTACACATCAAAACAAAATATGTGAAGACCCCCAAACTTGAAAACAGAAATTAGCCTTACAGTATGCAATAAAAGAAGTTAATGTAAGAAACTTCCCTGAAAAGAGAGATCAGTTGTCACTCTCTGCAATCGCCTCTTATTATCTGTTAAGATGCATGATCCAAAAAAAACAAAAAGAAATAAAAAAAATTAACTACAACATAAATACAAGTTTAAATTAAGATCAACTTGATTGAAATCAATATTGAAAAAATATTAGAAAAAATAATTCCCCAGCAACTGCGTGTCAAAAACTTGTTTGCCTAATTTATTATTAGCAAATACAGAGCAAGTATACGCGATCAACTAGTAATACAATGACAAAGAAGAGTATCGCTCCCACAAGGAATTAAATTCTAATGTTTTCCAAGTATCAATTTTATATCAACTCAATCTTATTTAAATAAATCGATTAACTAAATTAACAATTAAACTAAACACTAAAATAAATAACTAAATAATAAAATAGAACTAAGTAAATAAATAAATCTAAAAAATTCAATTTCACCCAATGTTTCATTCAAATCTCATAACTTTCCATTTAATTATACGGTCAAGATGAATTGTTAACCTGAAATTCTAATTTCTTTTATCAGCCTTTACCGATTAGCAATAAAAATATCCATTCTAATTAGCTTACTATATTCCTATGCAAATTAAATTAGAATAGATTCATTACAATCAAATTCTCCAGTTGGTTACACATGACATATAGGTATATTCATATCCTATACACAAATTATGTATTCAATCCTAAGAAGAATAACATAATCACATGTCAATATATTTAGATCTAAATCTATAATTCATCTCTTAATTTATATAGATTATCCCAATTAATTATTGATCAGGTAATTACACATAAACACATAAAATATAATGAACCAATTCATATAGTATACCAATCAAATAGAAAGAAATTCAATTTAAAACTATACATGAGATTCTGTTAAAATTCTTAAATTAAAAACTTGTTCATAGCAGCAGATAAAATTATAATCTTCAAAATATTCAACATCAATGAAAGACAAAAATAAATAAAAGTTTTAAAGAAGAAAATCTGTCTCCCGAAACTCTTCTATCTCCAAGCTTCATCAATCTCTGACCTCCATCATTGATGATATCTTGCTTGCTCTTGAACTCCATAATTTTTGGTAGAGAATTAGCCTTCTATAGTTTTCATTGGCTTTTTCCCAATACCTTTTACAATCCCAAAATAAGAATATTTATACGAGTCTTATTGTTCCCAACCCTAATAGAATTAAAATCCTAATTAAAATTACATACATGGTATCCTAATTTTAATAAACTACTATAACAAAATTCATAATTATCTTTCTTTTCCAAAACTGCTATTAATTTCCATCCTTTTAATCTCCTCGGGATCCACTGAAAATAATAATCAACTAAAAACATCATTGGAAGGTAGCATGGTAGGTCCCATGAGAAAAAGAAGCCAAAAGGAATCTACTGGCTGCTTCACTCACCCCGCGCAATGCGCCAATCTTGCCCCAACGCTGCTGCGCTACACACCAGCGTAGTTGCGCTAGCCTTTGTTCATTCCAGCGCTGTTGCGCTTCAATGTAGCGCAACTGCGCTATATACACTGACTATTTTCCTTCTTTCTTCTGTGCACGCCTTGCGCGACACCAACTACAAGAAAAATTATGATTTTGCCATTGAAACTCTTTTTTTCCTACAAAATAAAATAAAAACAATAAAATAAATAAAAATACTATAAAATAATAGAAAATACTTAAAAACAGACAAATTATTAAGCCTAAAAATACTTAAATAATAAGTATAAAACTCAATCATCAAATACACACAAACTTAAAAATTTGATTATCCACAAGCAAAACACACACAAAAAACTATAAAAAAAAATAAAACGAATAACCAACTACGCGAACATTGAATTAATTTGAAATTAAACATGACCTCAAAGAATTTTTCTTTTAAAAATTGACAACTCCTATAAAATTTCAAAAATACGCAAAGCCTCAAATTTCAACAACTTATTAGTCATAGTTTACTCAAGACCCTTTGTGTGTGTGTGTGAATCCAAATGTATCAAACTCGTGAAAAAAACTCAACGAAGCTCACATAATATATCCAATGCATCATAAAAGACATCAAAAAGGTTAGCATGACAACAAGAACTCTATACGCTTACTTTTCACACCTCAAAACTAATACAAAAAACCATAACTGGAGGATCAAAAGGTTTTTAATACGATAAACAAACTATGACTATTGCCACACAAAATTTTTTTTAAACGAGTGCGTTTTACACTTCATCTCGCTTACGCATGTGTTTTATGAGTGAGTACATTTTACGCTCCATCTCAGCCAACCACATGACTTTTTTTTATTATTATTTTGTTTTCATACTAACTTGATGAATTTTCATAATCATAGAAAAATTTACCTAAATCACTTCCCCCAAATTATATTTTACCTCATATTACACTTTAAGTTATAACCAAATAAGATACAGAGTTCATAAAATATCTTCCGCAAACATTTAACATATAAACTTCCTTAAAGTTAAAACTAGCTAGCTCAACCAAATAGATATGTGCATAAAAGAATTAAAGGGTCTCAAATTAAATAAAAACTAACAAAAAATCAAAATTAAGACTAAGCAATATCGATCTAATCTCTTTTCTAAGAATTATTAAATAAAAAATTAAAATCTCATCGTTGGCCAAAAATCTTAAGTTCAATTAATTTCATTGCCCAAAAGACATTTCCTAAAAACAGTACTACACCATTTCGTAAGAAACACGATTACACTTAGCATATGCAACAAGCCTTTAAACCCCAAGGTTACCCCCAAGTGGTCGAGTTGTGTCTCGTGAGGATTTGCAGTGAATATATCCACAAAATTCAACATTTAAAATAAAATCTCAAACATGCACCTATACATCAAAACAAAATATAAGAAGACCCCTAAACGTGAAACTGACATTAGCCTTAAAGTATGCAATAAAGGAAGTTAATGTAAGAACTTCCCTAAAAAGAGGTCAGTTGTCGCTCTTCGCAACCGTCTCTTATTATCTGCTAAGATGCATGATCTAAAAAAACAAAAAAAAATCAAAGCAAAATTAACTACAACATAAATACAAGTTTAAATTAAGATCAAACTTGATTGAAATCAATATTGAAAAAACATTAGAAAAATAATTCCCCCCGGCAACGGCGCCAAAAACTTGTTTGCCTAATTTATTATTAGCAAATATACGCAAGTATACGCGATTGACTGGTAATATAATGGCAAGAAGAATATCGTTCCCACGAAGAATTAATTCCAATGTTTTTTAAGTACCAATTTTATATCAACTCAATCTTATTTAAACAGGTGGATTAACTAAAATTAACAATTAAACTAAACAATAAAAATAAATAACTAAATAATAAAATATAACTAACTAAATAAATAAATCTAAGAATTCAATTTCACCCAATGTTTCATTCAAATCTCATAACTTTCCATTTAATTATACGGTCACGATGAATTGTTAACCCGGAATTTCTAATTTCTTTTATCAGTCTTTACCAATTAGCAAATAAAAATATCCATTCTAATTAACTTACTATATTCCTATGCAAATTAAATTAGAATATATTCATTACGATCAAATTCCTCAATTGGTTACATATGACATATAGGTATATTCGTATCCTATACACAAATTATGTATTTCAATCCTAAGAAAATAACCATAATCTTATGTCCATTATATTTAGATCTAAATCTATAATCTATCTCTCAAATTTCATATAGATTATCCCAAATAATTACTGATCAGGTAATTACACAACATAAACGCATAAAATATAATGAACCATTCATATAGTGCCAATCAAATAGAAAAAAATTTAATTTAAACTACACATGAGATTTTATTAAATTCTTAAATTAAAAACTTGTTCATAAGCAGATAAAATTATAAATCCTCAAAATATTCAACATCAATGAAAGACAAAAATAAATAAAAGTTTAGAGAACAAAAACTGTCTCCCGAAAGTCTTCTATCTCCAAGCTTCATCAATCTCTGACCTCCATCGTTGATGATATCTTGCTTGCTCTTGAACTCCCTAATTTTTTGGTTTAGAGAATTAGCCTCCCATAGTGTTCATTGGCTTTTTCCCAACACCTTTTATAATCCCAAAATAAGAATATTTATAAGAGTTTTATTGTTCCTAACCCTAATAAAATTAAAATCCTAATTAAAATTACAAACATTGTATTCTAATTTTAATAAACTACTATAACAAAATTCATAATTATCTTTTTTTTTCCAAAACGGCTATTAATTTCCATCCTTTTAATCTCTTCGGGACCCACTGAAAACAATAATCAACTGAAAACATCATTGGAAGGTAGCATGGTAGGTCCACGGGAAAAAAAAAGCCAAAAGGAATCTGTTGGCTGCTTCGCTCACCCCACACAATGCGTCAATTCTGCCCCAGCGCTGCTGCGCTAGCCTTTGTTCATTCCACTGCTGCTGCGCTTCAATCTAGCGCAGCTGTGCTATAGTCACTGACTGTTTTCCTTCTTTCTTCCTTGCGCACTTTGCGCGGAACCAGCTACAGAAGATTATGATTTTGTCATTGAAACTCCTCCTTCCTACAAAATAAAATAAAAACAATAAAATAAATAAAAATACTATAAAATAACCGAAAATACTTAAAAACTCACAAATTGTTAAGCCTAAAAATACTTAATTAATAGGTATAAAACCCACTTATCAGTTACTATTTATACTTCTTCATCCTAATGTCAATATGGGCAACTGCCCACCATGAGCAAAGAGTTCTACTATAAATACCGCATAAACGAGCCTTTAAATCCATACCAGTGGCTAAGTGCGAAGAAAGTTATAATTGTATTGTTCTCTTCAATTCTTCCTTTCAATATGGCTGCTTTTGTTCAGGCTTCACTTGGTGCTTGTTCAACCGTTGTGCCGAATACCATTACTCGTCGCTCAGCAAATTATCACCCTAGCGTTTGGGGAGACCATTTCCTTGCATACGTTAGCTCTGATCTTGCGGTAAAAATTAAATTAATTCCACTAACTATGCACTAGAATTATCGTATCTTCTTCTTTAATTTCTTTCTTTTTTTCTTTCTTTTTCTTTCTTTTTTTTCAGGGTATCAAGAGTATCCACATTAATTAAACAAAAAGTATTTTTGGTCAATTTTTTATACGTGAAATTAATTAAATACATATATTTGTGTAGAAAACTGGTGCTGACACAGAGAAACATCAACTACTAAAAGAAGAAGTGAAGAAGATGGTAGTGGCAGCTGCGGATGAGCCTCAACAACAACTGAAATTAATTGATGAATATCCAACGACTCGTGTGGCTTACCATTTTGAAGCTGAGATTGGACGCTGCATTACAGAAACATGAATATTGATACCTTTCACCAGCATGACGATGACCTTCACACCGTAGCTCTTTGTTTTTCGATTGCTTAGACAACATGGACATAATATCTCTTCTGGTAATTCATTTTAGTTTCTTGGATCAATTTAATGGTTTTTTAAGTTACAGTAAATCTTATTTAAAAAGAAAACATATTGGAATTTATGTCACTTAATTACCTACATGCACGCAAACTACAAACGCATACTTTGGTTTAATGGCCAAACATATCTTTTAGTCCCTGTACACTTTTTTTTAGCTGCTCCCATTACCTCTAGTTTATTTGATTGCATCCCTTAATTTAGCAGTGGAGTAAGGGCCGATTTAACCGTTGTTTAAAATTTCTCACAATTTGGCCATTGGTAACCTTAAAAATGAAAAAACAGATGTGTTCCACAAATTCAAGGACAGCAACGGGAAATTCAAGGAGTGCTTGATTAGCGATCCGCGAGGAATGTTAAGTTTGTACGAGGCAACACATCTTAGGGTACATGAAGAAGATATACTTGAAGAGGCACTGGCATTCACCACCTCTCACCTTGAGCTTCTCAAATCCCACTTAACAAGTCCTCTTGCAGCGCAAGTCGTTCGTGCACTTAAGTATCCCATCCGCAAGGGTTTAAATAGGTTGGAAGCGAGGCATTACATTTCCATTTACCAGGAAGATGATTCACATAATAAAGTGCTACTGAATTTCGCAAAATTAGACTTCAACCTATTGCAGAAAGTGTATCAGGGAGAGCTAGGCCATATTACAAGGTACATAGTAAGGCAATAACGAAGCCAAACTCTATTAAAAAATTGGATCTATTACATTTTTCTTTTCTGGAAGTTCCAAAAAAAAAAAAAGGTGTACATTTCTATATGTTTTGATACTCTAAAATGACATAAAATTTCTAACATGTCAGCATTGTAATTCTTAATTAGTTGAGTATTATCATACCACCACTATTATATTTTCACCAAATATTAGAAATAAGTTTGAAAAAGGAAACTTTTCTAAAAGTCTTCATTTTACGTAACAAATGTATCTCTAATTTTGAATAGAAAAAAAATATAAAAATAACAATTGTAATTTCAGGTGGTGGACAAAGAGTTAAATTGTGCAAAAAAATCTTCCTTTTGCAAGAGATAGAGTGGTGGAATGCTACTTTTGGATATTAGGGGTTTACTTTGAGCCCCAATACCTCATGGCCCAAAGAATACTTACCAAAATAATTATTATGGCTTCAGTTGCTGATGACATATATTGATGTGTATGGTACCCTCAGAAGAATCTTGATATCTTAAACTGATGCAATTGAGAGGTAACATTGATGTGGTGGCAAGCTACTCCTAACAGAAGAATTCATCTCGGTTTTTCTAAATTTGTAAAATTATCAATCTTACTAGTATATGATATTTAATATTGTTTCATGTGGGGGAGTATGAGTGCTTTGGATCAGATACCGTGAATGCATGAGAGTTTAACTATCGAGCTTCTTTTAAATGTTTTTACAGTGAAAATGGAAAGAAGAGATGAACAAAGACAGGAAGACCATTTATACCGTGTTCACTATGCACAAAAAGCAGCAGTTAAGTGGCATACCAAACTAGTGAAGTATTACTTCCCTAATATCGGATGACAAATTGTTTAAATTTTTATTTAGTAATGAAATTCGAACAATGGTAAAGCATAAAATTGGTTTAAGAATCTAAGCATACATGTAGACAAAAGTTACAAATGATTTCGCCTATTTGTTTATACCGTATGCACCTCGCTAATTCATAAGCTATACAAAAGCCATATTATCTATAATGGTTGATAAAATCTTTGATCAAATTTTTAACGTTACCATCAACCAGATTCAATGAATAATTATTCTATTACAATTGCCTAATGATTCATTATTTTATTTTTTTCATTTTTAGTATAAAGAACTTAGTTAGGGCCATACCTTGCGCAGAAGTCTAAGTGTTTTCAAGACGACTATGTTTCCAACACTAGAAGAATATCTCGCGTGTGGCACTGATATCCGGAGGCTATAAAATGCTGGCAATCTCATATCCCTTTATGGGGAATAGGGGGATTTGGGGCAACCAAGGAAAACCTTTGAATTGGGTGTGTCTATATAATCCATTTAATTCTTAAAAGCAGGCATCCGATTATTTGCAGACTCAGTGGACGACATGGTGTGGGACATGATGTAAGATATGGCAAATCGATGGAGTTTTAGGTTTTAAATAATATGTTCAGGTTTCAAAATTAATATGGTTTATATTTGTAACTAATTAAAGTATTTATCTAGTTATTAATTCTTGGATTATTTTTTTTGTTTTCTTCGCTAATTAAAATTGATTTGTATGTTGTGTAAATACTATATTAGTGAGGCTGAGCAGGTAGAGAGGAGACGTATCCTCAGCAGTTGAGTGTTACATTAAACAACATGATGTTACAAAGCAAGAATGTTAATGCAGAACATTCAGAAACAAATAAACAAATGCATGGAAAGATAATGAAATCAAGAGTGGCCTTCGTCCAACTGAAGTCGCAATGCCTCTCCTCACAAGGATTTACAATATGTTATGCGTCATAAATCTTCTCTACGACGGTGAAGATTGGTACATCAAACTCGAAAACTAGGACCAAGGATTTTATAACATCGGTGCTCATAGATCCTATTCCAATATAAGGATGAAATTCAAAATTTATCATTGTTCCCTTTAAGAGTATTAATGGAATAAAGTGTTATAATTCTAATAAAAAGTGCATTAACTTAATGGGACTCGTGTAGTCTGGTTATAAAGGGGTAGAAGAAAGTCGCACATTGATGATGTTGATTTTGGGAAGGAGAGACTGCCATTTTTCATATTACCTCCCGTTTTCCATAATCTTTTGTTTGATCAGAAAATGAAAAAATGTGTTTTTGTTACCATCACCTTTTGTTGCTCTATGAGGTTCTTTTGAGATGGTTAATTATTTTCTATAAAAAAATAAAAATAAAAATAAAAAAGGTTAATTATATAATACCTTTTTCGTTTTAAAATATTAAAAATATTTTCTTTTGTAATTTTACACATCACCCCATTCACTTATTCACTGTATACTCCTCTTACTTCTTAGAACCACTAGAGTAATTTTCCATTAATTTAATAGTAACAACTATAAATGTCACTTATGTCTCTTCAAAATTACCATGACAGTGGTCCAATAACAGTCGTTTTCCAATTCTAAAGCAGACATTTTTCAATCAACTAAATCCAAAGTGGTGAATTGATATCAATTATGTTCCTTTTTCTAAATTTCGACTTGCTCCCGCTTTTAAAGGGCAATTATGGGTTCCATTTTTTACTGTTTATAATTTATTAATCGAATATTAGTAGAATACATATTAAAAGTTAAAATACAAACAAACTAATTATAATTTTTATTAAAAAACAAATTCAAATTTTCAAAACAAGAACACTAATTAAATTTGATATACCATAAATCCTCCTTTGAAATTTCAAAATACAAAAAATGAAAAAGAAAAAAGATCTGTACCAAACATAGCTTGAAACATATCAACACCAGAATAATTTTATACCGAGAAATTATAAAATTAATTTAACAAAAAATTTTAAGAAATTCAGATCTCAAATTTTTGGTAGATAAGAAAAGAAATTTAAAAGCCTGCCAAATCTACAATTCCAAGACCCCAGCCTTCTCCGATGAGATCCTGTAAATCTATAATCCATGCTGACTGGCTGGCTCCACGAACAGAGCATCCTCTACTAGACTCCAAAGGCCTGCAAATCTGGCCCCTGGAGTACCCATAGCTCCTTCTCGGCGGCGTCCAGCCCGTCACACAATTTACTGTTCCACTGTCCACCGGACGAACAACTTCGAACTCTCCTGACCATCGGCCGCATCCTACCGGAAGAAGGGCGGCGAGCCAGTAGCTTCAACTCCTACACTAGAGTTTTGAGTTTTTGGTGAAGAGCAATAAGAGTGGCTCCATGACGACATAGCCTGTCGTGTGGAACTTAATAGACAAGAATGCGATTGTAATTGAGTTACGGCCATGGGGAAAGGATTTGGAACGGATAAGTCTGGCCAACATTTGAAGGATTTAGGAATGGGTAATTTGGCATTTGAAAGGATTAAAAGATTTAGGATGATGTGGATAAATCTATGTAGCAAGAACTTATTAAAATAAAGTTTTTATATATAACAAAGTCTCTTTTCAAAACAAAATTTAAAGGTAAAAATTTTGGTTTGGTTTGATAACTCATCTGGATAGTGTTGAGATATTTCTCGAATCTTATTCCCACAAAAATTGTTATCATTATAAATAGGAAGGTGTCATGTCATTAATAGGATATTTTAATATATGCTGGGAGTTTCTATTTTAAAAAGGAACCTTTATTTTTTGGTAATAATATATATTTTAGAAGTGTCCTATTTTGAATAGAGCAGATGAGAGTTATAGGTACTCTATAAATACGAGTTTTCTGTTTAGTTATTGAAGTTTAGCACAACAAAAAATCATGTAATCATCTTAAGAGTTGAGAGCCGGTGTGAGGCGATTTTTTGTGTTTATTTGTGAGGGAGAAGGGTTTTTACAGTTTTTATATTTCGTGCAAAAAAATTGTACTGTGGGTAGGGTTTTTCAGCTTTTAGTCCGTGCAAAAAGTTGTGCCGTGTAGATTATAATAGTGTGTAATCTTAAGTTTTAAGACGTAAAATTTAGGAGGATTCTTGTAAGCTCATTATGATTGATATAATGGAGATTCGGAGTTTGACCTGTGATTTTTTCCTTTAAGGGGTTTCACGTTAAATCTTGTATTGTTTTATCCTCCTTTTTTATTTTATACTTGTTTGATTTGCATCGATTTAATTCTCAACAAGTGGTATCAAAGCTAGGTTGATTGAATCCAAAGTAGAGAAAAATATAATTGTATTTGTGTGACAAATAAAGAACATTAAGATTGAAGGAGTTGGAGATGTTCGACAAAACATTAATGAACTAGAGATTTTGTATTTATGGAATATCATTATTGTAGTCGTTAGATGATGAAGATGATGGAGATGCTAATGAATGAAGAAGACTGTGATGCTAATGATGATGCCATTGAAGAAGATACATAATGTTATGAAAGGATGGCTATGATGGTAACTAACTAACTATAATGTAGATAATATAGAGATGATGCGAGAAAATGCATATGAAGTGAATGGTGCGAATTTGCATATGGCGAGAATGATGCGGATCATGTGAATGTTACAAATGATGTCGATAATGGTGGCGACTACAATAACAATGACAAAGAGGAAGTTAAAGTATTTGGGGATTCCGAGTCGAGAGAGGAATTGTTGGGAATAACTACTCGAATCTTAAATTCAGAATTAAAAAGATAGTACTTATAAGAAAGGAAAATGTCTTAATTTTAAATAGGATATTTATTATAGGTTGGAGATTCTATTTTAAGAAGAAGCCTTATTTTTTGTAAGAATATTATTTTGGAAGTGTATTGTATAATTTGAATAGTAGGAGAAGATTTTTAGGTACTCTATAAATAGATTTTTATGTTTCGCGATCATGTAGCCTACCAAGAGTTATAGAAGTTGTGAGGGGGTTTTTTGGATTTGTGAGGAAGATGGTTTTTGCAACT